>JAKLTH010000085.1:0-600000 GCA_025175895.1 Wurfbainia villosa | reverse complement strand
CTATCGGTTGGGTCCCGGTTTATGCGAGACTTGGCGTCGAGCGTAAGCCTCACAACCCCAAATCCTCATAAAAGACATCTTGGGATTTTTTCACTGTCCATATCATTATATGGTGTCCTTACCATGACCTTGGATGGTACACGGTTAAGGGTAAAAGGCTGCTGTGTCGGAGCGTATCCCAAAGGATATAGGAAGATGCATGTGACTCATCATAGATCGTACCATATCGATAAGTCACGATTCCTCCTTCGGATACACCGTTCCACTGTGGTGTTCGGGAGGAGTGAGTTGGGATAGAATCCCACACTCGGCTAGATAGTCACGAAACTCATGGCTAAGGTATTCACCACCTCGATCTGATCGAGTATCTTAATACTCTTGCCGGTGGTTTTGTACTTCATTCTTGAATTCTTTGAACTTTTCAAAGGATTGATTTATGTGTCATAAGATACACATAACCATATCTGAAGTCGTCATGATAAATGTAATGAAGTACTTGTAACCACCTCTGCGGCAACATTGAAAGGACCACATACATCACTATGTATAAGTCCTATACAAATCTGTTGCTCTTTCGCTATATCACTAAAGGAGTCTTGGTCATCTTGCCTAAAGGCAAGACTCGCGTATCTCGTATGATTGAAATCAAATGAGTCTAGCGACCCGTCCTTATGGAGGTGAGATAAGCGACTCTCATTTATGTGACTGGCGATGCGAGATAGGTTTGGTTGACTCGTTTGACTTGAACCTCTTGGTACTTATGTTATAGATAGGGCTCTCTAAGTCTAGAAAGTAGAGTCCGTTCATTAGAGTGCACTCTGATAGAGCATATCGTTTAAATAAACGAACAACATTTGTTCTTTATTATAAATGAAAAACCTTTCTTGTCGAACAAGAAACTGAAATGATGTTCTTAGTTAAGGCAGGCACATAACAACATTCATCTAATTCTAGTACAAGCCCAGAGGGCAGAGATAGATCATAAGTTCCTACAGCAACAGCAGCAACCCTTGCTCCATTGCCTACTCGTAGGTCCACCTGCGCCCTTTGTCGATGCCTGCTATTTCTCGGCCCTGCACATTAGTACGAATGTGAGATGCACATCCGTATCTAATACCCAGATGAAGAAATAGATAGATTGACTTCTATAACATTTATACAGTAGAAGTCTCACTTCTCTTCTTCTTAAGATCTTCGGTATGCCTTGCGATTCACGCTTCCGTGTCTTGCTTCCTTGCGAAAAAAGCCCCTTCCTACCCCTCCTTTGGGTTTAAGTTCTTTGCCTTTGCCCTTGGCAGGACTTTCCCTTACCTTTAGGCTTGCCCTTGCCTTTCTTCTTACGCACCATCAAAATGGTGTCAGTTACCCTTCTTAAGGTTAAGCTCTGCGATTCTCAACATCTTTGAGCATTTTGACGATGGCTTATCAATTTCATTCATGTTATAATTCATGACAAATTGATTGAAGGCTTAGGCAAAGATTGCAAGATTAGGTCGATGGCACTCTTGGCAGTGGGAATCCCGACCTTTGTAGGTTTTCTGCGTACCCGATCATCTTGAGTACATATGTACCTCTGAGAGTCCCTTCTTGCATTTTGGACCCAAATAATGCCTTAGAGACTTCATATCTCTCATGCCTAGCTTGTCCTTGATATAGTTGGCGAAGATGTCGACCATATCATGGCATTCATGAACTTCGTGTTGCTATACGAAGCTCGAGTTCATGGAGATTAGACATGACCATCTAATGCATCGTCTTGATGCTTCTTGTAAGCATCTTTGTCATTTCGCGAGGCATTGGCGAGGTGCCTCGGAATGTGCTCCGGGGCGTCTGACTTCCTTTCTTGGGTGAGAACAATTCTCGAGTTCTGTGCGATCCGAAATTTGCTCCGTTGAGCTTGTCCTTCTCGAGGGACGGATCGCGAGAGAGAGTGTTCGTGGTTGTGACATAGTTATCTACAACATACAATCTGATACAGAATTAATATCATATTCCTTTTTATCATTTAATTAGGCCTTTAATCGAATGATGCTCCCCCTTTAAATTATAGAATTTTGTAGAATCGAGTTATGGATGTGGTGAACCACTTTTACTAGATTAAATCTACAAACTAGCTATAATTCTTGGACAGATCCACATCATACTAAGCCTTGAGTTAGCTTTGGCTAAATGCCCGAGACTTAGTATGATCGGTGGATAACACATTACGATTACATCTCTATGCAACTCTTGTTTATAGGATTAAGACCCACATTTACAAAGACCTTGAGTTAGCTTTGGCTAAATCGCCCGAATTTAGTGTAAATGCGATCTTAACCTATCTTTCCAACGATTGGAATATGCCTATAGTTCTACTCGATCAATTGAGTTAACTAGTTTTGCTCAATCTAATTGAGCTTACTCTAACCAGTCGTGATAAGCGGGACCAAGATTGTCCTCGCACCCTACCGAGATAATATCGTTGCTCTGCTTTGGCGATTCAGCAACAACAAATGATCGAGGTAGTGATGGGTATCGAGGCTCAGTAGGCATTTTTCGAGTTGATTCGATTATGATCTAATCTAATCGTAATGTGTATCTTATACGCATTTAGGCCTTTATTATCCTATATTAGCATGCATCATATACATACATTAATTATTCTAGCATGCATCGTATACATCAAGAAAATTAACCTAGCGTACATCGTATACATACAAACATTTTTCTACTTAGCATGCATCACATACATACAAGCAAAATCGATTAAATATACATATATATATATCAACATATATATATATATCATTAAATGTGATATAGTCATGGCCCTACTACGATCTTCTCGAGCCGATGAGAAGATCGGATGATCAACCTAAGGCTAGCGGCTTCTCAGCGCTTCCTTTGACCGCCGTGTATGTCGTCGTCACCCTTCTCGTAAACTCGTCTTCAGTGGACTTTCCAGCTCCATTTTTGTACATTACAATATAGAAACTCGAGTTACATTCGAGTCTAAAACTATTTACAACTAGAATATTAAAGAATAGGTGCGGCCTTGCGGTCATGAAACACTTTCTACAACGCCTGCAAGCGGCGCGCAGTAGTATTATGAATACAACACACATAATCCAATCAATTGGGTTATTGGGCCATGACAATCACAGAATTATACATAATTCTAAATTATGTATTTTACAGAAAATTTCTATAATTTTTCAATTTATTTTGAATTTATGAGTCACTCTCAAAGCGGTCCCATTGGCGGTTTAAAGGCGATGATCGCGGGACATGGCCCCTTTTAGGGGATAGGCGCCCTGCTCATAAAATAAACTTTGAGTGTCCTACAATGATCTTACAGTGACTTAAGTCAGCTGTCCCAAAACCTAAGCGAGAACTTCGCCGTCGGAGAGTTTTCTCGGAGTTGAAGCCTCTGAGTGTCCCAACACCTCGTTGCCGACTCTCTGAGAAAAATACCCAAAAATTCTATAAAATAAGAAAATTTACAGAAACATATAAATCTGTAATTTTTATATCTAATATAAAAACTACAAAAGCGAAACACATACATGCTTCGCGCGTGGCTCACGATACCCTTTGTTGGGTTTTTCGAGCAAAAGCCGCTTTCGTTGCGGACCTCGGAAGCCCGACCCGCGGATCCGTCTGAAGTATAAAATTATAATTACATGTATGTGCTTACAAAATCCTAGATCTACCTTAGATCTAAGAGGTTAGACGTTACCCTCGTAGCGGCGCCCTTCGCTTATCCGCTCGTCAAAAAGTTCGCGGAACTCGAGAGTGTCAAGTGCACACTCCTCTATGGTATCCACACAAGCAATAGGTGGAGAAATGCCTTAGAGTGTGCTAGCACTCCTTAGGAATTTCGGCAAGAGAGGATGGGAGAGGAGGAGGCTTGAGAGGAAAGGTTCGAGGTTGAAGATGAAGTAATGAGAGTAACTCGTGAATGAATTCACCTCCCATAACCTCAAAGTGGCGGCCACTTCATGGAAGGGGTTACGTGCATGCATGTAACTCCCATGACCCATGGTCTCCCTCGTGATGTGGCACCAATTGACCAAAGTCGATGATGATGTGGAGCATCATCATTGGCCGTCTAGTCGTCATCATGACATGGCATTTGGTCAATCGAGCTTGACCTTTCATCTTCCCTCTCAAGTCGAGTCGAAACTTGACCTCTAATCTCCATGGTTGATCAAATCTAACCACTTGACTCAAGTCGATTTAATATAATGAATCTCTATTCATTAATTTAAATTGATTTGATGAATCAATCTCGATTAGACTCATTCAACACTTGAATCGACTTGAGTCAACTCGATTAGTCTAATTTGGATTACTCTTAATCGATTTGGTTCGTCCATGAACACAATCCTCGTGGTTCATCATATGAACCTAATCTCCATCTAATTGCTCTTATGTGTGTGACCCTATAGGTTCTTGTATAGCGTTGGCAATGTCCCTAAACCGATTTAGGAACATAATCAATAGCGGTATCTAGCAACACATCATTGCTACCCAAGTTACAAGAATGTTGAGCTCCAACATCACCTTTGTGACTACTAATTGTGACTCTCACAATATGTGACAATGTCCCTCTATCCTTGACATCTAGATTGACCAATCGAGGCATAGGCCGTGTCATCCTCGGTACAATCTAAATCTTGAACTCCAAGTAGACTCACTCTAATCAAATGAGCTCAATCTCTCATATTGACTCATTTGGGCACGCCATACACTTCACGTGGTCTCACTCTATCAAGAATATCGATGTCACCCGTCATATAGGAGGATAGATTCCATCTACATCACTCACATCCCTGCGCATAATTTGTTACAGACCTAGTAAGCGCCTTTATAGTCCACCCATTTCCGGGTGACGTTTGACGAAGCCAAAGTATGCAACTCCTTATGTAGGGAACCATGGTGACTTCAGGTCTAAGGACTAATAGTCATACTAATAGCCACATGAGAAAGTATATGACACTCATATAACGATCCATGATACTTTCTCATGGCGGGTCATTCAGTATACATTCTCCAATGCATACCCATGTGTCAACTTGATATCTCATATCCATGACTTGTGAGATCAAGTCATCTTGTTGACCTACATGCTAGTCTCTACGCATTAACATTGTCCCTGAATGTTAATACTCGACTAGGAATGATTAAGAGTAGTGTTCTCTATATCATCTCATTATCGATTCAACCAATCGATTGATATAGATAAGAACCTACTACTCAAGGACATTATTATATTTAGTTATTTGACACCAATACAAGTAAATATAATAACCATGCCTTTATAAATAGGAATATGATACAATAAAGTCCATACAACAATCATCATATGATTGGCTCTAGGGCTTTCACTAACATCTTTAATGCTGAATCATCCACCACAAGGCAATGATGGAATATTCATTACTTGTTATAGATTAGCACAAACACACAAAGCAAGATGAGCAATTTATGTGGTTCCATGTAAGGTATTCCACAGTTAGAATGCAGGTAGATATAATACAAGACCAAAAAAAATGAAAATTAGGCAAACAATCGTTCACACCTTGTATAAGAGCCATCTCAATCCTCCCTATACTCCTCTCAAAACACAGATGAAGACAAACTAGGGTTTTTTCTGCAATTGGACCAACAATTTAAAATTTTGAGCTATATCGGATGGTACGGATGAAATTTGTCATTCCGCCTGCCGCCCAACACTGGTACAACACCAACACCATGAGGTCATGGAGGGCTTTGCGGAGTTGCGGAGGTCATCGCAGGATCGTAGCCGCAGAGGAATACGCGCACGCACGGTGAGCACAACAATCAACGGATTTTAATAAAAACTTATATTAGAATTATCTCATTAACCTAAAAATATTCTTATTATTAAATTTTATTTTATTAATCCTATACAATCGAAATTAATTAAATTAGTTGTGCTATTATAATTATTTTTTTCGATGTCTTTTTCTTTTTATTATTATTATTTTTTTGTATTTTTCTTTTTTATTAATATATTTTATAATTAAAAAGTAAAAAAAAACTATATTGGCACAACTTGATATGATATCGAAACTATATTGTTCTGATCATTGACTGAAAATTTGATACGGTTCGAAATTTTAAATCATGATTAGACCATTGCTGAACCAATTGGGTTTCGTTGGCCCACAAACTAGGCTATTGTAATGTGATGCTGCATTATGTGAAAGCCGGCAGAACTGTTGTAACACATTAAGATTTACCATTAGTGAAGATGACCTATCAGATAGTGTCAAATGATCTTCCTAAACTGTTACATTATTTTAAAGTGCTTGACTGGATCCTTTTTGTAATGTGTTATGACCTTATTCCATACTTGTCAACTTGTCAAGACTAACTTCTCTGCAATTTGCCATTCTTATGGGTAGTTAGCATCCTATCAACATTTTCCTGAAACTTTACATTTTCTAAGATTGGGCATCATGTTTCTTCTCTATCAAATTTTTATGGAATGTTTAATATTCTATCAGTATCTGCAATGTGTCAATATTATTAAGTTTTTTGTACTTTCTCTCTTCGCCTAAAGTATATTTTTTGAACAACTTAAAAACTACATGGATGTTTTCATATTATATTACGATGTTTTCTATATTCTTTCTCTCCATGCCATTGATTCCAGAAATTGATAACTAATTTCTCCTGGTAGTTTATGATGTGACGAAGCGAGAGACTTTTACTAATATCGCTGATGTGTGGATCAAAGAAATAGAATTGTATGCAACAAACCACAACTGTGTCAAAGTGCTTGTTGGAAATAAAGCTGACAAGGTTATTTTTACTACTCAGGACTTCCCTTCCTTGCTTCGTTATTATGTAGCTTATGACTTTTTTTGCTGGTATCTTCACTGTCTTGATCATTTGGTTGTTAAAATGTTTTTTAAGTGCTTGAGTCAAATCTATACTATTACAATAATCAGAAACAGTAATTTTGGAATGCCATTTTATGTATTTGGAGATATGTGCTGTTTATGATATTAATTTGCTGATATGTGATGCCATCAATACCTGCAGTATCTTTATTATTCTTCAACAAGACATGATATTCGTTGCAAATGACATGACTAGTCTTGATACTGATATCTCTCAATATTTCATGACTGTTATGGCATTCTTTTCCTCTTTTCTCTGGATTAATTCGCAGAGTTTGTTTAAGTGCCATTACATCAGTTCTCAAGAGAATAACCTATGTTTTTTTTTCTCTCTTTAATAAATTTCTGACAGTCGGTCTCATCATGAGGCTTTATATTTCTTATAGCTCTTTTACTTTGCAGCTGAGATGCATATATTTTATTCTATATTTCTATGAGACTAATTTATTGGTCTTAAATAAATTCAATTAGGAGTCTGAAAGAATGGTGACGAGTGAAGAGGGGATGGCCTTTGCAAATGAGTATAAATGTTTGTTTCTAGAGTGCAGCGCAAAAACAAGATCCAACATAGAAAGATGCTTTGAAGAACTGGCATTGAAGGTATTGTTCCCATGAAAATAAAAAATTCAACATTTCTCTAGTTTTTAGATTCTAAAATGATGCATAGAGGTTGCATAAGTTTTTTACTAAGAACTTTATAGCAGAGGATATTAAAAAAAAAATTTGTATACTCTGATCAATTCTAAGAAATTTACCCAAAATGGCTTTCCTTCCACTCAATTTTTACCTCAAAGGGTTCGATTTTTTGGTCTTCTACAAGTAGTACCCTTGTGTTCCGAAGATTCAATCAATAACAGTCATTCAAAAATTTATTGAATGAAATTAAAAATATTGAAGGAAACAAAGTCATGAAGATCATTTTTTAATTCTAGAAAAAAAGGATTTGTGGTTTAAGATTTTGTTCCATGTCGGTTAACAAGGGTGAAATATTTCATTTTGCTCACCAAGTCTGCTCCACAAAACTCCCCAGATGAGTGTTTTATACACTCAGCATGAGATTACAAGGAGGTCACAAGTAGAGAATGAGATTCAACATTGATGATGAGTGCTCAACGCTAGGATGTGAGCGCCAGGCCATGCCCCTATCTACAAGTAAGGTCAAATGGCAGCATTAGAATGCATGCAAATGTTGACGACGCTCCAGCTATACAAAGGAAGGGTATGAGCTGCAATCGTGAGGGAAAAAAGAAAGAAGGTGGAGGCAGCATGAGTTTGAGTTTGGGAGTTAAGGAGTGGAGGCAGCAGAGGTCGGGCAATGCATGACAATTGCAGGAGTGGGGCGGTGTTGCAGCTGCGAGGGAAAGAAGAGAAAGAGGAGGCAACGTGGGTCTTAGGGTGCAGAGCTGAGAGAAAAAGTTTATATAGTCTCTCAAAAATTAATTCCCGATTGTTTGATTAACACGACTAAAATATCATAAATATGGACTCTGTTTAGCTCTAATGCATTCGTTGTATTTCCTTGCCAAAGCTAGTGTGTAGCTACCCAATGAATATTCCCAAAACTTAATTTGACCACACTAGATCCAACAATAATAACTTGGTTCTGTTCCACTTAATTAGCTTTGTAAAATTTATAAAAAAAAATTACAGCAAGCAATTAAATAGGATAAAAATTTAATATTTTACATCCTCCTCCGCCTAAATAAATTTAGTCCCTAAATTTAATCATTTGTAGGGAACAACAAAACAAATGGGCATAGTACAATATGGTGCTGAATTGGTATTACTCCCATCAAACAACAACGAAACTATGTCATGACTCGTCATTTTAAACCTTATAAGAACCCGATGTGATTCAAACCCTAAAACATCAATTTAAAAAATAAAAATGAGAGTTGTCTTGGGTGAAGTGGCTGGTCAATCCTAATAGGGTTTTACCCTTTAATCTCTTTCAGGGATAATAGGAGCTAGGTCCTTACATTCATTTTGAATTATTTATCTGGATTTTCAGATTGCAAACTTTGGAAACGCATGCGGCAGCAGTTCAGTTAAGAGCTTGTTGTTTTAAGCATGCGTGACATCAATTGCTGAATGCGCTGCTACAGTATTTATACATAGAGTTCATATATAGTTTGGTGGTGTTTTACGGAGTTCATTTACATACTGATATAATAGGGTCTCTACCTCTGATGATAATGCTCAAGAGTTATCAAATTTCTGTTCCATCAAATCTTAAGCATTCAATTTTGTATCTTACAATCGTCCACTGATCAATAGATGTTTTCAAACGCCAAAAGTTCTGTCAGAGGTGTAATAAAATCAATTGCTAAATTCGTTTGTTTTAAAAAAGTTTCTTTATTTGTTGAAACACAGGATCATGCATTTTGTTCCATTTATTGTTCTCAATTTCAAAATAGCAAGTGGAACAAAAATCCTAAAGCTGCTCAATAATTTAGTGAAGCTCTTTTACTTTCCTAGATCTTGGAAGTTCCTGAACTGCTCGAGGAGGGATCTGCTCCAGCAAAAAGAAACATCCTAAAACAGAAACAGGACCAACGAGCAAACCACCAAGGAGGCTGTTGTTCATAGTTTAGTTTAGTTTTTTCTTTAATGATGAATGTCATGAGACGCAGATGGATCCCTTAATTCCTACTACAACGAACTGAGTTTGTAAATGAGTGTGTAAGATTAGCTTTGTCTTGCGGATGTGCAGTGTCGATTGGAGATTAAAAAAGAACAGATGTGAAAAAAGATATTTTTGAATGTATGTATCTGATGATTTTTCGATCAGTTTGCATGTATCACTGTGGCTGATTAGCTCGGAGAATTGCTTCGTGATCTTAATTTGTGGATATATAATTTCTTTTTCATTGGCTCAGCCAATTAATAATTTGACAGGTTCACGTTTGAATTCCAGGTTTTACAATTTATCCATACTAGTATAACATTTCATGTCAGCAGCTTTTCTAGGTACGCACCAGCTGGTTTTCTCATTTCTTTTCATTTTTTACCAATATTTTTAATACTACTTTTTATAAAAATATGTCCCTTTTAAATACTCTTTACTATTCTCTCAATTTTTCTTATTTTTCTTTTCTTGTTTTTTTTTAACCCAAATCATGTCTCAGGACGGAAAGAAAAGGAAAATAATCACTTTTTTTTTTTTTGTGGTTTCATGTCTAGGCCCCTGCGTGTGTTTGTGTCCGGATCGATCTAGAGCTGCGATCTTGTTCTACATCTAACCTCCGCCCGATCTCGGCCGTGAACATGCGGCCGTAAGTGCCACAACCACCAACTTAAATACCATGCATTCAATTCGCCGTTAACGAAGGGAAACGACCCATCTCCATCATTATATATGCAAATAACCACTTTACTGAGGCTACCACAACAACAATCATTCATGTCCATTTTAAATTTTGGTATTCTGTATATTTTACACTCGTTGATAATTATTAAGTCTTCCGTTTAATTAATTAAGCTGGCCCCACGTTGTCATTCCATCGTGAAATTGCACCGCCCTAATGCTACTGTGCTCCTCCCAATCGTTAACGATTGATCTCTTAGATATTCAGCGAGTCACATTGTCTACAGTGGATTTACATCATATATATACGCCTCCAAATGCTTTATGCTTTTCTTCTTTCAAGGATATGATACTTTTTTTGGTCCGAGTATCATTCATAATTATTAATTTTTTACGCTGAAATTAATAATCAGATATAATCAATTAAGAAAGGGTGCAGAACGTACAGGCCAAATTCATTGAAAAGCAAGAACTAGCCAAGGCGACTTTTTACGCAACGACCGTACATTGATGATTCCTCGACAGAAAGAAAGTCGAACAAGGAAAATAGCATCATTGTTATTTTGGAATTAAGGAGTAGACAGCTAGACGACGACGGCCGGCGGCCATTGGAGATGAACGGAACGAGCAGCTAACTGCTCTCTCGAATTTATTGTGGATTAGTAGTCGGAGGGGAGCTGCTCGTGCGTATGGTTGATGAAGAAGGTCTCGTAGACGACCCCGGCGATGGCACCGCCCACAAGCGGACCCAACCAGTAGATCCAGTGGTGGGTCCAGTCCCAGCTGACGAGCGCCGGGCCGAAGGCGATGGCCGGGTTCATGGACGCACCGTCGAAGGCGCCGCCCACCAGGATGTTGGCCCCCACGATGAAGCCGATGGCGATGGGCGCGATGGTGCCCAGGGTGCCCTTCTTGGGGTCCACCGCCGTCGCGTACACCGTGTACACCAGCCCGAACGTCATCACGATCTCCAGCACCAACGCCTCCCACACGCCCACGCCCGACGACAGCCCGAAGGTGCCGGTGGGAAGCCCGGTGGCGAAGCGCAGCAGCAGGGACGCCGCCGTCGACCCTAGAAGCTGCGCGATCCAGTACAGAACCCCCCGAAACAGCGTGATGTTGCCGCCCACGAACACCCCGAAAGTCACCGCCGGGTTCACGTGCCCGCCGGAGATGTTTGCCCCCACAGCCACAGCCACGAATAGCGCAAATCCGTGCGCAATGGACGCCGCCACCAGCCCCGCCGGAGTTGTCGCCCCATCGTTCGTCAACTTGTCTGAAACGAATAATTAAACAGGGGGGAATCAATGCGCATCCAAATCAGTCGATGTGAGGCCAAAATGTAATCTGCATGTCCTCGAACGTACTAAAGGCTATGCCGGAGCCTTGGCCGGCGAAGACGAAGATGAGGGTGGATATGAACTCGGCGAGCGCCGCCTTCAGGGCGGACGGATGAGTCGCCTCCACCGGAGTTCCGATCGCGATTCTGGAGATCGGCATTCTGTATTTCTCTCTCAGAAAACGAGCTTTCTGTGAGTGCAGGAGCCACAAGCTCCAGCAGCTTAAATAACGCGAAGGTTGCAGGCAGATGACCGGCATAGCCGGTAGACGGCAAAATATTGATTTTTCTGAAAGAGAGCAATAGTTGTCTCATATTTAATATATACATAGAAAAATAAATAAATAAATACTACGCCCCTAAAGTTGGGAACACACTTACCATTATGAGATTTTTTTTTTTTAAAAAAAACTTTTTAGCTCAATTATTTGCTCCCGCACAAAATTTATTAAAGTCAAAAATGTTAATCTTATCAAATGATAATCAATAGAGACAAAATCTAAAACTAACAAGGCATCTTCGACTATATAAAGGATCAACACAAATTAACATTTAAGGACATAATTTATATAAAATAATAATTTTTATTATATAATTTAATTTTGTTTTAAAAAATTAGTTAATATTATAATTTATTAAAAATATTTTTAAAAAATATATGTAATTGTTTTTATGTTATTTCATGCAATTCTTTATATTGGAATGCTACAAAATTAAAGAATATGAGTGACACAAAATTAAAGAATACGAGTGGACCTAAAGATGACACGAAACTAAATATTATAACTAATGAACTCTGCGTGAACCTAAAAAATTTAAGTTTTAAGTATACAACTCATCTGTTGTTATTCATATATATATATATATATATTCTAAAATTTTAAGTTCTTTGCAATATATCACTTATTCCCATGACAAACTATATTTATAGTATTATTTCACATAGTTATAAAAGAGATACTGTAGTGGAAGAGTTTTAAATTTGAGAGTTGGATTGCTAAGCAAAATGCTTGGTCTTTTTAAAAATCTCTTATAACTAATTTATATAAAATAATAATTTAGTGAATTAGACAATGTTAGAAGTTGCACTCATGCATCTCGACACTATCATTTGTTTTCCTCTTTTACTTTTGATATTATTATGCACACTTGAAGATCATTATAGGATTAATTATTATTTTCTAAAAAAAATCAATTGAAGTACATGATATAAATTTAGAAAAGGAGGCGTTATATGAACCTAGAGAATTCATGGAATACAACAAAAGGGCTCTTATTTGAGCAATTTGAATGCATATAACAATTTTGTTTAAAATTGATAATATATATATATATATATATATATATATATATATATATATATGATATTTAAATAATTTACACATATGTGGTGATTTTAATCAAAATTGAAAAAGGAAATGCATTGAATGATCCGTAGAGCTTAAATCGTTCACAATTAAAAATGAAGTATTATATAAATCTAGCTAGAAGATTCAAATTAAGAATACATGCAATAGTCGATTTATATTTGAGCAATTTATGTTCATATAGTAATTCTAACCAATTTTTAATATATAAAATTATAAACAAGAACACTACATCAATTTAATATATTTAAATAATAAAATTAGGGGTCTATGCTATATATATATATGATTCTTCTAGAGCTATAACAATCACGTACAATCTACTCATTTTAAATAATATAAAAAGCTAAAACTAATTAATAAAGTATAATACAACATCAACTTAACAACTCTTAATTATTTGTGGTAACATAAAACTAAAAACATTAAATCATAAAAATATAACGCTAATATTTGAAAGATTATTCATAGTGTTTCTTGCAACTTAATCTCATCTCGTAAGAGAATCTCACAGGGTCAAGTGGTACGACAATAGATCGGCAACAGTCGCCCATGAAATACAACAGGCAATGGGGAACAGAGTCGATCTTGGACAATTTTTTACTTTCGCTCATATCCTAAAATTAATTTTGAAAACCAGAACCGAGTCATTAATGCTGAAATAAAAAGTGATTTTGGAGAACAGATGACAATAACTAGGATTCGAGATTTTTCAAGTTCGATTTGTAGTGCAAGTGCAACGGCCGGTTTTATGGTCAAATTAATTCATTTTTAATAATTCCGTACGCAATAAAATGCGTCGTTTTTTTTTTAAAAAAAATATTTTTTAAAAAAAAAATATTTTTGACCAATTCGATTCGGCACAGCTCGGAATTCGGATCGGCCGCCGGAGGGGCTGAAGGAGCAGCACGTGTCCTCGTCGGCTGGGGCCACACAAACCGTCCTCCTCGTTGGATTACAAATGGACCATACATTTTCGATGTGACCGGGCCGGAGGATCTGCTGCTTGATCCTGCCAAAATATTCGGGCGGGAATACCAAACATTGGCCGATATCGTTTTTTCCTGTTTGGCCACGGTTATTTGAAACCGCAGTTTCTCGAAGGGTCGGCCGAAGTCGATGGCGGGATCAGCAGTGATTAGACATCTACATTTTTGTTTTGTTTTTCTTTCTTTTCATGTTTTTTTTAATCGCTGACACTGATCAGAGCACCTTGCTCAATCATAATTAATCATAGCAATGGCTGCCTGGCTCCATCAACTTTTACTCCTCTCATTGCAAAATTCTAGCTTACATTTTCCACAGCATACGCACCAAGTTATCTCGCACTGAAAAATAAAGCAAAATTCTAGCGGCGAGTGTGACCTAGTGTCGTACGTACTCTCATCCACGCATAACAAAATATATACAAAACCAATCAATCAAAGCTCAGCACACTTGTCTGCTTGTACAGAATCTCTTTACAGCCTGGCGAGGCCATCAGTGGTTCCGGTCCAACCTAAGGACAATAGATTCATTCTTATTTATTTATTTATTTATTTTTATAAAATTCAAAAGAAATTATCATCTCCACTCCAACCTGATGATCAGTGGCTGTCCCCGTGACCGGACTCGATGGCGTTCGATCGAATCGCCGTACCGGGCGCTGCCCCTGACAACGCTGCCACGTCTATGCGTCTAGGACGACGAGGCAGCTCGTTGTATTGGGAGCAGCAGAAGTCGCTGTGCACTGTGTACGTCCGCCATGCGCTGTCGACTCGAATTCAAACGCGACGATATTTTATATTATTAAAACATTTACGGCTTCTGCAGTGGTAGAAAACACATGCAGAGGCAGGACGGCCACTTGGATCAGTCTCTCGTCGGACTCTCGTGATTGTGGTCGTCCTCTGTTATTCCTCATGCCTGTGGACCAGAAAATTTTTAAAGGCTTTTCGGGTTTGAATCATAATATTTAAAGTTCCAAAAGATAATAGATTGTATTATTTCAATTGCTACGGATCGGAGCTCGATGAATGTATGTTTTTTTTCAAAATTCAAGTTGATATATATGTAAATTAGTTTCGTCGTAAAAGTTAGAAAAATATGTCACGAGCTATATATGAGGTGATGATATTCTCTGGTTGACATATATCATGTATCATGGTTTCCGATATATTAGCAAAGGAAGCATCTTTCGGTTAATTTGTCGTCGAATAATGAGATTTGGATTCGCCAAACAAATGACCATTGGCAACTGGCAAGACAAAGTCTCCATGGGCCTAGGCCTACTAACTTAAACCATGCATTTAATTTAAGCCCATAAAAGATACGGCAGTACAACAAGCAAAACCACTCCCAAAAGGTTCTTCCAAATCGTGTCGTCGTTGCTGATTTGCAGCAAACTTAATTAGCATCGAATCCTCATCCTCTCTCCCGTAGAAGATAAATTAATTCGAAAGAAATGTGTGCTCGAGGGAAACTACGCACTACTCGACAAAATTCTGACTAAAATCTCACATTTTTTTTTTCAAGAACTCAATCGCTCGAGCTCGAGAGAGAGAGAGAGATGTCGATCTCCGAAAGACTGGAGAGAAAACATGTGAGCAATTAAGTTATGATTGGAACAGATACTTAATTTGAAAAAAAAAAAAAAAAAAAAGTGGTGTAGTTGGTACGAGGTCATCGGCTTCCACTGTTGGACGCTTAGCTACCACTGTGGCTTGTAATGCTTAGCAAGATTCACGAGATGCATGGACCATCTACCCTCTCTTTTTTTTCTTTTTTTTTAACAAATATTTCATAATGCAAATCATCTCTTAAATATTATCATTGGTGATCATCGATAAAGGCCTTAAATTAAAACAAGTAATTTTATTTTTTATTTTTTGGAAGAGAATCAAATAAAATGTCAGAATATGCTACTTGACATCTTTGCTCCTTCTCAGAGTTAGCATCCAACAGCTGACTTTATGGGGAAAGGCATGTGATGTGCAGGCACGAAAGGCGAAAACCTGCAAGAGTGGCGGTGACTGAGCTGTGAACACCTACTGATCAATAACTCAAAAAGAAGACTGCTGGCCCTCATCCACATCACTGTTAACATGCATATTGATTGATCAATATATAGTTTTTGAAAATACACTGCCAAGCAGAGGGTGAAATTGAGTGAAATCCAGCCATATATTTGGCACATCGGTTTGCTTGGAAAAAGTTCACATATATATTTCCCTTGGCACTTGGTTTCGGCAACATATATAGAGATAGTGAGTAGTGACAGAATAAATACCAGGCCGGGTGCGGCGTCTCAGCTCTACATGTGTCTTAATTTGTTCTATGCAAAGTGGTTGATGAAAGTAGAGGTCATCTAATTAATCAAAGGTTTGTGATCGATGCTGCATTTTGAAGAAATTTTGCAATTTTGAACTCGATCGCCAGTTGGTTATTTTCTTTTCCCGGAAGAAAAAATAGAGTAATTATACTGTTTGTGTTTGTGAAATAGAGCAATTATTCTTTAACATCATACATATTAACTTAACACGCTTAAACCAGCGATGCTAAGAGCATCTTAAGCTTGCAATTTAGGCAAGTAGTGGACTGATCGACCTAGTTGAGTCAAATTGGTCGATTAGTACTCTAGCTTGTCCAACTAATTATTAACTCATATTTTAGCAACGCTATCTGAATAATAATAAAAATTTATTTCTTCTCCTCAGAAAAAATATTTTAATTCCACGAACAAAGCAGTGTTATTTTAATTTAATTACTATATATCATGCACCTAGTAATCTAGCAACCCTCTGCCAAACAGGGGGTTAGGTGAGGAGATAGAGTGAAACATACCATTCTCTTTCTTGTACAAATATTATTAATTAAACTTAAACTTAAGAAGAGGAGAAGAGAAAAGCTAGGGAATATATCCATCAACCCGCCCACTGTGTATGCTATATCGTGGCTTCCAAATTAATGCAGACAGATCACTGAGCCAACTGATCCTTAAATTTAACTATTTGCTTCAACTCCGCCTTAACTAGTTTCATGCTGCACACAAACGAATTGTTTAAACAGAAAATCCTTGCTCAATCTGCCTAACTTAGCGTTGCTCACCTCCACCTCCCATTGACTTAGTGCATAATAATATAATTAGCGAGATGGGTTACATGAACATCTACCAGGTTAATTTATATATCTTATATATACTTGTCATCATTGCCCATTACAAATTAGTGTGTACACTTAATTATAATGGTTTTAGTTGATCAATATGCACGATCTCATTGGTTCCTCCCCAATATCCAATCATGAAAGAGAGAGAGAAGTACGCATGATGAATGATGCAACTAAACGAGGAACATCGTGGCGGTGCACTGCTCGGATAATTAAATTGTTCACTTAAATATTTGAACTGTGGCAGGTACATCTACGCGTATTGATCAGTTTCTCCTATCAACGGTTTACTGGTAATGTCAATACTAATTAGCAGTGACAGAGAGATCTCTACTCCAGCATGCAGTGGCAAATTGATCAGGCCATAAGTTTTTATTACGAAAGCAAAGTTGTCGGCTCGAATGAGTGGTGTCTAGGGGGGTCTGTAATGAATGCAGTCAGACACGAGTTCATTCTGAGCATAGTTAAAACCTGTAGGAAATATTAGTTCTACTCGAGTTGTGTCGATACCATGGGATTTTTGTAGCGAATGTAGGATTTTCGATCGAGTCTTAGAGAGTTGTGCCGACAATGGGATTTTAGCTAGCTCGCACGTAGAATCCCTCAACCTTGGGATGAGCTTAGTGTGCTACCGCAATCGCTGCCACTGCTACGTACTACTACTACTTCTGTTGTGGGGAGTCCATCGCAGAGGTTGAGTGTGCTACCGCAATCGTTGTCGACGATAGTTGAAGCCATTGTTGACGTCGTCTATTAGATTGGACCTCTTGCTCCTAATCAGCCACCAAGCTTCGAGCGAACATTAGCAAAGCTATCGACAATCTCACCCTCAACATGGAAAGGCACAAGGAGGTCACTGACGACTTCCATGGCTCTAATATTTTGATGCTACTCCTTTACCTACTCACCTGGGTTCCCGAACCGAGGTGCCTGCTACTACTCACCTTCTACTGTCTACTGTCACCACCATGGCATGACCGCGATCATGTCCTTCACATCGACCGTGAGAGACAACCGTCTTCCCATATTCTACATTTTCGTCAACACATTTATCGGATTGGGTCACATCTTGGCTCAGTGCCACCTGAGTCACACTTGGTATTCTATTCCACGTTGAGCACATTGTCTCATCGACCGCCGTACCTAATATAAGGTTAAAGAGACGGTTGTCTCGGACCTATTTTTAAAATAAATTAAATATTTCTTTAAAAGGGTTCCAAAAAAATATAAAGAGTTCAAAGTACGGCTCTACATCGCCCGTGTATTTAATGGCTCCAATGTCGTACTACGTACGGGAAGATGCCTTCTACATTGCCAAAGATGCATGTCATTGACACCCAAAGAAAATTCTTAACCTGATGACACAGTGTGCCATGGTCGAAGCTAGGATCGATCGAGGAGAAGGCAAATGGATATAGAAACTCTAGGTGAGAGTATATCCATGCATCCAAGGGGCCTTGTTTGAGAGAATTACTAAGCATGTACACTGCGATCGATGATATGAGATTTATTGAATTATTTTAATCACAGGAGAGTAGCAGACAATTATTATTTTAATCGCAGACGTTTGAAGGGGTGGTTTAACTGTTTAAGATTAGAGTGACTTGAATAATTAAGTTTGATGCTTAATTTGGTACGAATTTATTTGTATTTATTCAATATATACAAGATCAATATATATAAACAAAGATTGTAATTCTTCGTAAACAATTTTCATAAATAGAATTTATAAACTATATATGTTCATTATAATAAAATTCCTAACGATATATTATAAATAAACAAAGAAGTTCTCAAAATTAAACACATTAACCAATTAAATAAATTTAAAAATATAAATATGTTTCAAATAATTAAATAAATTAGATATATAATATCTAAAAAAAGCTAAATTAAACTTGAATAACCTACATACATGCATAACCTCCGCTTAACTCATCTAAACCCCTATTTAATTTGAGAGATTATGAATTATGATATCTATATATTTTCCCAGGGTCATGTTATTCATTCTCTCAGTGATAGCCGAGTACTGAATCTGCCCCCCAACAGAGTTCATGCATTCAACAACTGCAACACGGCCGGATCCGAGGATCGATCGGATCCACCACTTGATCATGCATGCTAAAGAAACCACGCCAGAATATATTTTGTATTACATTATTTAAAATAGCAAATGGTACACCTAAATACAATTTCTTATCCCATGCATTGACTTGATTGGATCATCGAGAAGGACGATCGGAGAAGAATGACAATGAGTTAATTAATCAAACCGACGTCACTTTTTTACTCTCGAATGCCTTATTAAAAACAACGACATAACACTTGTTTAATAACGCCAACAGCATCAACATGATCACCGGTGATAAAACTTAAGATCGCCCCCACGCCACATATAATGAAAAAGTTCTTCTCTACATGCATCTATCACACATATCATGCCAGTACTGATCACGGATCTTAAAATAAATGCTTTTATTTATATAGTTTTTCTATTAAATTATGTGTCATATATAATTTCATTCTTATAATTAGTTAATTAGTTTATAACTTTTATATATATATATATATATATAAGAGGTCTTCATTAATTATCTAAACGTTCGTTGTTATTAGCTTCGAATTCGAGAGATGCTAGCTAACAAAAGATTTTTCGTTGCTTCCTTCAGATTTATTCGACGCTTAACGCCAAATTATAAATTAATTTAGTTGGAGATACTCTTTAATTAAACTGTTAGCAAATTAATTAAATTGAAAAATGATCGACAAGTTGCAAGCTGTGAACAGGTAAATTAATTAGGCGAAGGCGGAGAGTCTACGTTTTGCTCGCCCACTGTTGGTCTACCGCTCAGTATAGTGACGGGAGGAATTGAAGATCATTCTGAAAGTAGGATAAGAAATTGGGCCGATCGATCGAGAATAAATACTCGATTCGATCGAAATACTTATATTTGTTTTAAACTGGATTTGCCGATCTGGTCCAGTTTTAAAGTGATCGACCTGATGGATTAAAAAATTAGATACTGTGAAGGAGTGGACAGAAATTAAGTAAGTCCAGGATTAGGCAATGTGGTTGGGAGTGAGTTGTGGAGGAGTCCGTCCCCTCTGTCCTTTGCTATTGTTCCTCCTTCCCCCACCTTCCTTCACTCCACACCTCTCTTGTGTCCTACGGCCACCTAATTTTCCTCTATTTTTAGAGCTTAAACTCATTTGTGTAAGAGAGGCAAGTGATGGTTAAGTGCCCTTCTCTTTTATTAGCAACGCTATTTGACTCTGTGTGTGTATATATATATATATATATATATATATATGCATACACACTGGGTGCTCTCCATTCACAACCTTTTCTTGTATGCTTAGTCCTCTAGTGCCTCACAACACCTTCTTTTCCACTCACTTCCTCTCTCTCTCTCTCTCGGTTTCTACACCACCACAGATCGTTTCTCATGGAATTAGCGGCAGAAGAAGGCAACAGCAGCGCCAGCGGCAGCGTCTCTGACGTTGAGTTCGTCCACGCCGTCGTCAAGCGACAGCGCACCAAGCGCCAACGCACGCAGCCCTCGCCTTTGCTGCCGTTGATCGCTGACTCCTCCTCTGCCTCCTCGGCGGAGACCATATCCGGTACGGTTACAGAGGAAGAAGAGGACATGGCCAATTGTCTCATCCTTCTCGCTCAAGGCCGCGCTTTTTCCGAGCCGGAGGAGCGAAGGGACGATAAATTTACCAGCAGGAGGCTCGCCGGCGCAGGCAAGGCCGGCGGCGGTTTTGTGTACGAGTGTAAGACCTGCAACAAGTGCTTTCCCTCCTTCCAGGCTCTCGGCGGGCACCGCACCAGCCACAAGAAGACGAAATTGGCCGCGACCATGGCGCTGGCCGAGGAGAATAACAGGAATTCGCCGGTCTTCGCCACCGGGAACGACAATTTGCTGCAAATAGGCCTGAATTCTTCCTTCTCCGCGAAGCAGAAGGTGCACGAGTGCGCGATATGCGGGTCGGAGTTCAGCTCCGGGCAGGCGCTGGGAGGTCACATGCGGCGCCACCGGCCGCTGACCGCGGCAGATGCCCACGTCGACGCCGCCAAGAAGGAGAAGAGCAGTTTCGTCTCTTTTGACCTCAATCTCCCTGCTCCGGCCGACGTCAGCGAGCCGCGGAGTCCGCCTTCTCCATCTGCGTTCATCTCGGCTGGCAACCTGCCGCTCATCTTCTCCGGTTCTGCCTCATCTCTGGTGGTGGACTGCCATTACTGAGAAGAAGGAAGACCCGGTTCATTAACGAAATAATGGAAGCAAAGCTACCTCTTAATTACCACATTCATTCTTTTTCATACACTCAATTTGGGGAATACAAATTTGTTGTTTATGTGAAAACGCATTCAATTGCTTAATTAATTCTTCTTTCCTGCCATTACTGATTACTTAATTGATCAAACCATCCCGTTTCTATGATATCTGTTGAGTCATGAGCGAAGTGAGCATTGCGTTCACGTAAAGTGATCGATCATCCCTTCGTATGGAAGAGTAGGAGATGTGTTTGGTTTAGCCACCACCACCAGCAAAAAGGCCATGGATTAGGTTGATCCTCCCCTACACGACTTAGTTTGGTTCGCAAGACAACTGACAGCAAACCATCACCCGTCAGATTCCACAGGAAGAAGATACACACAAGTGATCATTAAGGGATGAGCCAGTTGAAGTGGCAATTATGGGTTTATATATCTTATGACTTAATTAACAACTTTGGTTGAACAACTCATGATACATTATCTACCAATGATTGGCATGTGGTTTAGCTTATCAATTTATCCAAAGTGGTTGCTGTTGCTATTTTTCTAGATTTCTTTAGTCTATTAATCGAACAGAGTCGAGCAATGAGCTCATCTGAAAACACGGTCGGGTGGGGCTACCGGAGACTCAACTTAGATTCTCAGTCGGCTCACATGGAGTTCATGTAGACCCACAAACTATGCCTTAATCTCTCGCTGCTTATTTCGGCACTTAATGATTGTGGTCACTCTAAAGCTATTGATGTGGCTTCCACTGGCTTCTTCTTTCCCAGCTCCTCATTCAATGTCAACTCCGTTTTCTAATTGTAAAATTGCACAAATACCTTTAAAAAAAAATTATAAATTTGATTCACATGCACCCTGAGCTCATTGAATAAAGCAGAATATGCAAAATTGAGCCACTGGCCTAAACTAGGCTGGCAACCCAAATTTGACTGCTGACTTGGATTGGGCCTGAGTCCAATTGGGTAGCAACAAAGTAACAGCAGCCCACTTGTGACTTGTGAGACCGATTGCATTTCTTATTCACATTCATGTCCAGATGGCAACGTTATTTTGTGGTAAATACAGTGCGTACAGGTGGCGAGACAGTTGACGTTTGCAGTCAACGGCCGCCATTGACTAAAGAGCCTCAGAAGGAGTACAGGGCACTCGTCGACGCAGCTCGTCGATGCTGACAAACGTGCCGTGGAAGCCGTACGGGACCGCGTGGGTAGCCTCACCGTCGCCTGCAACGCCCGTCGAAGACCAGCGGCTCCGACTCGCCTCGCTTTTCGTCGTGGCGTCCTCCTCCCATTATCAAATAGTGAAAATTTTAATAGGCTCGAATGAAACTTGAAAATGTATACTTTTATAAAATTTAGATTCTTCCTACGAAAGTTTAAATTTTAATAGGCTCCAGCAGTTCTCTCCCAAGAGCGGCTCTGTTCCTCTCTGTCGCCATTGGACCGGACCTGAACAAAAGTTGTCTCGCCCTCCGAACCGACCGCCTCTGTAGTTGAACTGCCTGATTTCGTTCGTCACTAGGTCCATCTTGGCGACCCCACTGTACCTGGGCTACGCCTGAGCGATTTCCATGTCGTCGATTAACTGGGTCTTCCTTCCGAGCTGATCCTTGTTCATGACCCGCACCCATGTTCAAGCCAGGGACGACCTCCTTCTTGCCCGACTCTCCCATTTGCAAGTCGGGCCCGATTTCCGATAGAATTGTCTGAATCATTGGAGAACATGGTGTCCAATGGCGACATACACGAATGGATCACCCGTTGGACAATCTACGTCGGAGGAAATAGAGAAGGTAATCCAAAATTAAAATTACAAATCAACTCATATTTATTAAGTAGTTCGAATTGACAATCTCATATTGTCAACCTTGATGATTAGACCAAGCCGAGATGAGTTTAGTGGACAATCGAATCAGATTGAGTGCTCTAAAGGTCTGATCGGATAATCGAGAGCGAGTTTTGAGTGCTCAGAAACTGAAGAATTTAAATCTACATTCAATACAGATTTCTTAAAACATATTCATCTTAACTCCGTGGTATTTCGAGATTAATATGGCTCATCTTTTTTTCAAAATACAACGATGAACCGTGATCCCTACCAAATACTTGTGGTCGCAGTGAATTGAGTCATCCAAATGCTATCACGGAGTTCTTTGAAGCCGAAAAAAATATTCGACAGAGAAAAAAAAAAGAGAGTAGAACACTTGTAGATAAAAGTTTTTTTTTTATTGTTCAAGAACTAAGCTCAGTGTCTGGCGGAGGAATAAAAATCATTAAATGATTATATTCATTAATCATATTAATATATTTGATATAATTGAATAAAAAATAAAATATTAATTTATTTATTTAGACAAATTTTATTCTGATTAACATTTACATTCGACACATCCTATTTTAATTTGATTTAGTACCATTTAAATTTCTACTGATCTGATATACATCCATGCATAAAAGAGGATTTCTTCTCATATATTTATTCATAATATATAAAAAAGTCGGAAACAGAAGCAGCCGGACACGTTGACCCACCAAATGCCGAAGTGGCCGGAATCGTACTTAGGAAGTACCCCAAACCGGGTGATCTTGTTGGAATCCAACCGAAGTGACGAGACACCAGACCACATCCTCGAGAGCTCAAGGACCACTTGCTGATCAGGAATGACGACGTAATTCTCGGTTATAGCGGAGTGGATCACGGTGGGCTGGGCAAAGTTGATTGTCACATCAGTCGACTTAATCCCGGTGATCGAATCGAAGTGGAAATACTTCAATTAGGGTTTAAGGATCACGTTGTAGCTCAGCACGAATAGTTCGCTGCTCACCGGGTCGATCTTGGGGCATGCGATCGTGGACGAGTCCAATTATCTTGCGAAGTCTTAATAAAATAAATGTAGAATCGTCACACAAAGAAACCGGTCCTGAACAGGAACAACCGTCCAGAATCTAATAAAAACCTTTTAAAAATTTTAAAGGAATAGGGTCAATTTTTATAGAAAAAAAAATTATTTATAAAAAGATTTTTTTTTTTTTACTTCGCTTAGGACTCAAAAACATCGAGGATCGACTTTGTCGTTATATTAATAATCCCCTTCGACTGCCTCTATCGATAAAAAAATAAATTAAAATTCAAATGGTAAGGACAACGAAAGAGATTGATTAATAATTCAGAGTCTCTTCAAAAATTAATTCTTGTCAACTGAGCTCTGAACTTACACATTAAGAAAAAATCATTATTCGAAGCCTTAACGACCCACCGTTTGGAGGTCGCCGTCGGATGCGATGCGCACATGGTAGGGCCGTAGGGGAGGTCATCCTCCGACATGGCCAACTGACGACCGCTGAATTAAAGGAATCCGGCGTTTGCCACGCCAACGCTTTCTCTGGGTCCCAGGTGCCGAAAAAGCCACGAAGATGGAACAAGGCGAGCCTAGCTAATCCGGAGTAGCCGTGGAGCTCACCGACGGCCTTGGGGAAGATCGCCCGACGAGGGCGGCCTCCTGAACCAGGCGACTCGTGCGTGTGAAGCGGCAGGAGTAGGAGGCCTCAGATGCGGCGGAGAACGAGACGACGTACGTGGATCATACCGTCTCCGTCGAAGAGGTGATGATGCCCGCCCGATGGAGGGAGCATGGGATTGGAGCCGTTGCGACGGTAAACGCCGCGGAGAGCGGGAGGAATGCGACCGTAGACCTTGAGCTCATGGACAGGGGGCGATTCTGGCACCGGCGAGAAGTTGCCGGAGATCCGCACGGCGGGATCCACACAGCGAGGGAGTGGGCAGTTTCTTTCTAGTCTCGAAACAATTCCACTCTCTACGGCGTCGAGGACGGAAGCTATACCTTTCTGCATGCAACCGGATTAGTTGAGCACTAAGAAGCGGAGCGTCAGGTGGTGGTGGGAGAGGCGCCTTTTTCTTCTCCAACGGAGGAAAGAGAGCCGGCGATATGGTTGATCTCTTCTGGGTAACGATCGATCTTCGAAGGAGAGATAAGAAGTTTGGCCCATTGAGGTCTGCCCAAGGGGGGTGGTACTCTCGGTGTGTGAGGCATGAAGTGAGAGTTCGAAATTAACGGAAGACTGCGCCATGCACATCAATGCTAGCTAGCTAGCTAGCTCCTAGCTAGCTAGAGTAGTTGCCCTCTACTAGCTGCGTGCGCTAAAATAAAATACCACTAGCAGTTAGGGTTTCAAAACCATGTCGAAATTCAACATGCAAGGAAGGTCAGGTCAGGGGGTGCTGTGAGCACGACAAACATGCCAAAGTCAAAACGTTGGTGGGGCCCACTCTTCCGGATAGGCTGTAAATGAACCACGTCAAGCTAAAGCTACATTTTACAATATCTTATTTATAAAATAATCAAGTCAAACTAAGTCAAATTTAAAATTAATTAAATTATTAAAAAATCTATTTAAGTTTAGTTTGGTTTAGAGATTGAATTCGCCTTGAATTTGACTTATTTATTGAGTATTAAGTTCGATTTATTTAAATGTTATTAAGCTCTTTAATTAAACTTGTTTGTTTATTTTAAATTTTTAATATTTTAATCTTTATTTATATAAATTAGCATAAATAAATTCATAAATAATTTTTAAATGAGTTTGTTTATAAATATTAATAAATCGAATATATATGTGTTCAAATTTATTTATTTAATTTATTAAGTTGTTCAAACTTGTTTATGAATTGATTTTGATGCATATTGAACAAACGTAAACGAACTTTTATCGAGTCGAACATCAAACTTGTTATGAAGACTTGGTCTATTTACAACTCTACTTGTATGCTTTCGACGAGCGAGGTTGACTAATCGTTGCTCATTTGTGTGCTAATTAACAATTCTGACTCAACAACTTGTTTGCCTTAATGTCATGATTCATGATGACTGAGTCCTCTTGCATCGAACATGAATGTAAAGCAGCTTAAAAAAAAAATAATTAAATTGTCGGTCTTTTTGATTGTCTTTATTGATGAAGGAGATAAATTAGAAATTCAATTTACAAGTATAAAGGAGGAGATTTATTGATAGTGTAGAACGATGAACTTCTCAAAAATTTATCTTTCTGTCCACTTAAAAATTATCCCTATGATTATTTATCAATTGAGTGAACTCCGAGGATTATGTAAAGCAGCTTCAGGAATTCATGATTGCTATATCTCTTTTTGGGTACAGAAAAAGAACACAATTACAATATCTTTATATTTTGAAGCAAGTGACAGAAGACACTACAAGAAAAAAAGAAAATAACGACGAATTATTTTCGTTGTTAATAACGCTAATTCGTCGCCAAATAAATCTTATGATGAAAATAATTCGTCGTTAGAGTCGTCGTAATAAGCTTGTCTCTAAGACACATTAGCGACGAATATAATTATTTTCGTCGTTAATATTACCGACGGAACTGAAAACGTCGTAAAAAATAAACTTTCGTTGCAAAATCTTGACATCAAAAAATAGGAAAATCACGAATATCAATGATGAAATAGAGAAAATTGTCGCTAAGAATCAGTCGAGTGATGCAATAAGGCAGTCGATTGCTTATTTTTTTGGTCCGCCATAGAATCGGCTGCAACTTGACTAGCGACTCGACTGAACCTTTAACGATGAAATATATTATTTTCGTCGCTAATATCTATTTTTTGGCTAGCCACAGAAGCGAGAACTCCTCGGCTGGCGCTTCGATTGAAGATTATTTTGCAACGAAAGTTATATATTTCGTCGCTAAAGTCCTACAGCAGTCGAACGCGTCGACTCGCGACTCGACTGATACATCAAATTTAGAGACAAAAATTATATTTTCGTCGCTAAACCGCATTGACAGTTAGCGACGAAATTTAAAAAAATCGTCGCTAAATACGAAAATGCAGATTTCCAGAATTCCTTTTATTTGTATTCGAATACCTATAATACAATATCAACCACACAATTTAAATTAACAACATACCACTCACACAATAAAACTAACATATGCAATTAAAAACAACTAACATAACATCAAAATTAAAATCCAAAATATCTATTTTCACAAATTCATAGTATTAAAATGCAAACACATTCAAATCAAACACAATTTCACTAGCTCAAAATTTAACTGGTCACAAACTCTGAGGAGGAGGAGGTGGAGCTGAAGCTAAAGAGGACTCATGCATCAATGATTGTAATGCTCCAAGTGCAAGCCGATTCAGAATTGCTTCGAACATATCTTGTCTTGATCTCATAGATGTCAACTCATCTTCGGTGCTAGTTAATCGAACTTGAGTGTTTGCTAGCTCCTCTTTCACCCCCGCCAATTCTTGCTGGGTGGACTGAAGTTGTTCTCGTAGTGCTGCGTTAGTTGTTCTGGAGGAGGAGCTGGCATCTGAAAAAGTGGATCTAACTGGTTTTGACCCACTTCCAAGTCCTTTGATATATCCAAAGCGAACATCGAGTACTTGATCACACACCAGATATGCAACCTGAACTGCATCGATGTCATCTCCGATTTCTTGTGACTGGATGTGTTCATCTCGTAGTCTCACCATTTCATCATAAGAATAACAAATACATTATCAATATGTTTACAAAGAATTACTAATATTACAAAAATAACTTTACTAAATTTTATGGATTATATCTTATGTATGCAGCCTCGGCTCTCTCCCCACTCCATCCCTTTGACAAAGTACAGTGGGTTGTATTAAAGACAGTAATCCGATCTTTTCTTTAAGACTGATCGGTTTGAAAAATATTATAATGCGTTAATATTAAAAATACCAACCAATATATTGTACCTATAAAATTTGTACTTACACCATCGTAACTGTACTGAATGAAGGATTTTGAGCCACCTCGATGGGTAAATGGTAGTTGTGCTCGATTTTGGACATTTATCGCCGATCGTGTCTACAATATTAAAATTTGTTAAGATAAAACTTAAAACATGAGTTGCACATATTTTAATTTATATATAACTCAGATAATTGGCATAGATTGAGTTACCTGAAATTTCTCTGATTCAAACAGATCGCACATATAGTTCCAATCTTCGTGCGTCTCACAAAACTCGCTCGACATATGAAGCCGCTGCTCGGTGGGGGGAAGATGCAGTAGACTCTTATAATGAGTGTGCATCTTATTTCAATTATCTCTATACCTTGCACTCATTAATCTGTCGGTCTCCTTCCTGACCGACATTGCCTCCTCGGTAAAACTGATATCAAAAGCAGCCTGAAAAAAATTCAAATATTGAAATTTAATAACGAATGATGGTTGATTCTTTAAATAGCAAAATACTCGTACTTACTGATAATCAGTCATATATCATCTGTTTATTATTCGCAGGGATATGCTTCTAGCTCTTAGCTTACAGGGGGGCGAACTTCTTAATTGACAGACCTAGTTCAGTCATAAAAGCAGCTGCATTCATCCCTATAGGGTGACCATTGTGCTTACGGAAGGTAATGGGTAATCTACCCCGTTCCTCTATTTGCCGTCGGAGCTGATCTGAGTGTGTGCCCCGGGTCTCTCTACGTGTCGGATGACCTGTAAATCAAAGAATGTTAACAATTAACAAGTTAAATATATATGAAACAAAATATACATACTTAAAACCACATAACTAACCCGTAGGAGCAGGAGCACTGTCATCGTCTGGCGTAGGCACAACTGGGGGGGGGCTCAATTTGCTTAGGCGACATAGCTGTGACATAAGCATTATATATAGATCGACGTATAAAAAAAGATTATATTAAATACATAAAATATAAATGAAGAACAATATAAATACCGTGTAAATACATCTAATCTCTATCAATGTGTAACTTGCATATGACTTCCTGAATTTATCTCCTACCGATTGTAAATGCAACTCACTCCTTATCCCCATATCTTGCAAGTCCAATCTGGCTTTGAGAGTGTCATTTGACTTTCCGTCTATATTTAATAATGTGTCAATTAAAGCATCACAGACATTCTTTTTAATATGCATCACATCTAAATTGTGTCTCAACTTTAAACCTGATCAATATGGTAACTCAAAAAATATTGACTTCTTTACCCAATTTGTATTGTCCGAAGATCGCTCTCGTTTTTTACTGAATAATGGATGCTTACTGAATGCCACTTGGGGCAACGCTTCTAACTCGCTAAAATCTCATATTCATTCATTACGTGTGGTGGTCCTTCTTTTTCAACCTTTTCATTGAAATCTTTATTTTTACGCCATGGGTGGTGCACATCCAAGAATCGACGGTGACATGTGTAACATATTTTACTCCTTAATCCTTGAGATTTGGTTTCATTCAAACATATTGGATATGCCTTATAACTCTTTGTGCTCCATCCAGAAATTGTTCCGTATACTGAAAAGTCGTGAATAGTCCACATCACAGCAGCATATTATTGAAATATTTGTTCAGTTGATGCATCATATGCTTCCACTCCGTCATCCCAAAGCTCCTTCAGTTCCTTAATCAGAGGTCGTAAATATACATCTATCTCTTTGTCAGGTGATTTAGGTCTAGGAATTAAAAGAGACATAATCATATATGGTGGCTTCATCATTTTCTATGGTGGCAAATTATAATTCACAAGTATAATATGCCACATACTATAAGCATTTGATATGTTTCTAAATGGATTAAACCCATCAGTAGCCAACCCTGAGTGAATATTTCGTGGATCACATGTAAATATTTCATTTGCATTGGCAAATGTTTTCCAAGCTTCACTATCAGCTGGGTATCTTAATACACCATCTGTTTTAACTCGCTTTTCTTTATGTCATCTCATCTCTTTGGTCGTATGCTTCGAAATAAACAACCTCTTAAGTCTCGATTTTAAAGGAAAATATCGAAGAATTTTGTGAGATTTCTTTTTCTTATTCATCCCTTCATACTTGTATCTGGGCTCTTTGCACAATGGACATGCATCCTTATTCTCATGCTCTTCCCAAAATAATATACAATTATTCTTACAAATATGTATCTTCTCATATGTCAATCTTAACTCCTTTAATAATTTTTTGGCTTCATAATAAGAGTTTGGAATCGCATTCGGTTTAGGAAATGCATCTTGCAATAACTGAAATAACATATCAAAAGATTTATTGCTCCAGCCATTTAACACCTTCACATGCATTAGTTTCACCATAAAATTGAAAATCGAAAATTTAGTACAATTCAGATACAGTTCTTTTTGTGCTTCTTCCAACATTGAAATATAACTTCGTCTACAATCATTTGCATTTGTATTTACATTTATATCATCTGGTTGAGCTTCATTGTTGGTTATATTTTCTGCATTTTGTAAATCGGTAAACATGTCTTCAAAATCATCTTCGAACTCATCTACTTCAACATCAAAATAATTTTCATCTTGATTGACAATATTTATACTATCGGATAATGTAGAAGCTTCTCAATGAAAGTTCCAGACTTTATATAATCTATTGAAACCCCACCTATAAAGATGTCCTCGCATATAATTTAATTCATACTGAAATAAATTGTCACATCGTCGACATGGACAATGGATTTTTGATAAATTCAAACTGATCATATAATTTTCTGCAATATGTATAAACTGATTCAACCCATTGAATCATTATTCAGGACTAATCCGATTCTGAATCATTATCCAACTTTTATCCATATTCTTAAATCCTGATTAAACATATATACAACAATTTTGATGTTATTTTTCAATAAAATAAATTTACCAACTCGAATTTAGTTATCACATACAAAATAATCACACAATTTATACTTTAAACATCACACAACATAACATACAATTTGTATTATAACTTTATGTCTAGGCAATAAGTTATTGCTTAATTACCATGAATACGTCCAAATCTAAATGATTAAAATCCCTAAATTCATCGTCTCATCGCTAACAAAATGCTACCAATCGTATATATAATCTATAATAACCTTAAACCTCAGGGCTATCCCAGATGGCTAGCGCAGTCATGTTAAGGTTCGAAAGGGCAAGGAGTCGATTCCTGCAGTTGATAGTCAGGCTACCGATGACTCCCCATTTCTGCGCTAACCACTTGACCTCCTGATTTACCCCCTCCACACGTAGGGGCAGCGACGATTCCACAATTTTTAGTTTTTTTTACACTTAACCTTAAACCCTAACAAACCCCTAAATTTATCGTTTAAGTATAACAAAGCCCTAAGTTTATCATATAATCATAACAAACATAGCAATCATAACAACAATATTTAAAAAAACCCTAAAATAATTGTAAAACCCTAAAACTATGAAGAAAGATTTCGGAGAAACCTAAGTCTTCGCATCGAAGGACAAGCTTGAGACGGCGGCGTGAAGAAGCCGGAGCTGGAGATCGGAGCTTGAGAAGAAGTCGCCGAAGCTGCTGTTGGTGTCGGAGAATCGCTGGAAGAGAGGAGTTGTCGCACGCGCCAGAGGAGCATGGAGATGAGTCGCCGCGTCGGGTTGTCGCATGTGCCGGAGGCGCCGGAGCACGGAGATGAGTCGCCGGAAGAGAGGAGTCCCCGGAAGGCAGGAGTCGCCGGAAGGGAGGACTCGCCGGAAGCGGAGCTGGAGCCGGCGTCGGAGATGAAGGAAGAGGGAAATCGCCGGAAGAGGGATCGCGCCGAAAAATGAGGGAATCGACCGCGGGCAAGGGTTTTCTGCGATTATTAGCGACGAATATTTACGATTCGTCGCTAATAGTTTTACTTTAGCGACGGAATATTATATTTTGTCGCTGATTATAGGAATTTGGCCGCGGCCACAAAATCGAGTTAACCCGATTGACGGTTGGACTAAATTGTTTGTGACGAACTTTCATATATTGCCGCTAATATTCAGTCGACTGGCTCGATTGATGATTCGACTGGCTGACATTTGGCCGACCACAGAAATCAGTTTACTCGACTGACATCTCGACTGAATTATTTGCGACGAATATGTTTTGTTCGTCGCCAAATATTTTACGATGAATATATATTAATTCGTCGCTAAGTATAATTTTACGACGGATATCTTTATATTCTCGTTAATATATACTATATTGGCGACGAAATTTTAGTTTTCATCGCCAATATAAGATTATTTTATGATGAGTTATTAATTCGTCGTAAATATATAGTATTAGCGATAAATTACTAATTCGTCGCTAATATTTCGTCGTTATTTTCTATTTTCGTTGCAGTGAGAGTTGCAGAGTTGCAGAGAACATAATTTTTAAGAAACTTAATCAGGAAAAATACGCGATGATCTACCTTTGTAGACCCTGACACTGTGATTGTCGGAAGGTATTCTCAGAGGAAAAAATTGCTCACGTGTCTTTAGCATATTTACTCCTTTCGAGTTTTAGGTTAGCATTATTGATATAGCCAACAGCAAACTCAAGTCTCAATCATTTGTTCATTCCTCCAAGAATTCTTAGCTGCTTCAGCAGATGAAGAACCAGAATCACCATTACCATCCTTAGGTTTCGAAAAGAAACGATCCCATTCATGTGCCCCAACCGTTCGATCTCCGGCCATCCTCTAACAAAACATCCTTCCAGCCGTTCTCTTCAGTGAAATCCATCGATCATATGCTTTCTTTTACCTTTGTGACTTTGTCAATGACTGCCCGTACAGAAACATGCATCTAAGGCATCTTTTAGAGTCTCCAATTTAGATCTAGGATCTGCATATATAATTAAGTCTTGGAATAAGGTCTATGACTGCCTCCCTCATTTTCTCAACAATATTCGGAGGAATTTGCTTTAACCTATCCTCAATGCTGGCATTCCTCTTTCTAATGTCATCCTCTGGAATAAACACCGATTAGGTGGAGTAATTTCTTGGAAGATGTCATGTATACTGTATATAAGCAGATCCAGGATGGAAGAAAACAGGAATGCAGCCGGCCAACATTGAGTCAAAAGCTGATCGCTTTGTATGCGAATCTCCTTGAGGTCGTAGGCAAAACAAAGAACTCAGGAACATGCATCCGCATTATGCTGCTCGGAGAGTGGCACTTGCTCTCTCCCAAATCACACTCCAATAACTTACATACCATGGAACTTCTGCACTGGTCGACGATCTGCCCTCTGATTGACTTTGGATTATCAGGACGCGGTGCACCTGCAAATGAAAATAGATACTTCCGCTCCAACTTCCTCATCCTGTTCTTGCCAAACAAGAACGTCATCATCTTTGGCTGGATGAAAATAGGTAGGATACGTACGGTATCCCAAAATCAGTGGCATTCCACGGGCTGGCTTCCACAACCAGCATCGACATGTTTCTAGCAGCTGGCAGGAACAAAAGTTACTATCTAAAAAGTCAATTGGGATCCGTTTAATTCAAATAAAAAGAAAGACCTCATTCCTGTGAAGGAATTTGATCTCTTATAATAACGAAAATAATATAAAGGTATCATCTAAATAAAATTTTATATATAATCTGGTCTTAAGTCTTATCCTGTCGTATGATAGATAGATTAGTTTCTCAAAATCATCCGTTATATAAAAGAGGGGATTTCTTCTTTGAAACTTCTTTCTCTCTTGACTTTTACTGTTCCCCAATTTTGAGGCTTCTGGATTTTTTTAATAGCATCAGCCCACATCCCATAAAATTGGGTCATGGTCTTTAAGGGTCCTGGACTTAGTTCGAAAATACACGAGGATTGTGAGAAAAACAAAATATGGTCATCCCAAAATAACTGAGAAAACTCATCCACCAATCCAAAAACAATTGCAAGTAGAAACAAACCAAAAATCAGCTGTTGATAGGACTTTTCACAGAATAAGAGCAGATTCTTGGGGAAAAAAAAAGATGCGTGTCGTTTTTCATTGTCAATTCAATAGTGAGATAAAAAGAGATAAATTATGAAGAATATTTTTATCGAACTACGGAAGAATAGATATTTTAAAAAACTTTATAATTCTCGAAGATTAACTCTTGCTCCTTGAAATAATTCACGATTCTTTCAATAAAAATAGCTGGTTCTTGGAGCTACGATTCTCGGCACAAAGCAATCTTCTTAATTACATTATATTCATAGCTTATTGCAGTCAATTAACAGTTGACCTATTCAAACTTTGCAGACATTCTAGATCAATACAGCTCAGAAATGAAGACATTGAAAAGAACTTTCCCGCTTTTGTTACTGAGGAAACGTATCTGTCACCTTGGGGATTAGCAATCTGACAACCAAACACAGCGACAATGCAAACAAAAAAAAATTCAAATCACAGAGAAATCGATGCCAGCTAATCTTTGAATAGGCATCCCACCGACACTACGGCACAACAATTAATACTCATTTTCTTTATATAAGCAAGCTGTAGATAAGCAATGGTGTCCATGGGCTTCAGGATTGCCGTCTCCATTGTTTAAGTCAGCCTGACTAGTTTAAGAACTCAAGATACCATCCCTATTAAACCTGAACTGGAGTCGGTCAGATGAGGACAAAAGCCGTGATAACAGCAAAAAAGAGATCATTTGATCTCACACAATTTAACATATTCCATTTGTCATCATAGGATAAATCACAAGGTTGCCTGTTCTGAAGGATGGCCTTTGTCTATTTTGCGTTCAGGTAGGTACAGATTTTTCCGTCCTTTCAACACTCATGCAGAGAAGAAGAAACATGAACAGAAAAGAAGCTTAAAGGGTTGCAAGAAATCAAGTACTCCTCAAATATCAGAGAATAACATGATTCATGCAAACATATAAAGAAAAGCACTGTAACATTCTTTCTCAGATGGTAGCAACCATATTGTCAACCAACAGAAGCTAAGAGGAAGGCAAGGCATTAGCTCAAACATGTATTCAATGCCTCGCTAAGCAAATCCTCGAGCACATCCCCACTTATTTCTTTAGTGATCTCCTCTATCTCTACCATAGTTGTTTTAGCCCAACTGATTCCTCCCACCTCTTTCCTCAATGTTGTACCCAACACTAGGAAACCATTAGTCTCAGCAAAATTTGCTTGGTTGCTATAAAACCAGTCCCTTATTTTGTCCCACACAACATCTGCCAAGGAGGAGCATGTATGCGAATTTATCTTTGCCTGACGGCATGCACTGTTGTGTGGCCAGATGCTCATTAAGGTGCTGCAACTGAGTTCTAATAGCGCTGAATTAACACAATCGAATAGGAGCCTCAGGTTAGACCACTTTTCTGTAGATTCCTCTTCTCGCCAACTGATGAAGTTGTCTAGTAATATTGGATCCAATGGGCTGTCAAGAGAGTGCCATCCATTAGATATCATATCCCAATTTTCAAATCCAGCATATGATAGCAATTTCCGAACAACTGTGAAGTATTCTTGGTCATCTTCTGTCATGGGCAAAGTATGGAGACCCAAAGACTTGTGATATAACATTTCCAAATGTGTATCCTCCCATGATAAAGAACGTGCAACTGATTCTATATGTGAAGACCTAGAAAGTGCTGAAAGAAAGAAATAGGGGAATGCTTCAGAAAGTAGAAAGGAAAGTTTCATGTGGATGCAAGGTAATTCATACCTTTTTCACCAGCATTATCTTCAGATAACTGGCTCAAATTTTCTATGGCATCATCTTCAAATGGTGCATCTAAAATTGAAGTAGGGCTAGGCTGATCCGGGTTGTTAATGGAATTTTGTTGTGGAATGAATCTCTCTTGCTTTTCCTTAGATTTGTCACAAGGCTTTCCTTGTTCAAGCGTCGGCATGGCCTAAGAGAGCATAAAAAATCTATTGCTTATGGTAAACTAAAAAGAAGACACCAATGGGAAAATAAATGTATATCAGGCAACTAGACAATGGATGTTTATATCCATAAAAACAGCATGCATAGACAAATCAAACAATCATGTGTGTATATATGTAGACAGAAAATCTCAACCAGAGTGAGATAAAAGAGAAAAATTCAAAATTGAATTGACCTTTGTAGACACATTTGTGGTTGATACTAGAGAAGCTGCAACTCTGGATTCTTCCTCATCGTTTACTTGATTGTCAAAGGCCAAACAACTGTCAGTTGATTTCGGCATAAGATAAGTTCTCACTACTTCCAGGTCCGCATCATAAGTCCCCACCAAGAGAGACGAAACATGACTTTCTCTATTAGCTTTCTTGCTCCTTGAAAACAAAAAACTAGACACTTTTCCTCCGAAAGATAAATTCCCGTGCTTGGCCCTGGACACCTCTAACACTGTGGATTTTCTGATATGAGAGTGTGGATCTTCAATTTTCTTTTCAACATTATTATAAGCTGAAGATGAGACTGGGACAGACTTTGACCTTGATAGATTGCCAGGAGAAAGCTCTCTTGAATTTATTGTCCTACCTACAGAGAAACAGAATGCAGGCTGCCTCATTTCTTCTTCTCCAACACATGATTTGCTGCTTGAGACAGTAGACTTATGCACACACTCTTCTCTCTTTACCTCAGAAATTGAAAGCATTTCACCTAAAGTGGTTGTATTCCTAGGCAACGACAATTGTGCTTCTTTCATTCCATTTGATGTCACTAAAGCCCACCTTTCTGAAAGTCGTCTCTTTGCTTCTCTAGTTACTGATGACTCAGGCGATTCTGAAACCTTACTGAATGAAGAGATTGAGCAATGACTGCCAGATCTGTCCCATGATTGCCGTGATGTTTGAGTCACTATATCCATCTCCGAGTCACTAAATCCATTATCTTTTTCCATGTAATAAATTTCTGACAGATCAAATGAACTTCCTTCCTGACCAAATCTATTTGAGGCCACAGAAGACAACAAAGATTCATCCCTCCTACGTTCAATACAAGACTTTTGCATCTGTCGAGCACTTCTGTTGACTGCGTATGCTGATCCAAAGGCTTCAGTCTCTGCTTGATCACCAAAACTGTTTCTCCTTACTTGATACTCAGGTGACATGGCCGGAGTAGGAACTTTGGTGGTTTTTCCAGTGCTTGGCTTCAGGACAACTATCCTGGTTGGGTGGGAGACGCTTTTGGCCAGTGAAGTTGTAAAACTCAAGTCACATTGGCGAGTTTTTGTTCCACATCCACTCTCATTATATTCTGGATATTCCTGTTTCTTGGCCATTTTCGTATAATTTGCTTCAACGTCTTTTGATGGCTTCAATACTGTAGTGGGCTTTGTCTGAGGTGATGCAGGCAAAGGAAGGTTGCATAGTTGCTTTGTGAACAGGGAGTTTGGTTCATCAAGAAATTTAAGAAATAAATCTCTGTTTGAACTAAGAACATCCAGGGCATCTTGAAATTCTTCAGAGTGAAGAAACTTCCCATCAATAGCTACACGCTTTGCCTCCATGAACTTTTGACGGACGAGCATCATTTTTATCTCGTTCTGATTACTTTCACAGCTTCCCCTCTTTTGAGTTGATTTCTGCCAAACTTCATTTGCATCTCCTTGTTCCTTATGAAGGTCAGATTGATGAATCTGAGAAGAAACTGTCTTGTCAATAAATATATCTTGTTGATGGCAATCTGTATGTGCTGCAAAATAAGCTTGATTAAGGCCTTCTTGGGACTTATTTTGGCAAACTGCTGGGCATGGCTGAACTTTTAGATCATCATCAAGTCCCATCAATCGAGCGACAACACTGAGTGGTTTCTGCTTAGACTTTTTGTCTGTTGACATCTCTTGAGCTATCAGCATCTTCACTGGTGTTCCAGACATCTTGCTTGAAAAATTCTGTTTTGGATCATTAGTTATCTGAATCCACTGTGGATCTCAATCGGCAAGATCAACCAAAGCGTATTCTTCATTATCAACCATAAATTACTATGTTCTTACCTGTTTGTCAATTATGTTAGTTTGACATGGAATTGCAGCCTTTTTGACATCAGGTTTGTTTTGACTAACTATAGAACCTGTTTAACAACGAGATGGAATCAAACAAAAGAAGAATAATGTTTTCATAACAAGGTTGAAGCATTAACTTACATAAGATGAATATAGAGAGAGCAAGAATTGAACCAACTGACATTTCTGTTTGGTAAAAAAAAATCCAACCGTATGGCCACAAAAATTTTTAAGAGCAAAGCATCTTAACCAAAATTAAGAGTGAAAGACAAAATATTATCATTCAAAAGCACAATGCAGTTGCACCAAAAAACTGTGTTAACAAAAACAAAGAGCATATCATAGAAAAGATCAATTATGTGTTTGCTATCAGAAAATTATACTTTGAAATAATACCTTCAAAATAGATCCATAACAACAAACAAAGAGATGGAGCATATCAGTGTCACATTCAAGTCATAGCTCTAAATTAAAATAACAAAGGAGTTATAACCATTGTCGATTCAGAAGTGTTTGAAGAGTCTAAATAAATACCATATCTGTGTGCTTTTTCAGTTAACATCTTGGTCCCGGTCATTCTGTCACTCAAGTCAAGTATGTTGATCATCCTTCCTAAACATCCAGGCGATGGCCTTTCAAAATTCTGTCTTAGCGTTCTGAAACTCGCTTATCTTATACCTGGAAGATTAGATTTAAAGAAGAGACATAAATCAGCAAAATTACACCATCCTCAACTATTTCTCAGGTTCAGCACTTGCAGCCCACTTACCATTGTTTACAATGACAAGGTCTCCGTCTTCCCGTGAGAACTAGCTCCTTCAGGCTACAAGAAACAAATCAGCAGGTTAAGGAGCGGTAGAACAAGGGGCAAAAGATACACACGTCTTCTGACTTGGGTTTTCATTCTTAGCTTACTACAGGAGGGGTCTTCGCATCAATGATTTAAGAGCCGGTAAAAACGTCGTTCAAATTAAACAAAATCATTACAGACAGCCTTTTGAATTTATTCGTAAGACAAATAAACGTTAACAAAATGCTGACAGAAGACGAGATAAAGATGCTACTTTGAAGTCGCATCATTCAGAGAGACCGACTAATCACATGAATCGAAACTAAAGAATTCGAGGACTAAGTTGTTAAAGCAAGCAAGAAAGTGAATGACAAAGGAGCAAAGGGTACCGGAACATGAAATAGTAGATAGGATAGGTAAGAAAAAGCGACATGACTTTCATAGGAATCTTGTTTTTAAAAATCACACATTCATACTGCAAGGGAGAAACGCTCTCCTTAAGGAATCACTGCAGGAAGGCTGCAGCTTTTTGAAATTTGCGAAACATAACAACAAAGCAAAGGAGAATACTTTCATTGGGTCAAACAGGATACTCTTGAAATAGTACCTTATAAAGCCCCAGATCGAAGCACAGATCTCAAAAATCCTTATGAAAAATTAAAAGAAGAATAAAAAAAGACCGATCCAATCTGAGAATCTCGGGTACCAAGAAAACTGAAGCAGGAACTGTGAATTAAGGCAAGAATAAAGGAAATCCAGCTGAATAAGGCCGCATTCAGCTACAGCGAGCAAGCGAACAACTCCAGGAGTCGAGATCGGGGGACAGAGCGAATATGAGGTAGAAAAACAGAAACCTGAAGACAAAGACTAGGAATCTAAAGGAGCTAAAGAAAGACATATCATTTTTCCTATCCATTCGAATAGATCTCCTCGTCGCCTACCTTGTCGCTCGTCCCAATGGGACTCCGCCACAACAGCCCCCAACGCCCTGGCACCAGGATCCTCCATCCCTCGGTCTTCCGGTGCGCTTGCAGTTCGCAGATCTCACCGCTGGTTGATGCCTGTGAATCAAGAGAGCGGCATTGCAATGGCAGTTGGGAAGACGACTGGCCTCGGCAGTGACAAAAGACAGGGATTTTATCTATTTTTTGCAATTAAATTCTGGGTTTAATTAATATTTTTAAACCGCCTTCATGGAAACTAGATGTAAGTATGATTTGTGTCTCCGTCAGCAAAGTCGGATGAGTAATTTCTTGTTTTCATAGTGTGTCTATTGTTAGAGATCGATTGTCGTGTTATTTATAGAGAGAATAGTTATTTTCAATTTCGCTCGTTAGTGTGCTCGTATCTCTATAAATTTATTAACACAGTGGAATACAAAATACGAATAACAATAAATATAAGAGAACACAACACATATAATATATGGTATTTTATGTGGTTGGGAATCTATGATTTCTACTTCACAATTGAAATCTAGTTGAGCTCTAATAATGCACACACCACTATAAATTTCTCTTTATCGAAAACAATTCGGAGATGAAAAAATCTCCTACAATAAATTTATACAAAAGTACAACAATAAGAAGTAACAAAAACAAACTAAGAATGAATATAAATGCAAAAAATACTTTACAACGATGAACTTTGGATTGTTTGCTTGTTTGGTTGCTTTGAATGTCTTTGAAGGTCTGGAAAGCAAAAACGTTTTCCCTCTAAAAGCTTCAAGAATCGACATCCATCTCCTCCCTCTCGAGCTCCTTATAAAGTTACAACTCGGACTGATTTCTACCTTCCAGTTGACTGCTCTTACCTATCAGTCCACTAGACACTGTACTATTGTCTCACAACGGTTTAATCTACGTAAGATTAATTTTCATCAGTCGACTGCCCTAACCATCACTCAACTGTTAGAGGCCATCAATCGACTGTTAAACCTTCTATGCTCTGACCACTTAATTTCAGTCAACTAATCAACTTTATCAGTCGACTGCTTAGTGTTCAGTCGACTGCCAGAGCCACAATCAAGTAGTCGAACCTCAATCGACTACACAACCAGTCGACTTGTTATAATCTCAATCGACTGTTCAAGTCAAACTAGACTTCCAAGTGTCGTACACTTGGCCAATCAACTAGTTTATAACCCCAGTCGGCTAGTAAACTTCAAGCATAAGATTTCATCCAAGTATGATCTCTTTATACTTGATAAACCACTCGTAGTCTAGACATAAGTCTTCTAGCCACTTCCATAAATCTCACACCCTTAGGTCTCTCCGAGTCTTTAACGACTCATTCATCCTTCGCACTAGCCTTCAAGTGTTTTCATCGGCTATATCATGCTAACCGAGTCCTTTGCCAAGATTCATTTGGACTTATATCACCAAAACTCCATGCTTAGATTTTACGCTGCCAAAACCTCACTCTTTGACTTCCTTGCCAAGGTCCGCTTGGACTTTACGCCGTCAAGATTACATGTTTGGACTTATGCCGCCAAAACTTCACCCTTGAACTTCCTTTTCAGGTGTTGGGAGTATTGTTGAGAATATAATTAAAGTTCCACATTGATAAGATATTGAAAAGATCATATACTTATAAGATGAAAAGATATCTCCATTGGAATGAAGCCTTTTGAGTATAACCCAAAAATAAAATCATGAGGGTCTAGACTCAATGTGAACAATATCATATCATTGTGAAGATATGTGAATCTTATATACATCAACAATTGGTATCAGAGTCATGATCCATATCAAGTTATACACCTTGAACGAAGGAAGTGAGACTCCTATGTCTGAATCAAGTGAACTAGACACCAAGTAGAAAGTCCAGTTAGGTCTGGAAGACCGAACAACTGACAAGAAATTCAATTGAATCAGAAGGACTAGACAACCAATATAAAGTCCAACTGGGTCAGGAGAACTAGACAGTTAGCAGGAAGACCTAGTGGGTTGAGGATCAGACATCAAACAGAGGAAGTCCTTTGAAGACGAATAAGCTTGAAGGGGGCCAATGTAGTCTTTTTTTTAGGGGGATTGTTGGGAGTATTGAGAATACAATCAAAATCTCACATAGGTAAGATATGAAAAAGATCATGTGTTTATAAGATGAAAAGATATCTCTATTGAAATAAGACCTTTTGGGTATAATCCAAAAACAAAATCATGAGGGCTTAGGTCCAATGTGGACAATATCATATTATTGTGAAGATATGTGAATTTTATAAGCACCAACACCAAGGTCTGCTTGGACTTTACGCCGCTGGGACTATATGCTTGGACTTATGCTGCCAAGACATCTCCCTCGAATTTTTCAATTGTCAAACATTCATACTTGGACTTTCCATTACCAAGATCATTCTTATACTTTCGCTTGTCAAGTCTCCAAACTTGGACTTCCCTTTCTAAAATAATTCTTGGACTTTTCATACCAAGTATCCAAACTTGGATTTTTCATGTCAAGTATTTAAACTTAGACTTTCCGTGTTAAGTATCCAAACTTAGACTTCCGAAGTTGATTGCTGCAACAATCTTCCTAAATGATCTCTCTTATATGACTTTGGATATCCTAATCATCCACTAGTCATATGATTAACATATGATCAAACTATATTGTCAAACTCATTGTCAAATACCAAAATCTTACTCGAGTCTCACTCGAATTTGGTCAATATTGATCCGGGATCTATTCCATCAATATCCATCTTCTACCGTGTCAAACGTTGATACAGTCAAAGGAAGAGATCTTAAACATTATTGAACTCTAGACCTTTTTAACATCAGACGATGATTTTTTTTAATTAACACTAAGGTATCTGAGCTTTTGGTCTAACCATTCCCTGGGGATGATTGGCTCTGTCCCACGGATCTTATGGGATGCTCTTTCAACAGTTGAATCAGGAGAGATCAGAGCCCTACGGATTGTCATCAACTATCTAGATAAATCAAGAAAGTGCACGCAACTTGAAGGTTGAGTTCAAGCTCCGTAGTCGCGTCATCTCTAAAAGACTGTCCAACGCCAAAGTTATATTTCTTCCGTCAGATAAACTCCTACGTAGAAGGTCATCCCCACGGATTTTTCCGAATTTATCGTCGAACATTATCTAAGTAGATGATCAAACTATATTCTCCTGTGAGATGTCTCTACATTTTACTATTGCAACGTATCTTTGGAGGCGATCATTATTTATCTTTCTTCGTCTAGATATAAAATCATTGGATAACGAAGAATATTTGAAATTAATATATCACCTTTTACACACACCGAGTATGATTTGTGTCAAACTTACAATTTTAAAGCATTCTAACGCAAGAGCTTATACTTTCACACGGTAAAAACGAGCCGGGAAAAAAATAAAAAATATTTTTCAATTTAATGTAAAAAAAAAGAATTATAATTTTTTTCATGAGACTGTTTTTAAGCAAGAAAATAATGAATAATAATAATTTCATTCAATTTTATATAAAATATTAATTAAAAAATATCTCAAAATTTAAAATTCCCCCTATCCAAATCCAAGCTTGTCAACAGAACATAGCCCAGCCCAGCCCAGCCCAGCCAATCGACACACTGTCTTGTTGTTGGATTAATACCTGGAATAACACATACAAGTCATATTTAAATAAGTTAAAAAAAAAATAAACAAAAAAGCTCCAAACATTTGTGATCACAGACTTCCGGAAGCATCACAAGGCATAAAACATGAAATTTCCTAACACGTACAGAGTTGACTTTTTTTTTTTTTTTGCCACTGTATTCATCGATCAATTTAATGCTCGAAGAATTGAATGAATCATCTTTCTTTAGTAATTTTTTTTTGTCAAAGGATGCACCATTTATTGACTTTGAGAATGATATCCAATCATATTGAAAATGTCAACGACGTATTAAAACCAAAAAAAAAAAAAGTCATCAGTATATCGATTTCAACGAGACAGACGTTTTAACTTTGAAATCGACCTTAATTCGTAGATAAGATTAATGCGTAAAGATATGCAATTGAACTTCTTCTTTTTTTTCATATAAAAATAAAATCCATCTAAAAGCTCTTTAAATTTTAAAAACAATTCTCCGAGCTCTACTGTATGGCAATGTATACGCACACTCCAAATTAATATTTTAATTTCCAATTACTTTTCGAGGTGAAATTCTTCGTTCTCGTGAATGTTCATTATATCAAATGCCACTAGATCGAGTGCCTAACAAGATTACGCTTAATTGAAAATCATAAAATGTCAGTCAACAATATACGAGAGAAAAATCTCACCTCGCTTTTGAACTTTGAACGAAGAGGGAAAAAAAAATGCCTTTAAAATCACAATAAAATATAATTAATAAAAAAAAAATACGGCTTAGATATTCTGCTTGCTTGCTTAGTAGGAAGAAGCGAAGATAAGGCAACGGAACAATAATTGAGACTACAATATTTTAAAAGGAAAAATAATTCTATTCGTTAAGTTGGCATTTTCAGATATTTTAGTTTGACATTTTGTGAACTCTAAAATTTATAACTTTAAGCAACTCCAAGTAGCCGTACTTAATGTAAGGCCTAAAAAGGTATTCGCTTCGTACTCAAATTTTTTTTTTTTTTAAATGGTTCGATTAATTTTCAAAAAATAAAAAATTAATTTATTAATTTTTTTTTAAGTTTTGATTTACCATCAAAATATTAGATATTGTTCCGATTAGAACCGTAACTTAAAAAAATAAATAAATCCAGTGATACGGCACAATGACAGCAAATGAAAAGACATATCATAAAGAAATACAATTCGATCTTAGAGAATATTCGACGACTATTTAAAAAAAAAATACATAGAGATAACTTTTTTATCAGAGTTTATTTGACGAATAGAGTAAGACTTTAATATTGGACAATCTTTCAGGAATAACACGAGTATAAAGTCCGAGTTGGACCGTCAAATTGTGAGCATTTCCTTAATATACGCAGGTGGTTGATGGAGATCTGCAAAGACTTCGATAATGACGAATCTAGATTGAAATTTTAACGTATGCTAAATAAAATTCGACGATAACTAATAGAGATACAGAGCTAATGGTCGACAATTAATAAAGAATGACTACTTTTACCTCACGGAGAAAAGGAATACTTTCGCCACCCTCTCTCCGCTATTGTGATCGTGGGGTTGAGAGGTATCATATTAAGAATAGAATTGGAGCTAAACAGATTCCTTTGTTTCATGTAAACGCGATAACAGTCTTAAATCTCAATAAACTAAGCTGAGTTATTTCTTCTTTTTTAAAAAAAAAAAAGAAATGTTTTCTAAATTACTTGAAAGTCGTTTTGATACGGTTAAAAAGAACCACGAATTTTTTATTAAAAAAAAAAAAAGAAAGAAAGAAAGAAAGAAGGAAAATCGAACAAAAATTTACATTTACGATTCAAATCTCATTCGTAAATCTTCTTAAGGGTTGCAAAGTCCGATTTGGCTACTCGATGACGTGATGGTTGAATTAGATTCAAACTGTCACATCAAATCTAATTATGTTTTATCGCATAAGTCAAAGCCTGCATCATCTTTACAGTTGCGGGGCCAATAATATTTTCCAAAAAAGAAACTTTTATTGCAAAAAAGAAGATTTTATTCCAAAAAAAAATAAATAAGAAATGAATTTCAAATGCTCATATCTCTTTTTTAAATGTTCGGATCGATTGATTTGGTCAGCGAATTGAGAGTCCAATTCTGAATTTCCGATTTCCTCTTCCCTTCCAATTCAGAAAACACTTATTGTGACATCGACGCCTGACCCACTCCTAAAGAAACCTGCGCACAATTCTTGTTCACGCGTTTTGGAATGCCATGACTTTAGTTTCGATTTCTCAGATTAGATGTGTTAATGATATATAAATTCCCGTATTATCTAGTTAGTTTCACCTTATTAGCGGTCACTTAAGAGATAACATCGTGTTGGGTTCGACTTGATCTGCGGATTGATTAGCTAAATGGGGTGTGGCTTAGCACCCCGCCCGGTCAAGTTAGGCACGATGCGATGATTTCTGTGCGGAGGCTGGCTTAAAATTTTAAAAATTTAAAAATTAATTTTAATAAATAAATAAATAAATCCTAAACGATTACTTTTAAAATAAAAAATTGCACGTGAAAGATAAAATAACAATGAAATGAAGCCTCGAGTATAATAAAAACATGGACAGATTTACTAACAAAGAAAATAAAATTAAAAAAAAAATCACAAAAATGATATGGCACAAATTATAAGAAAATTACAGAGCGACGGGCGAGGTAAAGGAATGGGCAATAAGACGACGAGGTATAAAGCAAGACAAGATAAAATGATGCGGCGTAATGTGGAAGGGAAAAGTTGAAGGTGATGTCCCAATGGATGGTCCACTTTGGAAGGCATTGTAGCAGTGTCGTGTAGGTTTGAAACTATTTTTTATTTTTTATTTTTTTTAAAAAAAATATTAATAGATTAATTTTAGAACTCTTATTATTTTTTAATCCTTTTATAAATAAAAGTGATTTGAATCTTTTTCTTAAACCTCACCTCATCTTACCATAGATCCTTATATAAATTATAATAAAACTTTATAAATTTTCAGTTAATTAATTTTAACGTTGAAGAAATATTCCATAATTTATAATTGGTTTCTAAATTTTAGCTATTGTTATTTAAAAATAAAATGATATAAAATTAACAAACAAAAAGTTCTTCCTCAGTTAATCCCAATTATGAAGTTTATCGTTGAAAATAAGTATAACATTTTATAAATTCACGAAAATTTTGTTTTATATATATAAAAAAGAAGTTTATTAAGATTTTCTATTTTCTAAAAAAGAGAAAGGGGAATTAATTCCATCTATTTTTCTCATCTGTTTCTATCCAAATTTGAATATATCTAATATTACACAAAATAGTAAATATGTATTAATTTTTTCATCTCGATTCCAGGCAATATGAACAAGTTAATCCTTTTAATCCAATTCTTGTTAGAGAAATAAGGGGGGAAAAAAAGAAGAAAATTTAGTAAATTTTAATTTCTTTTTTTTTGTTTTTTTTTAAACTTCTTTCTCCCCTATTTTCTTCTTTTTTAGTAATGAAAATAAACTATGGAGCTTGCCATTCCACTGAAATAATAATTTCATCTTCAATTTGTTCGGCCAAATACTAAAATGAAAGCTTAAAAAAATTCATTCCTTTCCACATTAGAAAATTAACATATCTAGAGAATAAATCAAATATTCCATTAGCCCCCCGAGTAATTAGCTACATGCCCTTGAAAATGTTACCATAATTTAGTATAAAACTTTTAATTTATAAAAATAGGAATCCATAATATCCAATTACTTAATACTTATTATAACTGAAAATTAAATATTGTAATTTGCATATGACAGATTGAAAACAAGATTCGTGGCGTTCAAATATATATAAAAGATATTTAAAAAAAAAAAGAATTTCTAAGACAATATTGAACTAACAAATGAAATTTATCTTAATATTGATAATCAAATAGTTAATATTAAACGAACAATTTTGGAGCAAAAGGGCATCAGAGTAAATTTCCATAAAAATAATAGGAACTAAAATTGTTGTTGGGCCTTGCTATTTGTCGCTTCCTCCGCTCCCGTACCCGTAGAGTTGGCTATAAAATTCGAGTCCACTCCCCGGGTTTCGTCATCCATCGGGAGCGCAGCGGAGACACAGGCAAAGGGCGAGGAGGGCGTGGTCGAGGCAGCGGCGATGTCGTGCTCTTCTTCAGATCTGGCACCGCTCCTCGGCGGCGGAGCCAACGCCTCCGCCGCCGCGGACTACATCTGCAACCAGTTCACCGACGCCGGATACGCTATCGACACCACCTACCTCCTCTTCTCCGCCTACCTCGTCTTCTCGATGCAGCTCGGATTCGCCATGCTCTGCGCAGGATCGGTGCGCGCCAAGAACACCATGAACATTATGCTCACCAACGTGCTGGACGCGGCTGCCGGCGGGCTGTTCTACTACCTCTTTGGCTTCGCCTTCGCCTTTGGAGGGCCCTCCAACGGCTTCATCGGAAAGCACTTCTTCGGTCTCAAGGATGTTCCAGAGCCCAATTTTGACTACTCGAACTTCCTCTATCAGTGGGCTTTCGCCATCGCCGCCGCCGGTATCACCTCTGGCTCCATCGCCGAGCGCACCCAGTTCGTCGCCTACCTCATATATTCCGCCTTTCTCACCGGTTTCGTCTATCCTGTGGTCTCGCACTGGTACATAATCTCTGGCATCTCGATCTTAAATCGCCTCTCTACGTTTTTGCTCTGTTTGGACCCTAAATCGAGGTTTTGGTTTCGATTTGGTTGCGGACGGAAAGGATTTCGTTTTCGGCGTGTTGATTTTGACTTTCATTTCGCAATTGATATCGCTGAACTTGTGATCGGATATTGATAGGATTTGGTGTCAATTTTCAGCTGACGGTGTGGTTGTGAAATTATGATTAGGTTTTGGTCGGGGGACGGATGGGCAGCGGCTGGAAGGAACGCCGGGGAGTCGCTTCTGTTCAAGTCGGGAGTGATCGACTTCGCTGGTTCTGGGGTGGTGCACTTGGTAGGGGGCGTCGCGGGGCTGTGGGGAGCCCTCATCGAGGGTCCGCGCATCGGGCGCTTCGGTCACACCGGCCGCTCGGTGGCCCTACGAGGACACTCGGCCACCCTGGTGGTTCTCGGCACCTTCCTTCTCTGGTTTGGCTGGTACGGATTCAACCCTGGCTCCTTCACCGTCATCTTTAAAACGTACGGCCCTAGCGGTTCCATCCACGGCCAATGGTCCGCCGTCGGGCGCACCGCCGTGACGACCACTCTTGCCGGTTGCACGGCCGCGCTCACCACCCTCTTCGGGAAGCGTCTCCAGACCGGCCACTGGAACGTGGTCGACGTCTGCAACGGCCTCCTTGGCGGATTCGCTGCCATCACCGCCGGTTGCTCGGTGGTCGAACCCTGGGCCGCCATCATCTGCGGCTTCGTATCCGCCTGGGTGCTTATCGGCCTAAACAAGCTCGCGGCGGCGCTGAAGTTCGACGATCCCCTTGAGGCCGCGCAGCTTCATGGTGGCTGCGGCGCCTGGGGAATCATCTTCACGGCGCTCTTCGCGAGGGAGAGGTACGTGAACGAGGTGTATCCGGGGAGGCCCGGACGGCCCTACGGGCTCTTCATGGGCGGTGGAGGCCGCCTCCTCGCAGCTCACATCATCCAGATCCTAGTTATCGTCGGTTGGGTCAGCGCCACCATGGGGCCGCTCTTCTACCTCCTCCACAAATTCGGCCTCCTCCGCATCTCCGCGGAGGACGAGATGGCTGGCATGGACCTCACCCGCCACGGCGGCTTCGCGTACGTCTACCACGACGAAGACTCCGTGACGCAAAATGGCAGTCCGGACGCCGGAGGCTTCATGCTCAAGTCCTCGGCGACAAGGGTGGAGCCGCGGACCGCTCCCGCCGCGGCCAACCAGGAGCAGGTCTAGCTCCCCAAATGGGCCTTTTGAATTGTCTACGCTTGCACTCTCCTGCTTCGAAATTTTTATGTACAGCGTTATAGGATTAGCGTGTCGAACAGTGAATTAGAATATAGTGAGTGGTGCGAGCGCAATCGGATAATCGTTAGGAACTTTTTTGTTCTCGAGTCCATTGTTTGTCTACTTTTGATCGTCGATAAATTTTCTGCTGCATTATCTCGCATTTACATCGGCGCAAAACGGCGAACTCTAGACCGTATTTGTGCTGAATTCGTGGATTCAAACAGAAAAAACAGTGATCTGAGAGTCATATAGATCACCGTGATATGGTTTTCATAATATTTGATCCGGTTCGAAATGAAAAGATGGAATTATCCACTATCTTACTAATTTTTGAAGGGGGTCGATCTTGTAATGCGTGGCTACTGAACTCGTCGCACAGTCAAGTCGGCCTTTTAGGAGTCGATTTCTTCCGAAATAGATATATGAGGTTCGATCTACGGAGGTTAGATCAGTCTATAGCTACTGATCTCTTTCGAAATAAATGTTTGAGGTCGACTAATTTGCGAGGACTAGAGATATGAGTTAGAAAGGGGCCGAGAATTATTTCGGTGAAATTTCTCTTATGTTCAAATCAGAAAGTGGAGAAAAAGAGAAAAAATGAAAGAAAAGTATAGTTTTAGAGAGCCTCTCTCTTTTCTCCTATTTATATATGGTGAGGGATCATAAGAATACGAAGACGTGAAGATAGTAGATATGAGAATGCATCCCGGAGGATTTTACGGAGATTATGGAGATGTGGGAAGATGTCATGGTGACGTGTCCTTGAGGATTTGTAAAAAATATGGAAACGCAGAGGGGACAACATGAGGACGTGTCCTTGAGGATTTGCGAAGATTATGAAGATGTGGAGGGGACGTCGTGGTAACGTGGAGAGGACTCTTCTATCAGTCAATATACTCGTCGAGATTCTTAGAGTATGATTTAGATGAACTCTAATTGATTTGGATAAGTTTGGACTTATTTGAACGAACTTGGGTTGTCTTGGATGAACTTTTGATGAAATCGGATCATATTTGGTCTCGACAACACCCGAGCTTTAACAAGATGAATTCAGGATTTTATATTTGAGGTGACCACGTACTAAAATATAATAGTGAGGGAGATAAATCATAGAAGGTCCTATAAACCTTGAAGTGACGGCTAAAATATATAGAGATCATCTAAATTCAAAAAAAAAAAATTTAAAAATAAAACAGTAATCATTTAATAGTTAAGGAATGTCATGACCCCAATCCTAGATCCGCCCTGCAAGCTATGGTTACTTTGATCTATGATTGAGTGTGATTGTGGACTTAAACTGTTGACTTGTTTGGCCACGTGGCTTTGTCATATCAATATTAAAAAAAGAGAATAAATCCTGAACATATCTTTAATGGAAGTATCATATACTATATATATTTTCTTTTACCTCATCTACTAATCTTTTCTGTGTCACGTACTATATATCATTTCTTGTGAAAGTACATAATTCTTTAACTTAATACACTATAAATTAAATTAATATTTGTGAAATAATCTAAATGTAGGTCGAGAATGTTCTTCCAAGAATAGGTATGCTTTTATTTTTCCAGCTCCATTGCAGGAGTCAATCGTTGCCTTGGTGTTCGCAGTGCCGTACCTAATATTATAAAACAGATATCGCTGTGTTCTGGAGCTATTGATTCTAAACAAATTGGCATGAAACATGTGATCCGGATAAATTAATGGTTGATTAAATAAATCTGAGAATATCATGTGATCGGGATAAATCAATGGTGATATAGATATCTGACACAGGCAAACCACAAATGTGGGAATGGCACTTGCAGCTGGACCAATGAACATGGTGCCCAATAAAATATTTTGCAAGTCTCTTTTATCTATTTATTTATTTTTGTTTGTTTGTTTTTGCCCATGTCATTTCCCATCATCGAGATGACCAATTTAAAGTTGTGATATGATGAGCTGTGTGTGGTAGCAGTGCTCGTGATTGAATTCCTATCAGCTCCAGGGCGCGATGAAAAGCGAAGCTAACGAGCAGATAAAATAATAAGAATTGAAAATAATGATATGTTCCCAACTCCTCAAATGCCCATAATAATTTTCTTATATTATGAGATGAATACCTCTCTCTTAGATTGGAAAATCAATTTTACTGCAACAGCAAAAGAGGCCCGAAGTTAGCTCTGTTTTTTCTTCAAAATGTTAGCTCATTTTTACTGTGAGCTCCATAGGCAAGCAACACATGGGAAATGAATTTTCAAAATAAAAAACTGTCCGTCATTTTTGTTCTTTTCGTAAAAAGTACGCATCATGGCTGCTCAAAGGCAAACAGTCAGAAGCTTTGAATGTCCAGTGCATCAGAATCATCAACGCACGATTCAAAGTTGGTCAACGGCATCGACGACGGACGGACTTCCAAGAACCTTCCCTTTTACTTTCTTTTTTCTCCCAAGAATCACATCTGTCCACACCCATGCGAAGGCGACAAACTATTCAAACAAGGAACGTGATCGATTTGTTGATCGACAAAATGGAAAAGAAAATAGAAAAAATAGAGAGAGAGAGAGAGGATCACCAGTATACCGTGTGAGGTTTTTGAAAATGCTGTTAAATTAAAGAAACTATCAAAATAAATAGGAACAAAGCAAATTTTACAAGTCGAAACTAGAAAAATAGCAACTTTAATTTAGATGAGGTCCGTAACTAAGACAGAACTCGGAAAGAGATGCAAATTTGCACAGTCTAGCCTAACTTTTGATTTATAATATTTATTATAAATAATAAATATTTTAAATACATTTATTTATTTGTTAAAAAAAAAGATTGAATTTGGTCTGTGCTCGGCCAGATTGACACAGGCTCAAGGAACAGGGGCTCAGAGTCAGATTTGGTGGGATTAAACGGACTAACCGATCCTAATTTGCACGTGAAAAAAGAAAAGAAAGCAAAATATTTTGTAGACTAAATTGAAATCTATTGGCCGGGGCAGAAGAAGACTGGAAAAGAGATGGTTGACTGGGAAAGAGCAGTTGGATTTGTTACCTACCCATTCAATTGTTTCAAAGGCAAAAGATGGAGAATGGTCAAAGAAAGCAGACTCCGAGATCGAGCAGCAGCGATTAATGAGTGGACTTGTTTGCCTCGGTCAACTTACAATCCTATTTGGTTGTATTGCTTCGTACTGTACTGCAGCGCAAGCTGTTGGCTTCAAAACATTATTTGTGTATTAACACCGCGACCCGTTGACATCAAAATCATTATTTATTTATTGACTTTAGCGGCACTAAAGTAAAATCGGACGATATCTCACGTAATAAAACGGTTCAATTTTTGCTGAATAAATTTGACTTTAAATTTTAAAATATACTTAAATCGAATACACATCAAAAATTTATCTTTTCGAATAAAATATATTTTCGATATCGAATCTGTCTTATAAAGACGATGTAATTATATCGTCGAGTTTAACTATGAATACTTTCTGAATTTACTCTGATGATCGATAAAGTATATCTTATCTAATGATTATTTAATACTCCGTTAGAAATTAGTAAAGTCGAATCGATTATCTTCGAGATTAATAAAGCTAAAAATATGAATATTAGATATAGTAAAAAAATCCAATCATGTCAATTATATATGTGTCCGTGTGAGCTATTAGGAGCATCTGCAACGCTGTTAATATAGGGGGTGTTATACCCTCAACACCATTGGAAAGAGGTGTTATAACACCCCCTCTTCTTGAACGCGTTCAAAGCTTTGAACATGTTAAAGAAAACATGAGGTGGGGGCGGTCATTTTTTTTATTTTTTAAATTATTTTTATTAAAAAATTAAAATTAAAAATTAAATAAAACGATTAATTTTTTAATATCTAATTTTTAACGATTAATTTGAAATTCTATCTATAAATATCCATCAATATATACGTATATTTTAAATCCAACTCATTATATTCTTCAATTCTATTCTCTAAATATTTTTTCCATTTATTTTTTTAGGTTCTACAATCTTATTTTCTATTTGAAATGGATGAAAATAATAGGATATTTTTTTTTTACAAATTTCTCAAATTCTACCAATAATCCATAGGAATATTCATCTTCTCAAAATAAATTTTTTATAAATTTCTTGCATTCTACCAATAACTCATTATTTTTTAAAAGTAAGATTATTATTAAAAATAATAATAATAAATTTAATATTTTAAAACATTTTTAAAATATATTTATTTAGTATGATATAATTTTAAAATAATTGAGTGGATATGGGACTCATAAACAATGAGTGTTAATGTTAAAAAGAATGTGGGTGAAAGAAATATATTATTATAATGAGTATGTGATAATGGATTCATGCTTTTTAATGAGATTGAGAGTGTTATAATGGGAGTGGATTGTGAATGCCCTAAGAGATGTGTCTATGTGAATTCAATGGTGAATATTGCCATGTAAGCACGTATCTTTCAATCATGCATGCTATATATATATATATATATATATATATATATATTGTTTGATCCATCACGATTGCATAGTAAATGAGAAATGTACAATGCTCCGCCATGCGATATTCTTCCTCTGATGAACGCTATAGTCAATGCCTGAATCCATCGGGATCATCATCGTCGTCGTCGTCCGATCGACCAATCAATTGAACCTCAACTAAATTTCGATCGAAATTCGATCAGATCGCGATTGAAATCCATCTCATGCACGTATATATAATTCATCAACATATCACTCACCAATTTATGCAAAAACAAGCTAGCTCTATATACTCCATTACTAGTGAAATTGATACGAAAGCAAATAAGATGATCCGCGTGGCATGTGGAGGAGGAAAGTTGCAGTCATTAAGCAAACCACCTAGCCCTAGGCGGGTGATTCCAAAAGTATTGATGAACCTGATTGGTGCATCAACAAGCTCGACTCATGCTCGTGGCCAACAAGAACCCAACAGAGAAATTCTAATAGACTCGATCGAGAGAAGAACATGCACTCGACTAACGTGCTAATGTACTTGGAGGGAGTCACAAAGGACTCGGCCAGAGTGATAATGCAATCGGCGAAAGTCCTAAAGGACTCGACAAATTAACTGCGGGAGGAATGCAACAAAGGACTCGATGAATGTCGAGGAATATGTCGGGTTTCATTCATCATCATCCGGTTTAACGGTGGTGGGTTGAAGTCCATGAAGAAAGCCCAATATCGCCTTCAAAGGGCGGCAGGATTGGGTATCCACCGTAGAATGTCTTGGCATTTCATGTCGTCCCTCATTATCGTCGAAACTTCAGGCGCTTGCAAAATTATCTTCACGACCCCATTTATTCCCCGGCCACGACTCCATCACTTCTACCTCATGTATAAAAGTTTGTCGCCACAATATATAGGACGAAGGTATGCCCAAATCTCCAACTTTCTCTTTTTCCGCTTATACCCCTTTTTGATCTCCGTTCTAAATTGAACATCAGAGACGAAGCACGCCTCATGCCCCTTTTTAACTTCGTGTTATTCTTGGTAGAGCGCATGGAGGACTCCTCATTTTGTTCGAGTGTGACACAAATATTCTGTGACATCGAAGACAATTGTCTTTGTGATGTGAACTCGAAGAACCCACAACAAATTTAAGAAAGAAAATAAGAAAAATCTAAATTGATATGATTAATAAACTTGTCAGAATTTAATCTAAACAAACAGTGTCAGAATTTAATCTTCTTAAAAATTTAAAAGAAATGTTGAATTAAAAGGTAAAATAAATATCGAAAGAAAATTTATCAGAATTTAATCTAAATAGGGGCAAAAATTTAATCTTGGTAAAATTAAAAAATATATATATATATAGAATTGAAAGGTAAGATGAAAAGTGTGGAAGAAAAAATTATTAGATTTTAATCTAGATAAGTGTTAGAATTGAATATATACATAACTTAAAGAAATACCGAATTAGAATATAAAAGTTATTAGAAGAATTATTTCTATTTTTTTTTCTTTCTTTTTTTTCCCCAGATTTTTTTCTTGTTTTTTCATTTTTTTTTCCCTCGAAAATCACAATTTTTTATTTTTTAAGAAACAAAAACAAATAAGACCTACTAAGATTAGAATAATAGAAATATTTCAAAAGATGAATAAAATAGATAAAAAGTAAAATAAAGATTTACGAAAAAAAAATTAAATCGATCTGGAGGGAATCTTAATTGATATCAACTAATGTGAATCCGATGAGAAAAAAATCTTTGCTCCTGACACGTCAGGTAAGGAATTCCATTGTAAAAAAACACTTCCTTTGCTCCTGACATTGTGGCCAAAGAGTTACCTAATTGATCGACTATGAGAGTCGGACTCTGTTCTTTGATGGAAACTCATTTAAAATTTTAAAGAACCCAATTTATCCAGGTGATCTCCGACCCGTATGATATATAATTCATAGACATCACTCGCCAACTTATGCAAAACAAGTTGTGTATACGCCATTACTAGTGAAATTTACTACCCATGTTTGAAGCCGAAACGGCAGTAGCATGGAACTCTGCTTCTAGCCAGGCCAAGTCTCCTGCACATGTTTCAATGCAAGAGAAGGACATTGAAAACGCAGTCAGGCAGTAGCATGGAACTCTGCTTCTAGCAAGGCCAACTCTCCTTCACATGTTTGAATGCAAGAGGACATTGAAAACGCAGCCATGCACTCTCATTCGTTTTTTGTGTCGTGATAAACTTAGTGGAATTTTAAGGGTGCGTTTGGTTGGAGGTTTTTATTGATAACCTTGTTAGGTTATCAAGAAAAATCTTATTTGATTTAGGTTATAAATAATTACCTGGTAATTGTTCATTACCTGATTATGAACAAAAACCTTTTTAGGGGGAATCAGAAAACCTTGGAGAACCAAGGTTTTTGTTGATTCCTGGAGTTAAGGAAACTTTTTTCCAATATTACCCCTAGCAATATATTAAATGTCAATTTGTCAAATCTCAATCGATTTGTCCATAAATCATCGCCACGTCTCGTCGTGCCGCGGCCACGGCCACGCTTGCCGCTTGCCGCCGATCGCGCCGCTTGCCGCCGCTGCGCCGAGCCGCCGCTTGCCGCCGATCGCCACCATCGTCGTTGCCGCCGCCGCGCCGCCGCCGCCGCCGTCAGCCCATCGCCGCCGCCGCCGCATCGCCGATCGCCGCTTCGTCGCCGCGCCGCCATCGCTGCCGCTTCGCCGCTGCCGCCGCTGTCGCCGCCGGCCGCCGCCGCCGCCGCTGCCGCTGTCCCTGCCGCTTCGTGCCGCCGTCGTCGCCGCCATCATATCGCTTGCCGCCGCCATCGCTGCCGCCTTGCCGCCATCGCCCGCTTGCCCGCCGCCATCGCCGCCGCTTGCCGCCGCCATCGCTGCCGCCGCTTGCCGCCGCCATCCGCCGTCGCTGTCGCCGTCCGCCGTCGTTGCCGCCGCCGCTGCCGCCGCTATGCCGCCGCCGTCATCGCCGCCGCCATCGCTTGCCGCCTTATCGCCGGCTGCCGCCGCTCGCTTTGCCGGCCGCGCCGTCGCCGCTGCCGCCATCGCTGCCTGCGGCCAGCTGTGACCGGCCATCGCCGACCACCGCCGCCATCGCCATCGCCGCCACGCCGCCGCTGACCGCGCCGCGCCACTACTGCCGCTGCCGTCGCCGGCCGCTGCGCTTCGCCGCGCCACCGCGCCGCTGTTGCCACCGCCGCCGCTTGCCGCGGCCACTGCTGCCGCCGCCGTCGCTGCCGCCGCCGCTGCTGCCGCCACGGCTCGCCGCCATCGGCGCCACGCTGGCCGTTGCCGCCGTATCGCCGCCATCGCCGCTGCCATCGCCGCCGCTGCCGCCATGCCACCGCTTGCCGCTGGCCGATCGTTATCGGTGCCATCGCCCGTCGCCGCCGCGCCATAGTAAAATGTTAAACTAAGTTATATATTAAAACCTCCAACCAAACAAGGTTTTTATCTAAGGTTATACTTTATTCCAAGGTTATGTTTTATTCCTTGGTAATCACATAACCAAGATTATGTATGATTATTTGAACCAAACGCACCCTAAGAATATTTTTGGTGGCCGAATCATGGGTCATGGTAAAAAGAAATTGCTGGGCATGATCAAGAGATCTCCCAAGTCCCATCGAATACTAATTAATCTCCAAGTATATATTGTGCCAAGGAAATTAAGGTTCAGCATGGGTTTGAAGGCGCAACATATATAGAGATGATCGATCGTATACCATGCCGGGGGAGCAGATATACACAATATCTACAAAGCCATGCTTCATTGAATGGTACAGAAGTTGAGAATCCCAATTCCCAAGTCTTCAAAGTTGTAGAAGCCTAGAAGGTGACGGATCATATCCCAAGATGCAAGATGCCGAATGGAATGTGAGATGCTGCTGCTGCGATATGAAGCCCCATCTAACATGATCTATCTTCTTAATTAATTATTTATCAAAGTAGAGTTAAAAGTGCCATTTAGCAATATGAACCATGCAGGGACGCCTTGCATAGAAGTTCTTTGCTCCTGCTAATGGTGAGATTATTTAAGGCTTGATGCCCGTTGAGATTGTGATGGTGAGATGTCCAGGCAGCAAATTTGGTAACTATCGACGCCTAGACGAGGAGAGATATTGCACACGACCTCTGGAACAATAATAGAAAATCGGCGTTGGCAGGTGGCCGAGCAGGATGATGAAGCCGAGCCGAATGATAGACCTGCACAATAGCAACTGGTCAAGGGCGCCGAGAGAGATCTCGGCTAAGCCCCTCCGACGCTCAAGACAGGAACTTAGCTGGAAGAGGAGAAGAAGATTGAAGGAAGATAGTTTTTAGAGTCTCAAAAGAACTTATCCATTCTTTCTCAGGAATGTCATATATATATAGAAGAGACGCTCTATTCCCAAGGACCTCTTGTAGTGGCGTAGCCTAGTAGTACATTATGATCATTATTACTTAGATCAGATCCATTGCATTGGTGTAATTAATATACGCGCGGAGATAAGTCTCAATTAATATTGCGGCTAATCTCCTGAGATGTTGGCAGGGAAATCTGTCCCTAGGCGGGAGTAGCAGTTAATACACACCGCGCGGTTGATAGGAGACAATTCTCTATTAATGTCGCAGACATTCCTCTGACCCTTGTCAGTGACTTATCCGTTTGATGGGAATTTGCCCCTTCAACTTGATGAAATGACCGTCTTCTTAGCTTATAATAAAATGGATCCTTCCGCCTGCGACGACTCTACCGTAGATGCGGGGCGCCTGATATAAGAGAAATCCGAGCCGAGACGCGAGGTGTCTGGTATAAGAGAAGTTCAGGCCGAGACGCAGGGCGTCCGGTATATAAGAGAAATCCGGGCCGAGACGCAGGACGTCCGGTATATAAGAGAAATTCGGGCCGAGACGCAGGGCGTCCGGTATATAAGAGAAATCCGGGCCGAGACGCGGGGCGTCCGGTATATAAGAGAAATGTAACCATTCGCAGTGGGTTCATCCTATTTGTTTAATCCTGTCTTTAGTCTTACCCAAGTATCATGAGTCTCCCCCTCCTTGAGTCTAGTCGAAGGATAGACACAGCCTGACTGACTAGATTGGTTTGAACCAAACCATGACTTTCCCTCATATTCCTCTTTTAATGAGGCATGGTAAAGGCTCCTCGGGAACGGAGAGGATCTCACTTTTGGACGCATTCATCAATGTCCATTAATGCGGTGATTCGATTATGATTGTTTTGTTCTCCCTAGGGTTTTCCTGGTTGTACCACGTGGCTCTCAGGAAGAAACCTCGGAAAAAAGGGGTCGTCGGGTTGCCGCTATAAGTAAATCCCCATCCCCCCTCTTCGTCATTTTCTCGCCTACTGCTTTCCCCCATCATTCCTCGACCACCCCTTTCTTCTTCCCCGGCGCCCCTCTACTAGTAAGTTCCTCATTCCTCCCCTTTCCTTGTGTTTTCGGTTTTTGTTTCATGGCTCCAAAGACCGACCTCTGGTTTTTGAGAACTCGCAACACCGTCGACTCGGAGATTCGTTCCGAGGCACGGGTTGCTTTTCATATCCCTAACTCCTCCCAGGCCCCTCAGCCGGACAGCCCTCATGAACCTCCTCCCGAATTTACCACCTTTTTCCTTGATCAACTGTCAGCCGACCTTCGGTTTCTTTTTCATCCTTTTTTCACCGAATTATCTATTTACTTTGGGATACCCATTAACCAACTAGCTCCTAACGCCTTTAGTATCATTAACGACTTTATTATTATCTTCTTGTTCTATCACCTCCCTCTTTCTGTCAAAGCTTTCCACTCCTGTTTTTTCCCCAAGAAGAAAGAAGTCGGCGTCTTCTTCTTCTCGGCTCGGCAAGAAGTGAAATTCTTGTCGAACCTGATTACTTCTCATAAGCATTGGAAATCCAAGTTCATTTATGTCCGTCCCGAATCTCCCTTCCTATGGCCCACCGGATGGCAGCTCGAGCTGCCCCCTTCTCCTTCCATTCGGTCGTTCCGAAAGTCCAGGACTTACCAGGAGATGTCCTCAGTTTTACTCGGCCTGAGGTTTGATGTGAACGTCCTGTTGAAGGAAGGACTTTTACATCATTTTGATATAAGTCCCATAGAAGCCGAGCTGAGTGGCTCCTTGGGTAAAGACAATTTTTATCTCGCTTCTCTCTTCTTTCTTTTTTATTATTATTATTAGTTTTCCTAACTCGTCTCTTTCCTTCTTAACAGCTGAAGTCATGATTCGAGCCTCTATTAGCAAAAAGTTGAAGTGGAGAAGGGCGCAGATCATTCCTCCAGAGGATGCTCCGTCCGAAGCACTTGAAGGAGAAGACTCCGAAGTCCCCCCCCCACCTCGGCCTTCTATGGTGGCCGAGGTGATTAGCTCAGGGGATTCGAAGGAGCAACAAAGGCAGCGCAAGAGGAGTCGACTAGTGCTTTCTTCTGCCGAGGGGAGCTCCTCCCAGCGATCCTCTCCCCGTCCCTCTCCATTCCCAAGCCCTCGCTATTCTACCGTCCGAGGGAGAAGGACCTAGCGGCATGGGCCGACCTTCCAGAGTCTTACTGAGGAGCACCTGAAGGACACCTCTGCATTCAGAGGAACTCTCCTTCCTCAACAGGGTCCCAGGCCCCTCACGCCGAAGTATCCTACAATTAATGCAGACCGTCAGGACAACTATCCCTGAGCTTTTCCAAGAAATTCGATGTCAGCTACGACTCAAGAAGGAAAATCCATCCCGTCGATTAGCGACGAGATGAACATTTATCTTACCAAGGTAATTTATTTTCTCGCTATTCTTCCCTGCATTAGCGACGAGATGAACATTTATCTTACCAAGGTAATTTATTCCCTGCTATTCTTCCTGTTTCCACGTTGGTGAGCTCTGATAATTCGACTATCTATATCTTTTTCGCAGTTCTGGGGGTACCATCTGGAGTTGATGGCTCGGATACCCCACAGCGTACCTTCCATCAAATCACGGGCACTGGATGGCGGCTGAAGACCCAACTCTGGGACAAATAAACGGAGCTTGGCTTACCTCAGTCCGAGGCGGCCCTTTTCCAAGCCCGGGCTGCTCGGTTTGAGGATGATCTCGGTGAAAAGGCACGGAGATGAAGCTCGAGAAGCGGCCCAAGGCGAGCCAAAGCGGAGGCTCGATTTTTGCAAGTCGAGCGGGCTCGAGCCGCCCAGGCGAGAATAGGAGGCTAAGCGGCAAGCAAGTCGGATCGAGAAGGCGGAGAGAGCTTATCTCTTCTTCGGCGGGCGAGGAAGGCTGGTGGGAGAAACAGAAGAAAACCTTCCTAGCTTCGGAGGAGTTCGCGGACATCCTAGGAGGTCGTACCCTAGATCTCCTAGAGATAGGTTATGAGGGGGCTATCCGGCACTTCAAGGAAGTCGGGTATCCACCCGAGGGGGTCTCCGCCGACTTTTTGGATTTACAACATCTTGTCGACGAGACACCGGATTCGGCTTTAGGGGGTCCTCCTCAGTAGTTTCGGCCTAGTTTAGTCAGTTACTTTTTGCAGTTTTTTGTAATTAAGGAATATTGTAGCCCTAGCGGCCTTTTCTAAACAGAAATGTCATCTATTTTACTTAAAATCTGGTAATTTCTAATTGTTCTTGTAATATAGCATCAAGCGTACCTCGTATAGTGAGGAACTAACCGAAATGAGGACCCACCGGAGGGCTCGGGAGCCGAGTAGACCATCTTCAACGATATGCGGGGCATAGCCGAATACTCGAAACCTAGGTTACCATCGATAGGCAGCTCAAAGGAAACATGCGTGAAATCCATGGAGAATGACCGTATTGAAAATACTTGGGACCAGCTGAGAAGCGATACCCAAGGAGAATGGTCGTATTGAAAATACTTGGGACCAGCTGAGAAGCGATACCCAAGGAGACTGGCCGTATTGAAAATATTTGGGACCAGCTGAGAAGCGATACCCAAGGAGACTGACCGTATTGAAAATACTTGGGACCAGCTGAGAAGCGATACCCAAGGAGAATGGCCGTATTGAAAATACTTGATTTGGGACTTTTATGTACCAAATTTTCCTGGAAAAGAGCTCAAGCGGAACTTTCATTATAAAGACACCTTGTTACACAGGAGTCTGTCAAGCATAATAAGGTCGCAAATGGAAAGCATTCCAAGGCCGGCCGAGTTCCTTTCCTTCCCCATCTTGGAGGTAATAAGCGCCTGAGCTGAGTTTCTTGACCACCTTATACGGGTCTTCCCATCGGGGTGATAATTTACGAACCTCCTCGGCTGGTTGGACTTTTTTCCATACAAAATCCCCTGGCTGAAAGGAGCGAGGTACTATTTTTTTGTTGTAAGCTTGGGTCATTTTCCTCCGGAAGGCGTGCATTCGGCTGACTGCCCGTTCTCTGGTCTCAGACACCAAGTCCAGCTCGATTAATCTCTTCTCTTGGTTGGCTTCGTCGGCGGGTGTGTAAGCAGATACTCGAGGAGATCTTTCGCCAATTTCCACCGGAACGAGTGCCTCCGCCCATAGACTAGATGGAACGGAGTGAGGCCAGTACTGTTCTTGGGGGTAGTTCTGTAGGACCACAAGATACTAGGTAACTAATCCACCCAGCTTCCTTCCGTGTGATCGAGCTTGGTCTTCAGTCCTCGAATCAGCTCTCGATTGGTGACTTCGGCTTGTCCATTGCTTTGCGAATAAGCCACCGAGATGAAGACTTGCCAGATCTCCAGCTGTTGGCACCAATCTTTCAGCTTACGACCTTGAAATTGTCGCCCGTTGTCAGAGACCAACTTCCTGAGAATGCCGAATCGGCATACTATATTTTTCCAAAGAAACTTTAATACAGCCTCCTCAGTTATCTTAGCCAGCGGCTCTGCTTCTACCCATTTTGAGAAATAATCCACAGCTACTAACAAGAACTTCTTCTGATTCGGCCCTGTAGGTAGCGGCCCCACTATGTCCATTCCCCATTGGTCGAACAGACAAGAGACAACAGAGGTCTTCAACAGTTCAGCTGGTCTCTGAGAAAATTTTTGATGTTTCTGACAGCTAAGGCATACCTGTACGCAATGGGAGGCATCTTTTTGCAGAGTGGGCCAAAAATATCCGGCCAATAGGATTTTCCTTGCAAGAGAGATTCCCTCCGCGTGATTTCCATAGCAGCCCTCATGTATTTCCCGCATAACTTACTCCGCTTTTTCTGGGCCGAGGCATTTAAGTAAGGGTCGAGCAAAGGATCGTTTGTACAATGTATCCCCTATTAAGACGAAATGAGTGCTTCTCCTTTTGACGACTCGGGCCTCTGCCTGGTCATCAGGCAATACCCTGCTCTTGATGTAATCGATTAAGGGTTTCCTCCAATCTGGCGGGCTGTGAGATATCAGTGGTTCTTGGTTTATGCTGGAGATGAGCTGCACCTCTGCTACTAAGTCCTTCAGGCTCCATGCGGCAAGAGTACTAGTCATACGGGCTAATTCATCAACTTTCTGATTGTCGGCTCTGGGTATCTTGTGTAGGACTACTTTTTGGAACTCCGCGGCTAACCTTTGATAAACTTGTTTGTAGCGTTTTAGTCTCGGGTTATTGACGTCGAACGATCCCTTGAGTTGTTCTACGACTAATTGGGAATCAGAATGCAGGGAAATCTGAGCAGCCCCAAAATGATGGGCGGCTTGCATTCCTGCCAATAGGGCCTCATATTCGGCTTCATTGTTAGAAGCCCGGAAGTTGAGTTGTACCGCTATCTTGATGGCATCCCCTTGGGGGGATATTAATAGTAATCCTACCCCACTGCCTTGTTTGGTTGCCGAACCATCCACATATATCTTTCATTCTTCATTCTTCTCTATTCCAGATGTTTCAGCCAAGAAATCTGCCAATACTTGCGCTTTGAGGGCTAGGCGAGGTTGATACTGGATATCATATTCAGCCAACTCCTTGATCCATTTGATTAAACGGGTGGATGCTTCCGGATTGTTTAATACCCTTCCGATGTCACTATTGGTTAAGACCGTGACCGGATGAGATAGAAAATAGGGTCGGAGCTTCCGAGCCGTTATAAGCAGGGCAAAAGCTAGCTTCTCCAGGGTTGTGTACCTGCTTTCGGCGTCTTTTAACAAATGACTGACAAAGTAAATGGGCAGTTGTTTACACCTTCATGGCGAGAATACTGACGCCCAGCTTCTTCGAGGAGGCGGTATAACGCAACTCTTCTTGAGGGGCCGCTTGGCGATGTAGGCAAGTTGGCTATATCTTGCTTTAGTGCATCGGGGCACGCTCGCATTTGTCATCCCATGAAAGCAAGTCGACTTGCGAGTATTTTGAAGAAGGGAGGTCCGCTCTGCCGACTTAGGGATGAACCTTGAGAGTCTGTAATTTGGCACTTTTGCACTTCGCCATTTGCGAGGAAAGCTATGTTCTGTAAGACTTGGACTTTCTCGGGGTTGACTTCAATGCCACGCTCGGTCACAATGTACCCTAGGAATTTGCCTCCGCGGACTCCAAATATGCACTTGCTTGGGTTAAGCCGAATCCCGTAATGTCGCAAGGTGCCAAATGTTTCCTTCATGTCCAAGATTATGTCTTCGGCTTTGACGGTTTTGATAAGGACATCATCGACGTATACCTCTAGGTTTCAGCCTATTTGTGGCCAGAATACTTTATTCATCATCCTTTGATAGGTGGCGCCAATATTCTTTAACCCAAACGGCATGACCTTATAACAAAAGGTCCCATCAGCAATGATAAAACTGACATTTTCTTGATCCTCCATGGCGAGCGGAATCTGATGATATCCTTGGTGCGCATCTAGCATACAAATCAATTCACAGCCAGCAGTGGAGTCTACTACCTGGTCTATTCGAGGCAGAGGGTAGCAATCTTTAGGGCATGCTTTATTAAGATCCCTAAAATCTATACAGACCCTCCACTTTCCTCCCGGCTTTGGTACCAGTACTACATTAGCCAACCACTCTGGGAACTGCACTTCTCGGATGTATCCAGCTTGCAGGAGCTTCTGCACCTCGGCCCGGATGATTTGGTCTTTTTCTTGTCCAAAATGCCTTTTTTTTTGCCGAATGAGCCGAGACCCCGGAAAGATACTCAGCTTATGCTCCATTAATGTTCGAGGGATGCCCTGGTGTTGTTCATTTGGCCAAGAGAAGACGTCTAGGTTACTGGTCAAGCAATCTTTTATCCTCTGCTTCAAATCTTCCGGAAGATTTGCAGCTATTCGAAGGATCCGCTCGGGCTGATTCGGCCATACTTGTATCTCTTCTTCTTCCTCAGCTTCTACTAAAGGGGCTTCCCTCATGGTATATATGCTGACGCTTTCTGTCTTTCGGCTCTTTCGGGTTCCTGTACGAACCTCCTCTACGTAGCATTTTCGAGCCGCCATCTGGTTTCCGGCTACTTCCCCTATCTGGTTGCCTACGGGGAATTTGATTTTCTGATGATAAGTGGAGACAACAACTTCGAAGGAATGTAGGGCTGGCCTCCCCAAAATAATGTTGTAAGCGGAGATAGCGTTCACCACGGTAAAAGTGACCGTCCGCGTCCGACGAGAGGGTTCATCTCCCAGAGAAAGAGGGAGGTTGATCCGGCCGAGCGGAGTGACCTCGTGCCCCGAGAAGCCATAGAAAGCGGTGTTCATTGGCTGGAGCCATGCGGTCTCAAGCTGCATACGGTCAAAAGTATCTTTAAACAATATGTTAGCCGAACTACCTGTGTCAATGAAGATCCGAGCTACATCGTAATTAACCACTGTAGCCTTTATCACCAAGGCATCGTCATGGGGAGTAACTACCCCCTGTAGATCTCCGGGGTCGAACTTGATTGTTGGTTTGTCTGCAAGGGTCGGGTTGACGCTTACTTGCATATTTTCTAATCGCCGGCCGTGAGCCTTTCTGGCTCGGTTCGAGTCCCCATCAGTAGCTCCTCCTGCGATCATGTTGATCGTTCCCCGATGTGGAGTGTTGAGTGCTTGAGGCGAGTGGGGGGAAGGGAGGCTCTCTTCTGGAGTGTCCTGCGACCTTCGAGGGGCTTGAACCGGCCTCTGTTGTTCGGGAATCGGTCGAGGGGCCCTTCTAGCCGGATTTCGGTGGGCAAGCTCCCGTGGTTTTGGTATTCCGTCTCGAGAGGCCTCGCCTTGATGTTCTTTTATTACTTGTCTAATCTCATTGGCTAGAACACAACACTCCCGGGTTGAATGGTCGTATACTTGATGGAAAGTGCAGAAAGAGCCTCGTTCCTGTGGTATGGCCGGTAGTTCTCTAACAGCATGAATAGTCCTATCCTTTACAAACCGTGGAGGATAAACAGGAGCCCCCGATGGTCGAAGTGTTAGTTAAAGCCCTAGAACCAATCATGTGATGGTTGAATAGGGAACATTTTGTATCATATTCTATAAAGGCAAAGGATTGGTTATTATATTTACATCTTGCTTGTGCCAGCTAATTTAAATATAATAATGCCCTAGAAAAGTAGGTTCTTATCTACAGCACATCAATTGGCAGAATTGATTATGAGAGGCTGTAGAGAACACTTTCCTAAATGTTCCTAGTCGAGTATTAATATGCAAGGGCAATATTAATACATAAAGACTAGCATGTAGGTCAATTGATGACTTGATCTCACGAGTCATGGATATATGATATCAAGTTGACACATGGGTATATATTGGAGAATATATACTGAACTGACCCGCCATGAGAAAGTTTCATGGATCGTTATATGAGTGTCATAAACTTTCTCATGTGACTATTGGTATGAATAGTCCTTAGACCTGAAGTCACTACGGTTCCCTACATAAGGAGTTATGTACTTTGGTATCGTCAAACGTCACCCGTAACAGGGTGGACCATAAAGCGATTCTTGGGTATGTAACAAATTATGCGGAGGGATGTGAGTGATGTAGATGGGATCTATCCCTTCCATATGACGAGTGATATCGGTGGGCCCCTTGATTGAGTAGAACTACTAAAAGCGCATGACCATGCTCGAATGAGTCAATATGAGATATTGAGCTCATTTGTTTGAGTTAGTTTACTCGGGGATCAAGAAACACATAGATTGATCGAGGATGACACGGTCTATGCCTCATTGATCAATCGATATCAAGGATAGAAGGACACGGTCATATATTATAGTAGTCACGGAAAGGTTAGTCGGATCTTGACTTATCTCAGAACTTGGGTAGCAATGATGTATTGCTAGATGCGCTCATTGCTTGTGTATCTAAAAGAGTTTAGATCCACGCCAACGCGTTATGAGAGCCTATAGGTCACACACAAAGAAGAGCATGATAATTAGAGGAATTAGAGTATTCTAGTTTGACTAGAATAATTTGGGAATAAGCTTAAGTACAAAATGGTTTTTGGACTTTAAGCTTAATGAGAATTTTAGCTAATTGATTTAATGAGATTAATTCAATATGTTACCTTATTGATTTAATAAGATTAATTCAATATGATAACATAAGCTTAATTGAATTAATAAGATTAATTCAATATGATAACATAAGCTTAATTGAATTAATAAGATTAATTCAACATGCATGAATGCCACATAAGCATGCCACATAAGCATGCCACCTAAGCATCCACCTAAGCTAGTTAAGGTGGAAGGAAACAAAATGGTTTTGTCTCCTTAAGTGGCCGGCCAAAACAAAAGGGGTCTCAATGCAATGGATTGCATTAAATTGTAGGAGGTGAAAGGGTTTTGCCAACCCTATAAAAGGCCCCATGGAGTGGCGAAAGCATCATTTGGATGGTGATTGTGGTGTGGTTGTGAGAGAGCTTGAGAAGCTTGGTGGAAGCTTTGGTTGTGTGGCTTTGTGAGTGTAGGCTAGCAAGAAGAGTAGTCTTCTTCCTCCTTTCTCTTCTTCCCTAGATTCCTCTCCTTTAGGGACTTCTCTAGCAAGAAGTAAAGGAGAGCTCTTCTAGTTTCTCTTGTGAGACAAGAGCTTGCTCGTGTGGATACGTATAGAGGCACGGACACTTGAACGTGCTAAAGATCCAACAAACCGAAAGGAAAAGCGGGATTAACAAGGGCACGCAACAAAGGTAATCCTCTCCTATAAGATAGGTTTGGTTTAGAGAAATTTATTTTATACGAGTTTGCTTTCGCATGGATCACTTGGAAGGGATCCTATTTTCCGTTGCGCATATGCCATTTGGCATACAAGAATTCCCTACAGTGGTATCAGAGCCACTTGCGAAAGATCGTATAAAAATAGGTTTTCTCTATTTTATATGTGATATAGAAGTAGGATAAATTTTATTATGAGTTGATAATTGCATTAGCAAATTTTCAAACATAATAAAATATCCAATGTCTTTTAAAAGTTAAAATGACATGGTGCATGGTTATGGCCTAGTCCCAAAAAGTTTGTGATTGTGTGTTGTAATTCTTAATACGGCCTGCATGTCGTGCCTTTCTCCTAATATTCTTGTTGTAAAATTAGTTTTAGACTCGAATGTAACTCGAGTATTTCTCCTTTTGTAATGTACAAAACAAGGATGGAGGGTCCATTGGAAGATGAGGTTACAAGGAGGAAGTCAACACACAAGACAACCAAAAGGAAGCACTTAGGAGAAGATGTTATCCCTAGGTTGACCAATCAATCTTTTTATTGGCTTGAGAAGATTGTAGAATAAGGGCCATAACCATGACACGTTAGTTTAATATGTATGTGATGCATGTTAGTTTAGCTTGTATGTGATGCATGATTAGTTTAGCTTATATGTGATGTATGCTAATATGTATATGATACATGTTTATTTCTTAATAAGTCTAAACTATATGCCTACCAAAGTTGGTACTCACTACTTCCTCGATCATTTGTTATTGGGTTTGCCAAAGCAAAGCAATGCATTTTATCTTGGAGGGGTGCGAGTGGACAATCGTGATGTCCCGCTATCAGTCTTGGTTAAGACTTAATTAAGTGTTTTCTTAATTGGTTAAGAAAGTAGAGGCATATATTAGCTTTGAACATAAGTGTTAACATTAGTTTTGTGTGATTTCCGAACATCAGCTTTGTCTTAGAAGTGGTCGTTGCTCCGATATCCAAGAAGGCCCCTGTGCCTCGCCACAGCCTGGAAGCTGGTTTAGGAATAAACACTAAACTAATCTAAAACTTAACCAAAACTATTAAAGAGTTACATCAGATGTAATTGGCAAAAGATTGCCTACCTAATTATACTACGTCTTGGGCGATTAGCCAAAGCTAACTCAAGACGAATTATGATGTGGATCTTTATCCCATATAAATTTATAGCTAAATAGTAGCTATGAGAATTTAGTGGGAGCCTCATTTAATTAAAGGCCTAATTAAATGATTTAGGTATGATACTTAACTTTGCATTTTAATGTTGTAGATCACCATGTCATCTAACACGACACACCCCCTCAACTTGCGATCTGTCCTTGAGAAGGACAAGCTCAATGGAGCAAACTTTCTTGACTGGTATAGGAACTTGAGGATTATCCTCAAGCAAGAACGCAAACTATATGTCCTAGAGCAGGCTACCCCTGAAATACCGCCCTGTACCACTCGTCTTTGAAAAGGATGCTTATAAGAAGCATCAAGATGGACGATTGGATGTGTGTCATGCCTTATGCTTGCCACCATGAACTCTGAGCTTCAGAAGCAACATGAGAACATGGATGCCTATGATATGGTTGAGCACCTGAAACAACTATATCAAGGACAAGCTAGGCACGAGCGTTTTGAAGTGTCTAAAGCTCTTTTTGCATGCAAGATGCAAGAAGGAACACCTGTAGGAACTCACGTACTCAAAATGATTGGGTACGTTGAGAACCTTGAAAGACTAGGTTTTCCACTGAGCCAAGAATTGGCAACCGATGTTATCCTGCAATCGTTGCCGGAAGCATACAATCAATTCGTCATGAATTATAACATGAATGAAATTGATAAACCTTTGCCTGAGATTCTCAGCATGTTGAGAACTGCTGAACCAAATATCAAGAAGAAAGTTAGTAATGTACTAATGGTCAAGAAGGACAAAGGTAAGCGCAAAGGCAAGGGTAAGACCCAAGCCAAAGGCAAGGCCAATTCATCCACTTCAAAGGGTAAAGGTAAAGTACCTAAGGAAGGGATCGCTTCCATTGCGGTGAGATCGACACCGGAAGCGGAATGCAAAGTCTACCTTGAGGAAGTAAAGAACAAGAGAAGTGGGACTTACGCCTCGGTATACGTTATAGAAGTTAATCTATCTATTTCTTCTACATGGGTATTAGATAGGATGTGCATCTCACATTTGTACTAATGTCGAGGGGGAGAAATAGTAGAATAATGGCAAAAGGTGAAGTGGACCTACGAGTAGGCAATGGCGCAAAAGTTGCTGCTGTAGCTGTAGGAACATATTCTTTGTCTTTGCCCACTGGGCTTATCTTAGAACTAGAGGAGTGCTTCTATGTACCTGCATTAACAAAGAACATAATTTCTGTATCTTGTTTAGACAAGAAAAACTTTTCTTTTATAATAAAGGACAAATGTTGTTCCATTTATTTAAATGAAATGTTCTATTGTAATGCACCACTTATGAATGGTCTCTATGTTCTAGATTTAGATAACCCAATTTATAACGTAAATACCAAACGGTTCAAATCGAATGATTTGAACCAGACATATCTCTGGCACTGTCGCCTAGGTCACATAAATGAAAAATGCATATCCCAACTCCATAAAGATGGATTATTGGACTCATTTGATTTTGAATCATATGAGGTATGCGAGTCTTGTCTTTTAGGAAAGATGACTAAAACTCCATTTAGTGGACATGGCGAGAGAGCGACGGATTTGTTAGGACTCATACATACTGATGTATGTGGCCCTTTCAATGTCGAAGCCAGAGGAGGCTATAAGTACTTTATTACTTTCACTGATGATATGAGTAGATTTGGCTACTTATATTTGATGAGACATAAGTCAGAATCCTTTGAAAAGTTCAAAGAATTCAAGAATGAAGTACAAAACCAACTTGGTAAGCGTATTAAGCTACTTTGATCAGATCGAGGTGGTGAATACCTTAGTCAAGAGTTTCGTGATCACCTGGCTGAGTGTGGGATAATATCCCAACTCACTCCACCTGGAACACCACAATGGAATGGTGTATCTGAGAGGAGAAATCGTACTCTATTAGATATGGTACGATCGATGATGAGCCAGACTGATCTACCTACTTCCTTTTGGGGTTTAGCTCTAGAGACAGCCGCTTTCACACTTAATCGCGTTCCATCAAAAGTCGTAGAAAAGACACCATATACGATATGGACCGGGAAGAGTCCCAAAATGTCTTTTATAAAGATTTGGGGTTGTGAAGCTTACGTTAGACGTCAAGTCTCAGATAAACTAGGACCCAAATCAGATAAGTGTTATTTTGTAGGATATCCCAAGGAAACTAAGGGATATTACTTTTACAATCCCACACTTGGCAAGGTGTTTGTTGCGAAATCTTTGTCTTTCTAGAAAGAGAATTTATTTCTAGAAATACTAGTGGGAGTAAAATTCATCTTGAAGAAGTTCAAGATGATGATAACACTAAGGCTTCGATGGAAAATGAACAGGCACCACAAAGTGTTGTGGATGAGGAATTTGTTAGAGTTGTGGAGCAAACACCTGTTCAAGTAGACCAACCTCTTCGTAGATCTAATAGGATCCGTCGTCAACCCGAGAGATATTCTTTTCTCTTGGTACAAGCGGTGAAGTATTGCTTTATCGATCTTGGCGAGCCTACATCCTATCAAGAAGCTATGATGAGCCCAGTTCGAGAAATGGCTAGAGGCCATGAGATCCGAAATGGAATCCATGTACACTAACCAAGTATGGACTTTGGTTGATCCACCGAAGGGTAAAACCCATTGGGTGTAAGTGGGTCTTTAAAGTAAAGACATGGATGGTAATAAGCATACCTATAAAGGTAGATTGGTGGCTAAAGGATTCAAACAAATTCATGGTATTGACTATGAAGAAACCTTTTCACCGATTCGATGCTTAAATCCATTCGGATCATACTTTGCTATTCCATGACCTACCATGATTATGAGATCTGGCAGATGGATGTCAAAACCGCTTTTCTGAATGGAAAGCTACTCGAGGATGTGTACATGACACAACCTGAGGGTTTTGGAGATCCAAAGCATCCTGGAAAGGTATGCAAACTGCAAAGGTCCATTTATGGACTAAAGCAAGCCTCTCTGGAATCTTGATTCGATGATGCAATCAAAGAGTTTGGTTTCATCAAGAATGAAGATGAGCCTTGTGTCTACAAGAGAAATAGTGGGAGCACAGTTGTATTTCTTGTCTTGTATGTAGATGACATACTTCTCATCGGAAATGATATTCCCTCACTCCGGTCTGTGAAGATGTGGTTAGGGAATTGTTTCTCGATGAAGGACTTAGAGTGAAGTCGCCTATATTCTAGGCATCAAGATCTATAGAGATAGATCTAGAAGATTACATGGCCTAAGTCAGAGTACATACATTGATAAAGTGCTAGATCGTTTTGTTATGCAAAATTCTAAGAAAGGGTTTCTGCCTTTATCACATGGTGTGAGTCTTTCGAAGACTCAATGTCCCTCTTCTAAGGAGGAGAGAGATCGCATGGATAAGATCCCTTATGCATCGCCTATAGGGTCTATCATGCGCCGTGCTTTGTACTCTGACGTCTCGTATGCTTTGAGCATGGCGAGTAGATACCCGATCGGATCCGGTGAAAGTCATCGATAGCGATCAAAAATATTCTTAAGTACTTACGAAGAGCGAAAGAATATTTCACGATATTTGGAAGGCGATGAGAGCTAAGCGTAAAGGGTTACAGTGATGCAAGCTTCCAAAGACAAGGATGACTATAGATCGAATCAGTGCGTGTTTTGCACACGAATGGTGGAGTGTGGTGGAAGAGTTGAGCGAGACCACGATTCTGATTCTACAAGCGAGAGTATATTGCGGTCGATGCGTGAAAGGAGGAATTTGGCTCGCAGTTCATCGATGAACTTGGGGTAGTTCCTAGCATTGCGAGATCCAATAGACCTCTATTGTGACAACAATGGGGCTATTACGCGAGCTAAGGAACCTCGATCACATCGTGGACCAAACACATCTTTGCGGCGCTTCCATCTCATTCGAGAGATCATCGATAGAGGAGATGTGAGGATATGTGATGCAACGAAGCTAACATCGCAGATCCATTGACGAGGCTTTGTACGAGGAAGCATGATGGTCACACTAGGTCACTAGGTATTAGATATCATAGTGATTGGTACTAGTGCTAGTGGGAGATTGTTAGTTAAATCCTAGAACCAATCATGTGATGGTTGAATAGGGAACATTTTGTATCATATTCTATAAAGGCAAAGTTGGTTATTATATTTACATTTTGCTTGTGCCTAATTTTAAATATAATGCCCTCTAGAAAAGTAGGTTCTTATCTACAAAGACATCAATCGCGTAATTGATTATGAGAGGTCAGAGAGAACACTTTCCTAAATGTTCTAGTTAAGTATTAATATTCAAGGGCAATATTAATACATAAAGACTAGCATGTAGGTCAATTGATGACTTGATCTCCCAAGTCATGGATATATGATATCAAGTTGACACATGGGTATATATTAGAGAATATATACTGAACTGACCCGCCATGAGAAAGTTTCATGGATCGTTATATGAGTGTCATAAACTTTCTCATGTGACTATTGGTATGAATAGTCCTTAGACACTGAAGTCACTACGGTTCCCTACATAAGGAGTTATGTACTTTGGTATCACAAACGCGTCACCCGTAACAGGGTGGACCATAAAGCGACATCGGGTATGTAACAAATTATGCGAGGAGATGTGAGTGATGTAGATGGGATCTATCCCTTCCATATGGCGGGAGTGATATCGGTGGGCTTGATTGAGTAGAACTACTAAAACGCATGGCCATGCTCGAATGAGTCAATATGAGATATTGAGCTCATTTGTTTGAGTTAGTTTACTCAGGGATCAAGAAACACATAGATTGATCGAGGATGACACGGTCTATGCCTCATTGATCAATCTGATATCAAGGATAGAAGGACACGGTCATATATTATAGTAGTCACGGAAAGGTTAGTCGGATCTTAACTTATCTCGTAACTTGGGTAGCAATGATGTATTGCTAGATGCCGCTCATTGCTTGTGTATCTAAAAGAGTTTAGATCCACTGCCAACGTTATGAGAGCCTATAGGGTCACACACAAAGAGCATGATAATTAGAGGAATTAGAGTATTCTAGTTTGACTAGAATAATTTGGGAATAAGCTTAAGTACAAAATGGTTTTTGGACTTTAAGCTTAATGAGAATTTTAGCTAATTGATTTAATAAGATTAATTCAATATGTTACCTTATTGATTTAATAAGATTAATTCAATATGATAACATAAGCTTAATTGAATTAATAAGATTGATTCAATATGATAACATAAGCTTAATTGAATTAATAAGATTAATTCAACATGCATGAATGTCACATAAGCATGCCACATAAGCATCCACCTAAGCTAGATAAGGTGGAAGGGGACAAAATGGTTTTTGTCTCCTTAAGTGGCCGGCCAAAACAAAAGGGGTCTCAATGCAATGGATTGCATTAAATTGTAGGAGGTGAAAGGGTTTTGCCAACCCTATAAAAGGCCCCATGGAGTGGCCGGCCAAAGCATCATTTGGATTGTGATTGTGGTGTGGTTGTAAGAGAGAGCTTGAGAAGCTTGGTGGAAGCTTTGGTTGTGTGGCTTTGTGAGTGTAGGCTAGCAAGAAGAGTAGTCTTCTTCCTCCTTTCTCTTCTTCCCTAGATTCCTCTCCTTTAGGGACTTCTCTAGCAAGAAGTAAAGGAGAGCTCTTCTAGTTTCTCTTGTGAGACAAGAGCTTGCTCGTGTGGATACGTATAGAGGCACGGACACTTGAACGTGCTAAAGATCCAACAAACCGAAAGGAAAAGCGGGATTAACAAGGGCACGCAACAAAGGTAATCCTCTCCTATAAGATAGGTTTGGTTTAGAGAAATTTATTTTATACGAGTTTGCTTTCGCATGGATCACTTGGAAGGGATCCTATTTTCCGTTGCGCATATGCCATTTGGCATACAAGAATTCCCTACACGAAGAGGCAGAGGGGCTTTCTAGGTACTTTTTTGAGATTTAGGACGCTCGAGTCGATGTTGTTCGTCAACCGCCTTCTCGGCTTCCTCTAAATTGATATATGCTTCAGCCCTGCCCAGCAAGGCTTCGAAGTGGGGAGGAGGCCTTTTCATTAGGGATTTGGAGAAATCCCCCCGCACGAGACCGTGAGAGAAGGCGTCTACCACTGTTTTCGGCGAGGCATCCGGAACATCCATAGCTATTCTGTTGAAACGGTGCAAATAGTCCCTTAAGGATTCCCCCCGTTCCTGTTTCATGGTCATGAGGTACTGGGCTGTCCGTCGATATCGTTTACTACTAGCAAATCTCTGTAGGAATAGTAAGGACAGTTCTTGGAAAGAATGAATGGACCCGGCTGGCAGTCGGTCGAACCACCTTTGCGCGGGGCCAATTAGATTAAGAGAGAAGACCTTACACTTTGCTCCGTCTGAGTAGTTATGGATCAATGCCGCCTTTCTGAACCTTCCCAAATATTCTTCTGGATCGGCCGAGCCGTTATATTCCCCTATGTAGACTGGCCTGAAGGACTTGGGCATTCTGTCTGCTATAATGCTGGGAGCGAGGGGGGATTCGGTACTGACGGCAGGAGTCTTGCCCTCTTTGAGATCCTTTTTCGATGGCGTATATGAAGGTACCTCCCCAGAGGATCGTGAAGACGAGGCGGTGGAGGACGATTCGGATGGTGGCCAGATGGCAGGAGTTGATCTGGGAGTAGCTGGGGTGGACGACATAGAAGCTGGAGTAGGGCCCTGGAGTGGGCTAGGAGGGGTTGTTAGTGGGGGATTTCCCCGAGGGAGGAGGTCACGCAGGACATCTTCCATAGTTGTTTTGACGAGGGTCATGATACTTTCCCTCGTCAAGCTTTCGCCCGCGAGGTTGTGATTACCTGAATTTGCTCCTTGGTCTGTCATCTTTGCCTCAGGCGTTGTTTGTTTTTGATTCCGACAGACGGCGCCAATTATGATGCCCATTGAGACTGTGATGACGAGGTGTCCAGGCAGCAAATTTGGTAACTACCGACGCCTAGACGAGGAGAGATGCTGCACACGACCTCTGGAACAATAATAGGAACTCGGCGTTGGCAGGTGGCCGAGCAGGATGATGAAGTCAAGCCGAATGATAGACCTGCACAATAGCAACCGGTCAAGGGCGCCGAGAGAGATCTCGGCTAAGTCCCTCCGACGCTCAAGACATGAACTTAGCTAGAAGAGGAGAAGAAGATTGAAGGAAGATGATTTTTAGAGTCTCAAAAGAACTTACCCCTTCTTTCCCAGGAAGGTCATATATATATAGAAGAGACGCTCTATTCCAAAGGACCTCTGCCAACAGAAGTGACGTAGCCTAGTGGTCCGTACATTATGATCATTATTACTTAGACTGTATCCAGCGTATTGACTGTAATTAATATACGCCGTGCGGTTGATAGGAGACAAGTCTCAATTAATGTTCCGGCTAATCTCCTGAGATGTTGGCAGGGAAATCATCCCTAGCGTAAGTAGATTAATACACACCGCGCGGTTGATAGGAGACAATTCTCTATTAATGCCGCAGACATTCCTCTGACCCTTGTCAGTGACTTATCCGTTTGATGGGAATTTGCCCCTTCAACTTGATGAAATGACCGTCTTCTTAGCTTATAATAAAATGGATCCTTCTGCCTGCGACGACTCTACCTTAGATGCGGGGCGCCTGATATAAGAGAAATCCAAGCCGAGACGCGGGGTGTCTGGTATAAGAGAAGTTCGGGCCGAGATGCATGACATCTGGTATATAAGAGAAATCCGGACCGAGACGCAGGACGTTCGGTATATAAGAGAAATCCGGGCCGAGACGCAGGGCGTCCGGTATATAAGAGAAATCCGGGCCGAGACGTGGGGCGTCCGGTATATAAGAGAAATATAATCATTTGCAGTGGGTTCATCCTATTTGTTTAATCCTGTCTTTAGTCTTATCCAGGTATCAAGGTTGTTGAGGACTATTTCGGACAATCTCCATTAATGTGCTTAATTGGAGTTTTTGAAAATTTGTAGTTTTTTTTATGATTAATTTTGAAAAGTAGCAATGCAGTTTGGAAAATTTCCAGTTGGCGTATATAAATTGGTGACAGACAAAATAAAATAATAAGGAAACAACTCTTAAACTGACTGAGAAACGAGAGTGGGCAGTGAGAGAGTGCGAAGGAGAGAGTAAATCCATGGCCATGGGCATTTCTAAAACGCAACACCTCCACCACCATCTCCTCCTCTCCCCTTGCCAAATCTTCACCACCTTACTCCCCTTCCTCTCCTTCCTCCTCCTCCCCACTGTCACCGGAGACCTCCTCTCCCTTGTCTATAAGGGCTGCGCCAACCAAACTCTCTCCCCAGCCTACTTCTACGTTCACCCTCTCGCCTCCATCTCCTCCGCCCTCACTGCCCAGGCAACCACCTCCAAGTTCTACAAGGTCACCGCCCCATCCTCCTCCCTCGGAGGCCACCCCTTGTTCGGTCTCTTCCAATGCCGCGGAGACATGTCCTCCTCCGCTTGCTCCGCCTGCGTCATCCGGGCCCTCGCCATGTGGACCTCCCTCTGTGGCGGCTCCGCGGCCGCCGCACGAGTCCAGCTCAACGGGTGCTACGCCCTATACCAGGGCCCTGGATTCCCCCAGGTTTCCGGCACCCAAATGCTATATAAAGCCTGCGGCTCCGGTGGCAGCGCAAGCGGTTTCGAGACTAAACGCGACACCGCCTTCGCCCAGCTCCAGAGCGGGGTCGCCGCGGGCCATGGATTTTACGCCACCAGCTACGCGTCCGTGTACGCCATGGCACAATGCGAGGGTGACCTCTCCTTAGCCGACTGCGGAGAGTGCATCGCCCAAGCCGTTCAGAAGTCGGAGGTGGAGTGCGGCGGCGCGGCCTCCGGCCAAATCTACCTCGACAAGTGCTACGTCAGCTACAGCTATTACATCAATGGCATCCCCCACGGCACAGGAAGTGTCGGCGGAGAAGGTGACTGCTAGTGCAACCTTCATCAAAGATCACATTTTTAATTCATATTCCCTCTTTATTCCAAACCGAAGCTACGAATAATTTCTTTATTCTTAACCCAAGTAAATATCAATCCTTCTCTAAGTTCGGGCGTGTCGTACTGGGAAGCAGGGCAAACAGAGAAGACAGTGGCCATAGTTGTGGGAAGTGCTGCAGGAGTTGCCTTCCTGGTGATCTGCTTGCTGTTTGTCAGGAGTCTAATGAAGAAAAAAGATGGTATGCGGGACTACTAAGAGGAGACAAGTGGTGTCCCTAATGAAAAAAACATTGTTTTCTTTTGGTACCTCATCTTTGTTTGCTTGCTTCAATATAGCTCCTGAGTAGCTTCGCTTGCTTTTCACTAATTCATTGCAGATTACTGAAGGTCGGTGGGAGAAATAATTGAGCTGCTATAAATGAAAAGAATTACCAGGCAGACGAGGGGCATTGTGCTGTGTACTTGAGAAGAGAGTAATAGATGCTCGAACCTTTGTGGATGACTCACGGAGGGGTATCGTCTTGGACGTTTCCTTTCAAATGCCTGTCAATTGTCATCCATCATGTGCTAGAGAGAGAGAAGAGCAATTGGTTGGTTCCTATGATCTCCTCTGACTGTGTGGAGATGTCTCTCGTTTCATCAGAAGACCCTGTAAATGTAAGTTTATACAGATTCGATCACGAGATCAAATTTCTTTTCTATAGAGGAGACATGGAGCAAGCTAGTTTTGTTCGATTAATGATTAGTTGATTTAGACAGATTGACATGCAAAAAGCATAGGAAGTCTGATCATTTAAGATGTCTTCTCTCTCTGCTACCATAGTAGCATTTAATGAAGATTATATTTTGTTGGAGCTACTTCCTACTTTCAAATCCAAACTTTCGTCCAAATAGGTTGGATTTATAGCTTGCATCGCGTGCAAGTTTTTAACATTTATCAATGCCAGGCTTCTTACGCAGTCTTCAACAGGCTGCAAAGTTTTTTTTAACTTTCATGTTTGTGAAAACATATAGCGCATCTACCATACAACCAATTAACGTACGAATTTACGATATTTACTTTCAACAACAGACGCGTCGAGACTAGCCTTCACTGAAAAACAAAATGCTCGTCAAGGATAAAGGTTTAACATCCATCGTAAATGTCTGCGTATTCCAATTGAAGTCGGTGGGAATGTGAAAATTTTAAAATATCAAGACCGTGAAAATGTAATATTGAAAATGCATAACTAAGCCGCCGTATCCACCATAAGAGTTAAGACTTTCACCGGAGCCCCTAGCCATCGTTTGCAGCTAGCAACCCCACGCCAAGACAACGTTCATTGATCTGGTTAAATCTGATTCATAGCCACTTCCAGCAATTATCGTTCCATGGAATATTCTGGCTCCTCACCTCTTGCACTGTCCTTCAGGAATATACTTAATTCATCGAAAAATTTACTGATTATTAATTAAGCTTCTTCTCATTATGAGGATTGGGGAACCACGAATACAGACAACCCGCATTACTAAGAAATGGCTCCCTTTAGAAACGGACCGGAAAAACGACATGCATATATAACTACAGGTGCAAGAGCAACATCACTCTAATCCACCTTCTCGTACGCCTCTCGCTGGCTGGCGCAGTACTCGAACAAGCTTCCATCAAAGCAACGCCTGATGGCTTCCCGCGGCAGGTATCCCTCCTCATCTCTCGCCAACAGGTACAAAGCTATCCATTCTAGCTTCGCCGCAATCCTATTCCAAACGTCTTCGATTAATATAATTAAAGAAGAATTGCATTTTTTTTTTTAATTAGGAGTTGAACTAGAAATCTCACCATCCAAAGAAGTCGTAAGCAACTCTTTGGCCTTCTGTCATCCTCCACAGCTCGACGAAAGTGAGCCTGTTAGGATCCGTCCGTGCGTACTTGCTAAATATATTCTCAAAATTCACAGGCACAAATCTAAAACCAAATATGCAAATTCCAAGAATATTCAATTTATAATTAGGTTTTCCAGTAATAAATATTATTATCAAGAGAGAGACAATTAATACCTTCCCTCGTTGTCAAATGATCCGGAATCACTGCCATGTTTGCTTGCATGGATGTTGTGTATGTATATCGGGAAAAACAGAGAAGGTATCCAGCTCTGCAATGCGACAAAAATCTCATTGCGAAAATAAAGATTAATTTACTTACTAATGGTCCACATAAACAATATTAAACTTACTGGTTGAGTTGCGTAGCTCAAAGTTGCATTAACTACGATTGCAATGAGCAGTGACATAACGGGATTGAAGCCAATAAGTCTTGAACCTATCATACGTACAAAAAAAATAAAAATAAATAAATTATGATTCCGGGTTTAGAACAGAGTAATAGTCCACTGACCCGTATAAGTTTCCCAAGGGTAAACGATTCCATTGTCATCCAAGTCGAAGAAGGCAACATGTTGCTGAAGAACGCTGAGCTGGTGATGCTTGTGCTCTTTGGTGCCTTCAGGATGATATACGTCCGGAGCCACTAATCCTCTCGCCAAATCTTTATTTATTTTTCAAAAGATACGTGTAACGAAATTATTGTCTTGCACAGTTGCATTCCATTAATGAATATATAAAACAAAAAATAATAAGAGAGAGAGAGCTACAAGGTTTTGAAAGGTGTTCCTCCAAGTCAGTCCGGATCCGCCTCTCCAGCGTCACCGGCGCTTGCGCTGCCACCGTCGACATCGCATCCTTCGGCTCCGCCATCTTCCCTTCTCGTCAAAGCTGAGAGCGAAACACAAATTGCGGTGTCTGTTTTCGTTAACAGCCTGATGTCTATATAATGAGGATGAGTGCAGCAGGGAAGGACGGAGTGACTCGTGGATACTGGAAGGGGCATGGTGTCTATACGTGGCGATGTGCATGGCAGTCGTACGTTACGGGAGGTAGCGAAGCGGTGGCTTTGCGTGACAAATGCCCCGGCCACGTTTGCCACTTGTAAGTAACCGTAGTGGGATCGGAGCAAGCCGAGTCGCATATGCCCTCCCTGTTCTTCTTCCTATGTGGTAAGGAAGAGGATGACTTTTGATTCATGCAGGAAGAAAGTGATCAAAAGCAGACGCTTTAGTGCTCCCTTACTAATTTCTCTTTGCACACATCGCATATCTGCAGTTGACAATTGTATGAAAACTTTTAGCAATTTTTGAAAAGCTGAAAATAAAATAACAGTCAAGCGTGAATCATCCTCCGTGCCACTTCTACGAAACCTCCTCACAATTCTGGGAAATGATTCATACTGCACACCATTCTCCATCCAATTGCTACCCACAGAATAAGAATCACATTGCTGAGCGAGTTCTTCAAGCCTCTCAGATGCCAAATGATAGCGAAGCAACAATCCCACAAGCATCAAACATTTCGTACATAAACACAGATTTAAAAGCACTCACATGCATTGAAATATCAATACTTCCGTAATGTGACCATACTCAGCATTTCGAAGTTGCTCAAAATTTGCTCTTTCTGTGCTGTCAAACAACCAAGTCTTATACCTCAGGAAGTGTTTTGCAATCTATTGACAAGCTCCATTCACGGTTATCGCGCCGCTAAATGAACTAAATCTAACATTATCATTTAAAAGGATAAAATTATAATTACCATAAATTAAAAATGATTTTTAAATGAGAAAAAAAATAAATGAAATGAAATAAGCAACAATCGCGATGACTAAAAATAACGAATAAAACTGGAAAAATACAATCAAACAGGTGTCTTGAGACGCATACATAAATACAAGAAACTCCGGTACAATTTCATGCTCGAGAACATTCGGCTTGCGTCGAGCTGCAAGGAAATTCTCATCAGTTTTTATCTGCAGATTTCGCTGGTGGCTCTATCTGAGACCAATCACACAATTTGTGGCAGATTGCAGGAAGCAATGGCATCCAAAAGCCACGTATGTGGAATCACCCGAGAAGAAGTATTGGCCGCAAAACTCTCAGCTTCTTCTCTTCTCTTCTTGATCACTCCATTCAGGTCATTTGCGTCGCTTCCTTGTGGTGGCTCTGCACTATAAACTATCAAAGTTGTTGGCACAACCTCACTTCGCTCCAGAAATCTTCCGCCGGCAGCAGAAATCAAAGTCTCAAGATATTTCTTGTAGTTTGGCATAAAATAACCGTTAAAATAAAAGGACAGACTCGAAAACAGTTTGGGTGCCTGCGACAGAATAGTAAGATCAGAGACAAATAATCCCCTTCCTGTGGACACTGAAATGGAATCCATAACAATGTAATAACAAAGAAAGAAATTTGTATACCTTTTGAGAAGCTCTTAGTCGCCCATTTCTTGGTCCATCAAATGATCCATGAATGTCGTGGGTGATTTCGTAAGGTTCCTCCGCCACTGGATGACCAGCCTCCATGCAGGCCTTAAGCCCTGAAAGTGATGGATATATGATTAACGAAATTTGAAATGATAAGTTCGTGACATCCATGAAAATGCATAGAAAGGAGAATAAAAATGATAGCATGAGGGCGAAGGCACTTACAGTCAACACGTAGAATCCACTTTCCACACAAGATGGCCATTAGAACTTTGAGCGTTCTGCTGCAAGCACCATGCTCATCTGTGGCAGCGATCACATGTGTTATGCTCGAGTTCCATATACTGGTTGTAGAAGCTCCGGATAAGGTCACAAATTCATTCAGCATGTTCTGTGAGAATTGCTCAAGCATCAAACAAAGAAAGACTTGACGATGGTAGATAATTGAACTAAATAAAAATGTTTACTTTCTAAGGCGTCAACATTATTACCTTCTCCTCCCTGGGCAAGGCAGATCCACAAAGTATCCATTCTCTCGTTACACATGGAGACGCAGTCCAAGCTTCTCCTAATTGCCCTGTGCAAGGGGGCTGATCCATCGGATTGGATTGACATCTATCACAACACCCAAAAAATCAAAAGGAATTCCCAGTCTATGTAAGCAGCTCAAATATTTCTCAAGAGAAATCATACAGTATGGTGTTTGCCGATGTCTTTTTCTTGTTCGTTTTGTTAGTGGATCTATCACATGGAAGTCTATGTGAAGAGTGCGTTGGGCAAAGCAAAAGAAATTTCTCCTGGCACAAGAAAGTAGATTTACAATGCTTAATGTTCCTCAATTGCAGGTATGAAATTGAAAATTGAGGCTCATTGGTTTTAGAACGAAGCATTAGCCGGCGCCTACATAGTCCCATCTGCAGTCTGAGAGCGCATCAGCACAAGGAACGTGATAACTTCTCCTGCAACTCTTGTTGTAACACCCGAGTGCAGCTCCTTTTAAGCCACAGTGACTGCATTTGATCTTTGACGCGCGTGACAGCTCGGCCTCCAAATTCATAGCAGTCTCATCAACAAAATAAACTTGTGGTGCCCTGGATTAGGGGTTGGCATGGGTGTATTAGAAATATTGGGCCAATAGGAACATGAAAACTTCATAATGAATAAATAATCACAAACAAAATTTTGTCAATCATACGCCGTTGCGAATGACATTTTAACTTCCAGGAGAATGCGACTTCTTTACCATTCTATACATTTTTGATGAACGTGCAAGACATTGGGTCGTGACGCTTGTTCGTCTGTCATTGGTTCTCCATTAAGATAATGTAACATTGGTCCAGATCCCTGAAAACTTCCATTAATTAATAAGAGGTTTGCTAAACGTTCCAAGTATAGCCAATCGAGGACAATTAGTGGTTCAAAGTTAATGCCAGTCGTGCAAAGTAATAATAATAATAACGATAATAATACAAAATAAAAGAACAACTCTAGGTTTACATGTAATACCTCAGTGGCTATTGAAGTATGGCAAAATGCACAATTTACAGTAAGTTTTTCTTGCATGTGATCTGCATTAAGCAAATAAAAAGTGGTAAGATCCATACAATTGACTAAAACGATTCAAAATCATACACAGTTCTACTTACCATTATCCTTGTTTAACCTTTGCTTTTTTGAGTCTACCAAAAAGCCATTTTCCATTAGGCAGGTTTCATCATCTGCAGCTCTCTTGAATAACACTGTAGCAGGCAATTGTCCAGTGGTCTGGAAACAATTAACTTGTAGGTTAACTAAGAAGTTGCGCATAAGAAATCTAAAAAATGTAACCAAATTCTAAAATACTAGAAATGAAGATTCTCTTTTGCGAATGGAACTTACTGGTCCACTTCGTCCATCATAGCTGTCATTATCTGAATATTTTTGGTAGCCAGAGGATTGAGGACTGAATGTGTCCCCTGGTGCAAGGAACTTATTGATCTCAACTTCTTCGCTGACTTTCTCACCTGCATGCAGCTTGTGTTCATGTGGTTTTCCCTCATGCTCGTTTTCTAATGGGTTCATATATCCGAAGAATGTGGCACTAGACTTGGCATGAAATGGCCTCTGCTTATCTATAATATCTGTAAGTCGTTCGAATGTCTCTGACAAGTTATTGTTGCCGGAATCTGGCCTTACATCTGAATGCGTCTTTGTGTCTAGTTACATATCAGTCAAAGTTGCAAATTTATTATTTATTCAAAGTGAAAAATTGATAACATTCTACATACGGAAATGGAGCTCTGATGGTACCGGAAATAGCAACTTGCGGACCTTGATTCACTACAGCATTAATTGTAGAAGTCATGCTTTTGCAGATATGTGCAATGGCTTCAATGTGACCTGCAGCCCTTAAATCTGCAACATTTATTAAGACATGAGAATAATAAGCCTGGATCAATGAATCTATAATTTATATGAATGTACCTTGTTCAAAAAAAGGTGTTTTGCACACAACACAGTCTTGTGCATTTGTTGCGGTATTAGTAATACAAGATCTGGAGAAGACCAAACAATTGTGTTACACCAAAAACCAATCATGCGTAATCACTTATAGTTGCAGAGATGCACAAACCTGCAGTACATATGGTTACATGGCAACAACATTGGCATGCTGAGCAGTCTTAAGCTGTCAAATGTGTGACACAATAGATTAGAGCACCATAAAACTCCACAACACCTACGAGCAAATTTAAAAGTTGCTCTTTGAATTTTGAAAGAACTAATTCTAGATATCTATCCTCAACATACTGCTGATGAATTTTGTGCTATTACGAAACATGAAAAACTCTATTGGGCGAGAGATACCATCATAAGTTGCAAAGATAGAGCGATGATAAATCAAGCATAAAACTTTTCTTGGCAAGACATATAAGAGGTTAAGAATGTGTGACTACTTGAAAACATCAATGACGCAGACAGCTTGGATCAAACAAACTTGATACTTCCACTGTTTTGATAGGTTTTGAAGATTATGTGACGTATAAATTTGTTCGCTAACAGAAGTTATCAAAGGAAAATTATGTTCAGAAAAAAATATTAAAGGAATTTGAAGTTAGATGTGACATCAAAAATTCAGCATCCCTACTCTTATGACACATCTATAGAACGATATTTGCTCCCTGCAGCAAACTTAAGCACACGCTGAGTGATGCATAGCAGACTAACTCTTCGTACATGAACTAGAAACAGAAAAGAATGAGGAACTTTATTAAAATTTAAAACTTTCCGCTGGTAGTTTCATGAAACCATCATATATCAAGAAGCCTTCTTTACCATGCGTGTAGAATCAACTTAGATCTTTCTTGTGAGCCTTAAAAGAGGGGAGTGGATCGAGAAGATAAACGAAATACCATATGGCGCAGGTCAGCTCCAACTCCAACTTCTGGAGATTCAAAAGTAAAGGGTTTGCAAATCGCCTGAAAGCTCCCAAATCCTCCATCTCTCCCGCCCTTCTCCTTCCTCCTTCCTCCTTCCCTGTCGTTGATGGTTGGGATTTAGGATGAGATAGGTATCGACGAACTTGAAGAAGGCATCAGTCTATTTAACGCTGTCGAGAGTGGCGAGATGAATCCCAATAAAACACTTGCCGCATTTGCCTGGAGGAAGCGCGCGGGAGACTTTTTTAGTTTCTTTTGCATTCGCGCGCGCGGGTAATCTGTTTCGTTTCGTCTAAGGATTGGGGTTGGGGGGAGTTTGTCGAGTTTGGTGGGGACAGCTCGGACTTGTCCTCTTGGCTACGCGGGCCGACAGGGGCCTTCAGGCCCATATATTGGCCCGTGTTGATACGGACTTTTGTAGGCCCGTTCTGGGCAATAGCTTCTTAACCCGTGGGCTCCTACTAAACTTGAACGGGTATCATTAGTCATGGACTGTAAGGCCCAAATTTCTATTGTTCATTTTTTGTTTGGAAAAAATATTTAAAAAAATAATGTCCTTAGGAAAATTTAAAAATTGTTTCCTAAATCTAGAAAGACGTGTTTTACTAAATTTTCGCCACAATTATTTCCGCCACGAATGATGGCAGTTTTTGCAATCAACTTGTCGAGCTCCACCGTCCCGTGGCGGCCGGTGTAAAAGCATTGCGCCACGTGGCGTCTGCGAGAGGCGAATTAAAACTATAAAAATCCGAAAAAAAGGGTTTATCTTCCAGTAACCTAACATTGTTCGCAGGCGACGAAGAGAAAGATATGGAGGAGACCAACGGGACCGCGATGCCGGCGAAGGCAGTGGCGGAGAGGCTTCTGTGGGCGAAGAGGCACTCGGGGAAGAGTTACTCGGAGATAGCGGCGGAGACGGGCCTCACGAATGTGTATGTTGCCCAGCTGTTCCGTCGTCAGGCCCAACTCAAGCCTGGAACCGTTGACGCCCTCCGTGCTGCCGTCCCTGCGCTTTCGGATGAGCTCATCGGGGAGATGATGGAACCGCCCTTCCGTTCCTTTCGACCTGACCTTGTCCAGGAACCCGCCGTCTACCGGTCGGTATCTTTTGCTGATTGCTCCTCCTCCGTCTGAACCTCTATTTTACTCCTTTTTCTTCTGTTGATGTTCCATCGATCAGCATCGGATTATTTTTTTTCCCTGCTAAAAAAGGGCTTTATTTCCCGGAGAAGTATACTTATCTTAGAAAAAAAAATAGTTCCTTTCTAATTTCTTAGATCGGTCGATCTTCATCTCTCTGTTTTTCAATCCAAATTTCATTTTTTCCCCTCCAAATCGGTGGTTTCAGTTCACATATCTTCTGATGGTGCACCATCCAGCCTATTTTTCTTATGATAAATTTCCCAAATGCGCACAATTAAGAATATCCAAAATTATGCCACCCTGCTACTTTCAGAATATCAAAATTTACACTCTTCGAGTTTGGACTCATCTTGATTTATATGCAGACTAAACACTCTCGATCATTTTAATGGACACTTCCAGAATTATTATAGTGGGTTTTTTTTCTCTCCAAAATGACATGTTTTGGGCAATCAATGTGATTCTTAGACGACCTGAATTCAAAAGCACTTCAAAGCTCTATTTGGCGCTCCTAGAAATACTTGGTGTAGTTTTCTTTCAAACACGGCCTATTTTGGACCATAAAAAAGAGAACTAAAAAATGTAGAGGAAAACAAAGAGGCAAACTAAGAAACACACCTACAAAAGAGAAAAGGGGAAATCACAACCGGAAGATAGCCAAAATCATAGGTGGAAGCTTGGCATTGTGTGGTATAAAGGAAGACGACCAAAGGGTGTTCGGGTGAAGGTAGATAGAAATTAAGGTTATCTTTAGTAAGCGAACCAAACAAATGCCCACCAAACCGTTTGGATCGCCTAGGCAAACTGCATGGACTGCCTTCTAAATGGTACACTCAATGTGAATCACCTTTCACCTAGGTGAATGGAGGCTAGTTAAAACTGCCTAGGCAATCACCTAGGCTGTTTTTTAAAGCATTGCCCGCTGCTGTAGGAATGGTGATTCAAAATCACCATGTTTAGTTATCATCTGTTGGGAGCTATCATGTACCAATTTGGTGGTTTCATGTTGTTTTGAAAGTTGGTCCACTGCATCGTTAATATGCTGAAACTCTTTTCTTATGTATTGAGGATATTTGTGTAACTATGCATCAAAACACATGAGTCAGTGAGTAACCAACCCCAAGATATGATGAATTTGAAAGCTTTACTGGTGTGTTTTGGAGCTGGTGCATTCTCTTCTTGCAAGAGGACATCTTGTGGGAAAAAGAGGAGAGTGAATGCTACACTTGATCATCACCTTGTGCCTTTGCTAGAAGTTGAGATATTTGCTTTCTGCTTACATCTTGACTTTTAACTGCTTCTTCAAATGTGTATCCCTCCTTCAGTGTCATTTTGACTTGATCTCCAACAATTAAGTGTACTTTAATTGGACACTTGTGATGTTAGACCTATTTAAGTTAGACTCAGCTCTCATCTATATTAATCATTGTTCATCCAAGTTTTACTATTCAGATATTTGGATGCATTATGTGGGTTCAAGTTTAGCATAATATGAATCAAATTGATTATAATATTTATGTATTTATTGAGTTGTGGTTTACAAATTTACTCATTAGTATACTTCTATAATATTTTGATTCCATAGACATATTTAGGTCCTGATGAAGATATTAGTTCAAGTATGTTTCCTAACTGACATTTCGTAGTGGGTTTGGAATACCTGGCAGGTGGGTATCCATCTGATTAAACGGGTTGGTTGGATAGTTATATGCACAGTTTTAGTTGGGGTTTAAATTGGGTTGGGTAGCTGTTACAAGGGATCCAATTTGAATAATAGGTGAAATTTCGGGTGCCTGATCTGCCTTCCCAGTTATGCCTCTGTTGAGTGTAGGAGAGACTCTTTGGTATACAGAATTTGTATAGGATAGATTATATGAGGTTTCACATGATTTAGTTTCTCCAGAGAAATTTCACTGAACTGCATGTACAAGGAATGCCTTAGGATCTAGGTAGTCTATCTCTGTTGGGTCGCCATGTCCGCGGATGGTGCTTGGTTGCATTTCACAAACGCACACAACGGAAAAATTGCACGATAAATTCCTAATTTATTACAACACACATCAACGCATGCAGGATACGTGCTGACATAATCATAAACAAAACTTTACAAATAATTAAAACTGAGAATAACATTTTATTCTAGTTATACCTGTCGTATGATACGGAGCGGGAATGACATCAATTGCAAACTCGTAGGAATTTGCCTCTACTCGAGTCCATGTCGAGCTCCCTCCGGACGACTTCTAAAGCTGGAGTTTTCATCCTCGCGAAAGGTACTAGCCTTGTGTGCGAGGACGGCGTTTGTGCCCGGCGACATACGTAACCAAACGGCACAAACGACGAGAGAAACTGTCCTGGACAGAATCTGTCCACTTGATACAAACTCGCTTTCCGGCGGTTCTAGACGGCGGCAACACTTGCTGCTGGTGGGGAAAATGCCGGAGAATGTTCCTCTACGACCTGTGATACCGGAGGAAGGCTGCCGGAGCCAAATATGGCCCGCAACAGCAAGTTTGGCGGTGGAGATGAGGAGGGCAACAACAGATTTTGGGCGGCTAGAGAAGGGGAGGAAGAAAAGCTCTCTTGTTTCGCTAGGGTTTCCTCCATGAGCTTCCCTTATATATGGGTGTCTTATTAGTTTAATGGATCAAGATCCAAACCCAATACCTTTAGCCCCATATCCCAGACCAATAGCCTTTTGTTCAAAACTAAATCATTTGGTTCATTGAACCGAACCACCCTTTATTTGAACCAAACCAATTTGATTTATTAGTAAACCACCATGGGTTCATTTCGTCTTCACGAGACGTGACCCCATCCAAGTCTCCGTTCCGATGAAACTCTTTTCATCCTTGCCCTTCGTCTGGTCCAACCAGACTTAGTCTCTCTCAATCTGAGAATCAAATTCTCAAACTCGTTTTAAGCCCATCGGGAAACAGCTCATAATGTGTGTGCCCTTGTAGGTTCCTGATTTATGTTGGTCGTTCATAATTAACTATTGATTATGGAATGATCATAAGTGACACCTAATAGTACATCATGATCCCTAATTAATCGGAAAATCAACGGTTGATCTCCGAACTTCTTCTGAACCTTTCAGCAACTACAATGAGTCGTGTCTCGTTCCTTTCACTCGTCTTATACCCACTTGGTTCAAGATATGGTCTATGTGTTTGTCCTCACTAGACTGACTATGTCACACCTAGCTCAAGTTATACTTTCTCGTCTTGCGGATTCAAATTACTCTCACATGTGTCCAAGAGTACCATACTCTTAACATGAAAATGCTTTGGCCAAAGACTTTGAGTAACAATCTTGACGAGTGGCCATAGGGTATACATCTCTTTTATAAGGAGCGGTGAATCCTCGTTGGCTGTTCAAACACCTTCGGACACTTCAACTTATACCAAATCATTCCGGGTCCACACTTCAAAGAGATGTTTGCTTGAGATGTCAAAGTATAAGTCTTCATGACTAAGATGACTTGAATACCTTAGGTCGAAGGAAACTCGCACTTAAGCTACAGTAAGGACTTCATAGATATCCATATATATGTAGGGAACTATATGAAGTCTTACAGCAGGTCACTCCAATGAACTAGTTACCATAATTAGCATCCACATTTAACTCTCGACATCCGAATGTCTCCAACCAGCGAGAAATAGTTGCTTAGACAAACCAAAGAGTATAACACATGCTAATCTCTCGGAACCGATGATGTCCGAGCTCATCGATTCATTGACTAAGAAATATTTCAATACATTCATAATTATACATGTAGAGATGTTCACTAATTATGATCCCATCACAAGTTCTCTCATGCTATGAATCATATTGCGGACATTCAGTAAATGAGTTTAAGATCTAATCAAATACATAATGAATGTACACTCAAATAGTGAATCAACTATTTATCGAATAAGTAGTACAAACCGTAAGACGATTGCCTTAGAACACCTCTCAAATATAACAATCTCAGTGTTAGTCTTTCATTTATTCTTGAAGTATGTTTTACTAGTTGTTTAGTATAAAATTAGAAACTAAAAGGCTTTTGAATAGGGAATTTTAGTCTCTCGATGTGCTAATTGTTTGGAACCTTTGTTTTCTTTATCATTATTCATTCCCGTTTCATTTTCCAATATTAATTTATGCCATTTTAGAATTGTCTATTGACACTGCCCATTATTCTTAAATTTATTAGATTAAATGAAGCAGTTATGCATTTTGGAGAAAGCATCAAAGATATCATTAATGAAGAATTTGGTGATGGCATGTAAGTGAATCTGAACCTGTCTTTTGTTATATTGTTGATACTGTTTCCCTTATGACCCAAATGACCTTTAATGAATCTCCTAATCACCTTGAATGGCCTTATGTAGATTGTGTGTACAATTAGGGCATTCCTACTTGAGGGACTACTGACCTTGAATAAATCTCCTAATATTAAATCAGGCCCAAGGTTAACCGCATGGTTTGTATTGTCTGCTAAGTAATTGGGTTGAATTCGAAAAACTGGTCGTAAAGAAAACTTATTATCAAGCTTGGTGAGAGGATCAATAATTGTATACTACTGAGCTCACGAGCCATTAATTAACTGGTATATCATTTTCTATCGGTGGATGTATCTCATTACTCAGCAAACAAGTAAAACGAGCTTGCTACAAGTAGCCATACTACTGAAAGCCTGAAATGCTTAAGCAAACTTATCCTAGAAGTTTATGCTTATAAAACCAACACAAATGACCTACCATATCTGTTATAGAAATAATTATCAGCTGAAAATGCTGAGGAAGATTCACAGTCAATCCTAGGATTCTAGCAGATCTGTATGCACACTAATTTGCCTATTGTATGTTAGCTTTGAGGCAATTTACTGCCTCTTAATACCTACCGAGGCTTGTGAAATCTTACTAAAAACTATAACCCGGTGCATGAAGCTCCAGCCACATGGGGTACCGGAGAAGGAATTCATTGTACGCAGTCTTACCTTACTTTTTTGCAAAAGACTGTTTTCAGAATTTGAACCCGTGACCTCTTGGTCACAAGGCAGCAACTTTATCATTGTGTCAAGGCTCCCTTCTCGTGAAATCTTACTATAATAGAAAATTACATATAACTTCTTGAATTGGCTGCATGATGGTTCTGATTCACGTCTTTTCTTATTCTCTTCCTTCAAGCTATTTTCTCCTCTTTCTTCCTCTCTCGTAGGGAACTGATATTTTAACGGCTGGTTTTACATTTCAGTATGTCGGCTATAGATTTCTACTGTTCAGTTGACAAAGTAAAGGGCGTTGACGGAAAAGATCGAGTGGTTGTTACTTTTGATGGCAAGTATCTGCCTTATACTGAGCAGGTTAGTTGCTTAATTTGTTTTCAAAGCTTGCATTCGCATTTTTTTAGTCTACTTTGCTTGTGAACTGCAGACTAGTATAATCCTCTCGCTTTGAGGAAGCGTAGCTTCTTACATCTTTTTTTGCTTGTTTTAATATACTAGGAATGTTATTGTCTCTAACTGGTTATCTAACTCTAAGAGCCACACAAATTTCAAAGTTAATGTCCTTAAATCTAGGTTTAGTGTATATAGATGCATTCATCACAGGCTCAAAAACTGTAATTTGTGGAGAATAACTTCATTTCAATGTTTGCTATCCATCTATTTATTCTAGCTGATGTTTGTCTGTTTCATTGTGACAGAAGTCTGAGCATATGGTTTCCAAGTTGAAACAGTGAAAGTTGATCTGAGTTGATTCTACTGTATTTACCTTGTTCAGAATATGTTGCAGAAAATATTGACGGCGTATTTTCACTTTACAGATGTGGTAGTCAATAAGGAGTGAGTGTTTGTAATACCTGTTTTAGAGCAATATAAATCTGTATTGCTTTAAGACTGTTGGTGTTGACCCATAATAGAGTGAGAGTTCAAATTTCGCATAGTTCTAACTGGATGTCATCCTGCTCTTTAATACCATGCTTTTGTCAAGTCTGCAATTATTGTTGGTATTATGTTTACATTGAATATATAAGTATTGGAGTTTGAATTATATATTTTGGGCATTTTGTTTGTGAAAGATTTCGTGCTTAGTGATCTTTAGAAGTGCAATTTGTAGTTATTTTGAATATTGAAAATTTAGTCTGATAGAGCCATGCGGTATGAAAGGGAACTTTGATATAATAATAAAATTGTCATCTTGTGTGATCAGAGGTCAGATATTCGAATTTTAAAAATAGTCAAAGTAAAATAAGATTGTGTACGAATCCTTTTTGAAATTCAATATAGCGGAAATTTTCTACATGCTCTTTTAGAGTCACGCAGTCTGACTCAAAATAGGTTTTTTACTTGTGCAGAAAAATTCGTCGATCTAGGTTAAGTCCGCTCCAAGCCTGAGTCCACAGGATGCAGGTCAAATCGGATCCATTAAAAATTAAAATCAATGGTCTAAGTCAATATCAAGGATTAACAATCAGTGAGATTGGGTCAACGCCAAATTTAGTCGCGTCAAATTCAAAGTGGACCAGTAGTCTAGCACTATAACAGAAAATGGAAACTTCATCTTGGGTATCTTAACGATTAACATGAGACGACTAGTATATCACTTGTCAAGTGAAAAATATTAACATAAAATTTGTAATTGAATAAAAAACAATAAATTCAAGATCTCATGTTGACAAGAAAAAATCAACTATACCTAAATCTATAGAGACATGAAAAAATAGAATAAATAAAGCATTATATTTAGATATATTTATCTTAACACATTTGTCTATAGTATTTATCTTTTAATTCATTATAAAAATAAAATAAAATAATTAAATAAATCAAATAAATATTACCCTCGCAGTAAAGGGTGCATTCCGCATTCAAACCGATCTCTTTCAATCTGGTTTAACATCTAATCGGCGCCATTCTCGTGAAGAGGTGCAAACAGAACGAGGAGTCATGTCATCACTACGGCAACATGTAAACAGGTTCAAAAATGATATATTTGAGTTTGTCTCTGTGCAATTGTAATATTTGCTGGAGTTTAGGGTGATTCGTGAGAAACTCACATATAGTTGGAACAAGTTGCAACGAACTTAAAACTTGCTAACTACACTTTATAGGAGTGCTTCATCAGCTCTATACGTTACATAACATTAAACTAGTAGCTAATCCCTGGGACCTTTGACCTTTTACAACATAACAGATGGTAACTGCAACGCTGCCCTCAGTGAAAACTCTGGGCAGCGATCATCAGAAAGAAAAAAAAAAACACAGATGGATAAAGTGGTTGCGTAGCTTCCGATCAGTGACCTAGAAATCAACTTTCACCCATTCGTACCTTCCAGGAAGTGGGTGATCATCAACAGGATCGAAGTTGTACCTGGAGATGACAACAAAAATACAGCAATGGATCATGAGAAAAGTATATGTTTTAGTAGAACAAGGTTTTTACAAGTAACAAGTTCCACAAGAACTTGGCTGGACTGAACGAGGGAAGAGACTAGCAGATGTCGTACCTTTCTATGAATATTTGGCGCTGGAGTTGCTCTGCCCTGTAAAAAAATTCTTCCATCTCTTGAGCAGTAGGTATGTCCTGATGAAAGGTTTCAGTTCTTCTGTTAGTTCCTCTAGAATTGGTTCGTCTATTGGTGGAACATGGAGTCTGGATTGCTTCTGGATTTCTAATCAGACTGCACGGTGTTGTTTCCCTGTCGTGCCTGAAAACAACTGCTATGTCAGAAACATTCATCTACGGAAATGTGTTTCTCCAATAAGACAATGATGTAACACAGCCAAATTGTGTAAACCTAAAGCCAAACTACACGCTTCAAATTGTTAGCAGACAAGAATATAAAACTAAGAATGGTATTTTGTTTTTTTTTCCCACCGAGAGAATAGGAACTACTGTATTGCCAAAAAATTTCCTACAATATGGCGTTGCAAGTAAGAAAGAAACAAAGAATTTAGTATGAGTTTCAAAACGTTGGCAAGTCAACTTTAGAAAATTTATTGAAATGCAGACAACTTTTTTGTTAACTGCATATATGACAGTCAAACTACACACAGTGACTGTGCATTGAACCCAAGTTCATCAATATTTTTATCCAAGATAGAGAAAGAACATTCCCACCCAACATTCGAATAAACATTTTACACCAGATACGACTAAACTGTAAGGATGGCCAAGGACTAAGCAGGGTAGGTTACTTGGTAACTCGGTAGATCTTCCCCAACTAATGCCGAGTTACCTGCCAGAAAATATCCGATCAAGACACCTAATAGATGAACAGCTCCGACACTGTTTGGAGCTTGGGATGATGATGGTGAATTTTCAACTTCAGAAAAATCAGCAGAAGTAGAGAGGGACACGAGTTTGGAACAGCCCATCAAATACTGGGCGAGACAGTCTGTGTCAGCACATCAGGCATAGGTTCTAACTCGTACGGCTTGAATCAGAAGGAGAAAGAAATGAACGGCTAGAGAGAAGCGGAAAGAATCTGCACTTCTTGAGCAAGAAGGAAGATGAGTGAAGAAAAAGAAAGAAACATAATAGGATTGCAAAGGTAGGTAACAAAAAAAATAGCTGATACGGAAGAATGCAAACAAATGAGAACATTAACTTCAGCACATGTCAAATGCATTGAATACAAGCCATGTCAACAGCAGAAGCTCTACTTGTAGGCATGAATGAACAAAAATAAAAATAAAATAAAATAAATAAAACCCAGGACCAAAAATCAAACGACGCAGAAGAGAAAAGTCGATTCATCATCGTGGACCAGTAATAAAACCGAAGCAGTCGTCGAAATGGTTATAGTCTGCAAACAGTACCCCACACAGTACTATTCTCCAGTAAACAACAAATGGAAGTGAAGAAGTGAATCAACACAAGAGATTCATACAGTATCACAGGGAACAAGTCGCAATCAAATGCAATGCCGCACCAATACTGCGGTAAAAAGAAAACTGAACCGATGAAAGGAAAGTTATCATGGAGCTACAAAAAAACAATGATCATCTACGATGACTTTCTTTTAGCAAACGTGAAATAATGGTGTGTGTGTGTTGAGTTTTTTTTTTTTTTCTCAACGAGTTAAGACCGCATCGCACACGAGGATAAATTTCTTGCGATAATTGAAGAATAAGGAATAACCTCAAAGGCCAGCAAGAACAAAATCTACACAGAAAGAACAAAAGAAAGTAAAAGGAAACAAAAAGTTCTGGAGAAAAGCATGGTAGAAGAATCACTATCATACTTTTATATAAACTATAAAATGAGCAAAATAAGTAAAACTGTTAGTTTCTTCCTCTGCATGAAAATATACATATTTTTAATTTGGAATCTCGTCGGAACACACACACACACACACACACACACAAAAACGAGCGATAATGCAACATGATCGACCAAGCGCCGACGTAAAAGCGCATATCTGTAGAACACTATAACAGAATCATCGATTCTGAATTAGCAGCAGAGGAGAAGCAAAAGAAGGCCTAATTTTACCGAGTTAACCCACCTATCTCTCACTTCAGCGTCGAGAACATTCTCCCCAAAAGACGCTTCCGCATCCGGCGGCGCCTCAGCCGCCGAGCACCTCCCCGCCCCCGATCCCGAACTCGGTCTCAGACAGGAGCCAGTGCCTGCCTTGGCGGAGTCCTTGCAGGCCAGGAGCGGCGGGAGAGGTTTCTCGAGGCGGCGGCTCCGGAGCACGAGGTAATCGCAGGAGGAGTCCTTGGCCACCGCGGCCGCGAGCGCCCTCGCGCGGGTGCAGACGCCGAGGCTGGACTGGTGGGTGACCTCCATGACGGCGACCTCGCCTGACACCTTGGCCTTCCTTATATACTTCCCCATCGCTTCCGCCTATTCCGATCGCTCACGAGAAGGCGGCCGAGAAAGCAGCGGGCGAAAGTGCACGAGACGGGCAGGTGGCGTAGAGAATCGAAGTGCGGAAACGAAGGAGGGGAAAGAAAAAAAAAAAGGGAAGAGGAAGGAAGCCCAAAGTGGGTGAGAAAGAAAACTGAGAGTCGTCGTCGGGTGAAGAAGAGGGGAAAAGGGGAGGGGAGCAGAATTAGTGAGCGGGCGGATGGAGATAGAGGAAGGGAATGGAAGAAGGGGGAACGGGGAATAGATGACTGTAGCATTAGCATGTACTGCATTTGGATTTGTACGGTGGGGCAAACGATGTGACGGGAGGCTTAAAATGAAGCAAATGGTTTACAACTTTGTATTTACTTTCCATCTCTCTCTCTCTCTCTCTCTTTTTTTTTTCCCATCGGAGAAATAAATAATTTTCTTCTCTCTTTTTTTTTTTCGTTTATAATAATATATAATGAGATTGCCATGATATACGGGATGACGTCATGATCATTGGATTCTCTTCCAAAATTGACAGGTGGTGTGTGTGTGTGATAGAGAGAGAGAGAGAGAGAGAGAAAGTTCAAATTTCGCATAGCGGAGAAGAGTGCGTGTGTTGGCCAGTTTTACTAATCGACGGCGCTCGCGGCGCGCGGAGTCAAAATAAACTCCATTGCACTCGTAGCTCGCGCACGGCCATTTATACGCGGGCACTTATTTTGATGCTCCGTACTTGATTCGTATATATTTTGCAACCATCCGTCTCTTCCTTAATTGGAGCACAAATATGTGCTCGTGACTACGAGCGTTCAGTTTGCTTTTAAATATTTATAATTCGATTTTAAATAAATAAATAAATAAAATGATAAATCAAAAAAATTGGGACTATTGAAAGAATAGTCTTCTATTTGCATTTCTCTTTCGAATATAATAAGCCAATCCTAAAAGGATTGCTATGCGACGATTTTTTTGGTTTTTTTTTTTTCAATTGGAGCACAAATACACGTCCCGTTTACTGTTGTGGCAGGGTGCTCCGGATAAAACTCCTGGCGATCACGACGACAAGGATGAAGGACGATCGCGTTCCTCGCGAGCCACCGCTCCCAGAACTTCACTGGGTATGAAGGTCTGATCATGATAATGCCCTCCGACATGAATGGCGACGATAACGAACCGGCTGGAACAAGATAAGAGATATTATTCCTGTTCTAATCCGATAGATGCCCCTTTCAAATCCCGACAGAGAACCCAACCAAAAAAAAAAGGTCCAAATCACTCTCCCTGAATTTTATTTTATATCTGAAATATATTATCTTTGGAAGATATGGCCATGACTATTCACTGGGGTGAATGCGACACCAACAAACCGAGATAAATTTCCATTCATAATTTGACCGTTTTAAAAAGGATAGTTTAAAACAATAGTCCCATATTGGCCCTGATTATAAAAAACTCCGTGGTAATTAATGGTATGATACTGCTAACTCTTGTAACGATGATCGTTGCGACGATTATTTGTCATTATATTATCTACGATAGATGCTACGTGCGATATATAGCATGTTTATGTTGCAGAAGGTTTCGAGTGACAATTTATGGGTATTCAAGGCAAAACAATTTTATCTTGGTCTGTTAATGTCCCTTGTATTCTTGCATTTTGAGCAGTATAAATTAACCCACTAAAATAAAATGACCATTTCACTTTAAAATACACGTTTGAAGCCGGTAGTTTGTTTCGAAAACTCTCTCCGATCCATCTATATATGCCCTCTTATTTGATTTGAACTCATGCAAATTCATACCCTGTAAAATTGGATGCTCATCGAGTTTAACCGATTGAGAGATTTATCTGATAGTTTGAATAATCAATTAAAATTGCTATGAATATTTTGAGTTTTTTTTTCTTCCTTTTACTAAGGAGATGTATATATTTGTTGACATGTATTAAATTATATATGTTCGGGTTTTATTTAAAAGCGCATGGTTACAAATTTTATTAAGAAATTATTATTAAAATAAATTTAGGGATCCAACGCTATTTACTTTCTTTTAAACTTGATATTGGATTTTATGAAACTCGATTAGGAATCAAATGTTAGTTATTTATGAAAATATGATTTTATATAAGGCTCGCTTGGATTATGTAAAATAATTTTCAAAAAATATATATGTTACGACGCAATATAGTTTTTTATAAATATTTTTTTCTCAGTAGAAAGTTGTAAATACCTATAAAAAATATTCTTCCAAAATATAAGCGATCGAAAGCATTTTTTTTTTGTCTTTGTTAACTTTTTTTTATTTATTACTAAATTTTCTCTTCCTTCTCATCCTCAACGTAATTAGATGAATAGATTTTATTTAATTTATCCTTTTGCTCATTTAATATTTTTTTTTTGCTCCATTCCTTCACATCCTTTTGCTCTTGGCCCCTCCACCACCATCATTTGTACGTCGCCGCCTCCACTCTTTCTCCATGAACCCATGTCACCCTTTCACCCCGCATCGGAGAATAAAAATATGCACCCTTAAATTATTTTGGATTTGGAACCCACGTCACCCTTTCACTCGTATATATATATATATATATATATATATATTAGAGAAAACGGATCCGACCCGCTTCCTCTCGCATTGTCCGTGCATCGGTTCATAAAATCAATACAGGGGAAGAGAATCGAACAATTCATAAATTAATACGGGGAAAGAGAATCCGACATGCGCGTTATTTCCAAAAGAGGCGTCCAAGCCAAGTGACTCTTCCGGCCAACTGTCGGAACCACAACGAAGTTCCCGCCAAAACCTCGCCGCCGCCATTTTGGACTCCCGCGCCTGCAATTATTTCCCGCCAACCAAACTGTCGCAAAGCAACCTCGTCGGCACGTGCGGGATCAACGACCCCCTCTCTTTTCGATCGGAAACGAACGGGGTAAACGTAATTATTAGTAAGAAGAAAAAGAAAAAAAAAAAAAAACTAATAATTTGTAAATAATTTTGGAAATAGGTGTGGGGGCCGATTCGCCTGGATTTCCTCGCATTCCTAGGCCGTGGGACCCGGCGCCACCGTTCGCCCATCCGTGGGCCGTCTCCAAAGCCGTTTCGGGACTCATCTAGAGAAAATAACAAAATTGCCATTCGGTCTGCGAGATTATGAGGATTTGAATAAACAAATAGGAGGGGGCCTGCAGGCTGAATCCATCGCCCGTGGAGTAAGAGGCTTTATCCACTAGATTAGGTGCCAGGTAAATAGACTTATCGCATGGTACGACTAAATAAATATTTAGATTATTAACACTGAAATAAGTCAAAGAGTTCATCTATGTATTTTTCATAGTTTTTTACAAAAAAAATTATTTTCAGATCATTGTTTTCTTATATATTTATTGATCTACAGTTTCAGAAGAGTGAGAAGGTATTCTGTGAGTTTGAAATTCTAGGGGATAAAGTTAAAATTTTCCATGCTTGCCATGTCCCTGATGCTACGACGAAGAACGTTGCTTTCATCAGGAGCTTACACAATTTCCAATCACATTCTTGCGATGTTAATTTCCAATCAGTAACAGAGGATCTGTTTGTGAAAGTTTTTGAAACGAGGATTCAAAGAGGGAACAGTAAAAATCCATGACCGGAGGAAAAAAGACCATTCAGGACTGGCTGAACGTCGATCGGTCTGTACTTTTATTTTGTTGTTTGGATTTACAGGTCAAAATCCAAGTTCCTTAAAAATAAAAAAAAATTGATTCTGATATAATTTTGTTGTTTAAATTTATTTAAATTGTTACCGTGACATTTTATGAATCAATTCAATTTCAGGAACGAATAAGCACATTGGAAGCATTAGCATCTTATAATTTTGTAACCAAGTGAGGATTTTAATTATTTACTGAATTACTTGCCAAAGTCAGAGGGGAGCCTTGACGCAACAGTAAGATTATTGTCTTATGATCAAAAGGTCATGGGTTCAAATTTTGAAAATAACCTTTTGCAAAAAGTAAGATAAAACTGTGTACAATGAATTCTTTTTCGAAATCTCACATGGTAGAAATTTTGTACATCGGATTGCTTTTAAAACTTGCCGAAGCTGCCATCGTGATTCTGTATCCATAGACGTTTTTTGAATTGCAGGTCAAATTAACCATCATGGTCTTTAATACCTTCACTCACAAGGGAAGTTGCCAATTCAGAAAAAGTGTCGACTAGATAACAGATTATTCCTAACAAGAACGTCAAGCAAATAGACACCTGAAGATGGAATCTCCCGAGATGAAGAAATGGATCGAAAAGCAAAGGAAGAGATGGCTTTAATGTAATTGATGTGTACCAATACTTTACGGTGAATTGATTCTAGTGCTACAGCCATGTTAGTATTTTCCGCAATACTTCATACTACTAAGTATACTATTTGAGTATGTTAGGGAGTGAAAGAATGCCTTTCTGAAACTTTTGCTAGATCTGTAAAATAAAGACATTATGAACATAATGGAAATAAACATGCTTCATTTGCATCAGCACAGACGACAAATTCATCTATAAGGGATGTCTGAAAGAGTGGAACAACTCTATCAATAAATTGAAACACCAATTCAAGACTGTTAAATTAGAAGAATTCATTGTGTTTTTCTTTTCCTCAACAAGTTTCAGCAAAAGATCGTTTTGGGAGTTCTGTTTATTAATTATCTTAATTTGTGGCTTTTGAGTGGATATCAACTTTGTTTAGTCATGCTTGTGTCTCGATGACGACGACGAGTTTAGTTAAACTTTTAATCTTAAATATTTTAATAGCGATGATAAAAGTGAATTCTGATTCTTATGCAGATGCTCGAGAGTTTATTTACTCAGATGGAAAGTAGAAAGAAATCAGAGAGAGGATGACAAAACCATACATGGATGAAAGATATAAGAGGGAAGAAGGAAGGTGATAAAAAAATGTACATGAATAAACAAAATTATAAATAATTTTGTGAATTTTTCTATCCTTTGCTTGGGATCTTCCATGCAAGTAACCGGACCCAAAAAAAAAAGGCAAATCGAGTGGATTAGCCGGCAACTTTAACCTCTAACACTTTCAAATCTTCTCTAAACAACAACTCGCCTATTTATATGACTGAGACGACTATATTAAACTTGTTGGCAGGAATGCCTTGCAAGGGTTTCTCGTTTTATAAAATCACAATCTCTTATGCAGTTGAGTTTCTCTTGTTTGTCTCCTCTTAAAGAAGGCATTGTATTTTTGACATCCTTTAAAGCTCAAGCTTATTTGATCTGTAGAGTTTATCTTAAGCCTCTCGAGCCACATTGATATCTAGCCTCTTAGCAAAAGACACACGTACCAGAAAACTAAAGCAAATGCTAGAGTCAAAATAACAGCTAAAATAATAACAATTAGGAAAGAAATTCTAAGTCAATAGAAATTTCAAATTTTGAGAAAATTGATCCAGATATTTGAAATTATTGGTGATGTTGATCATGCAAAAGACTCTTGACCAGGATGAGTACAGACTGATGAACTCTGTTATTATTTGATCTTGTAATGCATTGATTTGATAGTTATAAGCAATCTAGCGAATTGGCAAATGCGTAAACCAGAAATTCAGTTGCTCCCATCGGATTTAGTTACTCATTCGTTTGGCAAATGAATGAAAGATATTGGCTAGCACGACAGATTCAATAAAGAAGGAAAATCCGCACCGGACTCACAATAATAGAACTACTGAAGAATCGAAAGCATAATCTCCGCAAGAGGAATTCAATTTGCAAGAGTTGATGGAGCTACAAGAATCAATCAGCTAAACTACACGAAGCGAAGCCAGGAAAATTGGATCGACGGAAAGAAAATGAAACCACCATTTGCGAATGCTAAAGCTCCTTTACCTTCTTTAGTTCCATTCCAGCGACCTCGCTCACATTTGAAGCCAACCGGCGAGCTGGGTGGGGTTCAGGACGCCGGGGATGTGGGGTCCCTTCGCCTTCAGCAGCAAGTATGACACCTGGGTGTACGTGTCTGCGGCGGCGCCGGTCGCCGCCACCGACGGCGGCATACCCTGCTCGACGGCGCCCCTCGAGGGATCCCACCGCCGCCCGAGGAGTGTGCCCGCGGAGAGGAACTCGTGCGCGAGGAAGCCGGCGAGAAGCCTGTTGTTCTTCCCCCGGCCCGCAGCCTCCACCCCGGCCCGAGCTCGCTTCTCTTCGGCCGCGGATTGGGCCTCGTCCTGATCACGGCCCTTCCGCTTCCCCACTGAGCCTGGCTCCTTCTTTGATTCGCTCAGCATCGTGGCCCTCTGTCCCGCCACGTCAGCCAGGGCGCTGCGGATCGGGGAAATGAACCCAGTGAAATAAAAAAAAAACACCGTGTACGAGCCCCCCCCCAAAAAAAGAAGTAAAAAGAAAGGAAGGGGGAAAAAAACAGGGGCGTCGTCGGAAGAGGAGAGAGCCTGAGGACCGTTTCTCCGACGGAGAGGCCCGTCGGCAAACGAGAGAGAAGCGAGAGGAGAAGAATTGGAGACAGGTAAGCGAACCGTCTCGTAAAGCCAGCCAGGCCCAGCCTCGTTATATAGAGTACCATCCTAACAAACTCCCTCTCCGTTTAAGAAAATTACGACTGTGCCATAAGATCCACGATCCACTATTGAATGCTTCTTCCGTTTCAGGCGAACTCTGGCCGTCTGATCACGCGGATTTAATCAGGGTTCTTTCAGTCATTTCACCTATTCGATTTGGTCGGACGAACTAACGAGAGATTGTATAAGGGTAAAATGGTCATTTCGATGGTTCGGAGAAGGACGGTTGCATGTGTGGCACGGGGGTTACAACTTCCCACTGATTCAAAACGATACCCAACTTTCACCCCTGTGCTCATTCGTTAGGACAATGAAACCACTGTGGACCTAGATGGTGCATTGGAGGGTATGACGGATGGGACGGAAAGTAGGGCATAATAAGAATTTTTTTTATTAATTGAGTGGATTTCTAAAATTGTGTAGCTCGGGATTTTATTAATTCGCTTTTATGGGAACGACGGGATAGTTAAAATGGGACGATACTTATAAAAATAGTATAAATTGATTTTAAAAAAGATTTAAATTTTTTTATATATTTAAATATCTTTCACGTATCTTAGTCATCACATTAAAAAATTCATAAGATTTTTCATAATTTATCTCTCTCATAATGACCGTAGAATAAATTGATAAGATTTGCTAGATTGACGATTCTAATCTTCGTAGAGATTTGACAAAATCACTTGGTGCATTTTTCATTAACAAAATGAATATTTCAAATACAAATTACATGATATTTAAAAGCAATTTAAGAGCAATGTAATCTCTATGGAAATGATGCATTGGTTGGATAGGGCGATACTTACGAAATGAGTATGGATTGATTCTGAAAAAATATCTAAAATTTCTTCCTGATTCAGATGATCCTTTTCTGTCATGACTAATCGTGTTAAGATCAAAGATCCTCACAATTTACCTCCACATAATAATTATGGGACAGATCGATGAAGACAATCTTTGTGAAATTTAAGAGCAATGTAATTATTTAATATAGAGGGATATATTAAAATATGTTACCCCAAAAATAATAAATATTATTGACCAGAGATAATCTAGAACTTACTCTATACTCCCATAGTTTCATTTCTATATGCCCCTTCATTAGAGTCGGCTCTGGGAAGAGGGTTGCGAGGGTCTTCGGTTTGAGTTAAAAAAATTTAAATTTTCAATAAAAAACCAGGATCAAAATTTTAAATTTTGCTCGGGATTCTAAATTTAAATTTTAAAATTAAAATCGGCTCTGTCCCCTCTCACATCTCCATATTATGGCGTCTTCACGTCACGTCACCATGTTTACATTACACATCTCTATTTTTCTCGCGATGGATGGATAAATTGTCTGGACGGAAGGAAGACATGGTTAATGCGAACTCTACATTTTTATAATTACATCGTTTTTATTTTTTTCAATCTTTTATTTTGATTTGAATGTCGGAGAAGACTCGTAAGATCTGCCTTAAAGGAAGACTTTTTTTCTGCTCTAAAATTGACGTGTGGAATTCTTGACCATAAAGACTCGGTCTCTAATTTTCAGTCAGAATATTTTTGACGCCATCCGTATGAATTTATGAGCTGGACATTGAGATGGTTAATCCTTTGAAAAATTCACGGCGCAGTGAAGGTCCGAATCTGCAATTGTTCACGTCCTCGTAATATTAATAGTTGTCTCTTCCGCAATTGAATTGTTGGAGGTCAGCCACAATCGGAAACAAAAAAAGGGAAAATTTTCTCTTTCCCAATTCTAGTGTTGGGATGACAGAGTTCATCGTATTTTTGTATTTGTTATGTCTCTCTCACTGCTCCCAAATCAATTCCTTCGCCTTCTCCTCGACTCTGCTTCCTGCTTCAGGTGAGGTCAAGCTTAGCTTTTGGAATTTTTTGTTGCTGTTCTTGGTGTAGATTTAGGTTTCTTTTCATTGATGCATCAACGAGGATGGATTCTCTTCTTTTCCAATTCTAACATGTTTTAAAAATTAAAGGAGGAATTTTACGAGCGAAAGAGAGGGCAGTCGGCTTGTTCCCTGTGTGTGCTCCAGCGAGACTTGCATTATTACGTAGAAATGTCTTAGATTTTATTGGGCAATTTTAAAAATTAATCTATTTTTATTGGAAAAAAATTACAGGACAAATAATATATTATTGGAAAGCCATGGATGTGATTTTTAATTTGTATTGGGAATATTAGAAATATAATTAAAGTTCTATATTGATAAGACATAAAAAATATTATGTATTTATAAGATGAAAAAAATATTTTCATCGGTATGAGATCTTTTGGGTATAGTACAAAAATAAAATCATGAGAGTTTATATTCAAAGTGGATAATATTATACCATTTGTAGAGATGTATGAATCTTATAGGCACTGACAATTTATATCACAGTCATGATCCATGTAAAGTCATGCACCTTGAACGAAGGAAGCATGACTCCTATGTCCGATTAAGAGAATCCGACATCAGGTAGGAAATTCAATTGGGTCAAGAGGATCAGACTGTTGACAGGAAGTTCAGTTGAATCAGAAAGACGGGACAATTGACAGGAAATACTCCAATTAGATCAGGAGAACATAACAGTTGACAGTAAGACCTAGTGGATTAAGGATCAGACATCAAGCAGAGGAAGTCATTTGAAAATGGATAGACTTGAGAGGGAGAGCCCAATGTGATCTTTCGTTGGAGGGGGGGGTTGTTGAGAGTATTAAAAATACAATCAAAATCTCACATTGATAAAATATGGAAAAGATCATGTGCTTATAAGATTAAAAAATATCTTCATTGGTATGATAGACCTTTTAAGTATAATGAAAAATAAAATCATGAGAGGTTTGACCCAGAGTGTACAATATCATATCATCGTAGAGATATATGAATCTTATAGATACTAACCATTTCAAAAAAAAATGGTACTCAAAAATAATATTTCTATAAGAAATTATGGTCATTTTAATCGGAGTGTGTGAGGTATAATTTTTATTCGAGAATTCACATTTCTTGGTATTGCTACTTGTTAATCAAGTTTTAATTTCTTTTGCATATTGTCTTGTTAAAAGTATTGTTCATTCTCAAAATCTTTGTTAAATGTAGTATTTATTCTAAGACTTTAAAAACCATAACTCTCAATTAAAATATTTGATTCATCTTGAAGATTGTTTCAAAACTAATCTATAAAGGTCATCACAGTTATTACTAAAGTGAGATTTTTGAGAGATTAAAATTTTGTGAACTTTTAAGCGAGATTATTTTTTATTATTTCTCTAATTCTTTGATGAATTTCATAGAGTGATGAATAAAAAGTATTGTCTTGTATTACCTCTTATTTCTCCTGCACTTTTTCGGTGTCACATTCTTTACGAGTGTTGGTCGAAACTATTGGTTGAAAGACTATTTTGTATGCGAAGCAAATGTTAGTGTCAGCCTTTAGTGTCAATCATGAGATGATTGATTAGAGATCATATGTATCATATTTCATTAATAAAAGACAAAGATTGTTTATTATATTTACTTTATGCACGTGCCAGCTAAAATAAATATAATAATGTCTTTGAATAGTAGGTTCTAATCTATAGTATATCAATTGAAAGAATTGATTATGAGAAGCTGTAGAGAACATTATTCTTAATATTCCTAGTCAAGTATTAATATACAAGGGCAATATTAATACATTGAGACTAGCATGTAGGTCAATGGATGACTTGATCTCACAAGTCATGGATATGTGATATCACATTGACACATGGATATATATATTGGAGAATATATATACTGAATTGACCCGCCATGAGAAAGTATCATGAATCGTTATATAAGTGTCATATACTTTCTCATGTGACTATTGGTATGAATAGTCCTTAGACCTAAAGTCACTACAATTCCCTACATAAGGAGTTATGTACTTTGATATCGTCTAACGTTACGCCGTAACAAGGTGACTATAACGGCGATCACTGAGTATGTAACAAATTATGCAGAGGGATGTGAGCGATGTAGATGAGATCTATCCCTCCTATATGACAGGAGTGATATCTTTGGCCTCTTGATAGAATAGGACCACGAAATACATGGTCATACTCAAATGAGTTAATATGAGATATTGAGCTCATTTGTTTGAGTGAGTCTATTTGGGGATCAAGAAACATAAAGATCGATAAAGGGGTGATACGGTCTATACCTCATTGATCGATCTAAGATATCAGAGATAGAAGGACACCGTCATACATGATAATAGTCACAGAAAGGTTGTCAGATCTCGACGATCTTGTAACTTGGATAACAATGATGTATTGCTAGATGCCGCTCATTGCTTATGTATCTAAAAAGAGTTTTAGATACATTGCCAACGTTACAAGAGCTTATAGGGTCACACACAAATGACATTCTGTTTTTGAGATGGTTTCTTTTAGTTGGACTAAAAGGACAATTGAGTATATGACCAAGATTTGAGTTAGACTCAAACTGGTTAAACTTGAGTTAGACTCAAGTTGAACCATGGAAGATGATTCATCATCATGCATAATTAATTTGATTAATCATGTTCATGATGAGAATTCATGAAGGAGAATACCAAGGGTCTTGGTATTAAGAGATATCTTAATGGGAGATAATGACATTGATGGCTATGGGATTAAAAGGCTTTTTGGTGTTTCACATGAAGAGAACGTGAGTGTATTTTTGTTTGGGTGTGCAAGCAAAAGAAGACCAAGGGAGAAAGTGTTCTCTTATCTTCTCATTCCTCTCTTTTTTCTTCCAAAGAGGTTTTGGCATTTTGCTAGGGGTTGTTAGCACAACGTAACTCCAAATCATGTGGGTGTCAGTGTGGATACCATAGATATACGGTTATTCTTACCGTATTGAGATCCAACAACATTTGAAAAAGTGAGATTGCGAAGGGTACGCACCGAAGTTATAATCCTCTTCTAGATTAGATCTAGACTAGAAAACGATTTATATAGTTTTGCATGGATCTCTGATGGGATCCAATTTAATTATTTATTTCCGCTGTGATTGTGCGAAGTATTCGCTCACGTTGTGAATGTCAAATCTGGATCGATTTCCCAACAGCAAATAGCTTCATTTATCTAAAAAGTATAGAGGTAGTTGCAGGAGAGCAGAATGCTGGAGAAGTCTTCAGATTTTCTTTCGGGTTATGCTTGCCAATGAGGCATCACCAATTAAGGCTGAGTATGGGTTGTTTGTCCATGCCTAGGATACTAATTATTAATTAAGCATGGTCTTGACAACTAGGATTCTGTGACTAGTTCACTGATCAATGCTACTTGAGCTGCAAAAAGTTAGAAGATCTAATAAATAGCAAAAAATTATAAACTACAGGAATAGTGTTCGATGAAATTCCTGAGAAAAATATGGTTTGAAATTTCCTGATCTCAAGCTATTTACAAACTGATTCACTTACTTCTATACTTCACTAACAAAATGAATTCTAGTCTTCATTTCAATTATGATTGGAGGACTTTGGTTAGGTGGTTATGAGCGGATCGAGGAAGCAAAGGAAGAAGGGGTTGGTTATTCGTTCTGGTTTTTCTACAGAGTGACAGGAAGCCAAAGTTTGTGGAAGAAGCTTTTTTCGAAGCATTTTGCTCGGACCAACCAAGCTCCAGAGGGCATCTGAACAAAGATTATCCATATCCCAGGAGCTACAACATTATGCAAGAGAGGCTAATGATAAGAATCGTTGCTGCTTGTTAGACCATACCGGATAGGCTCTGTATATGGAAATTTTCAATCTGGGACAGTCTATGTTGCTTGATATTATGAAAGTATATAATGGAGCTGCTTTCTGGTGTTGTATCATATGGCGCATCCCCATCTATGATTTGTTTCTCGGTTTCTCAAAGTATATAGCAGCTCCGGTAAGTATACAAATTTTTAGACTTGATTTTAATCACAATTGTGGGTGCCATGTTGAAGGAGATTACATTCCTGGTTGCTACTAAGATATCGAAGGAAGGTTTTGTTAATTTTATTCTAGAGCCTAGAGGTGGTGGACATAGCAGTGCACTGTAGAACTAGATTACAATGACATTTTATTTTATAAGCGAAGGATTGATGATATGCATGCTCAATAAACAATATATCATATGCACCATGTGTTGGTACAGAATTCGAATGATATTAATATCTCAAAAGGAAAGGGATTGCCCTACAGTTTGGGATTGAACCAAGACATCTTTGTAAAAATGAGGATTTCTTCTTCAATGCTCTTTATAATACTGTCATTAATCCTATACCTCTGAAGAATAATTTATTTCTGAACTTACCTATTACTTTCTGTATATTACTTTGTAAAATCTCAGATGCTTATATATCTCATAGGCTTAAGCAGATATTTCATGCCCCTTTCACAGCAATGCGCTCTCCCTTTCTAAAAAGTCGATTCAATTATTTTTTTCTCCAACTCCGTGAATATTCGAGAGTCGAAGAATCGAACTTAATCTCTTCCTGATTCTGCGGATCTTCGAGAGTCGAGGGATTGAATTTATTCTCTCCTCGACTCCGTGGATTTTCGGGAGTCGAGAGATCGAGCTTGTTCTCTCTCCGACTTCACGGATCTTCAGAACGAGCTTATTGTCTCTCTGACTCTGCGAATCTTTGGGAGTCGAGGGATCAAACTTTTTCTCTCTCCGACTTTGCGGATATTTGAGAGTCAAGGGATCGAATTTATTCTCTCTTTGACTTCGTAGATCTTCTGAAATTAAGAGATTGAACTTATTATTCTCTCTCCGACTCCATGGATCTTCAAGAGTCAAAGGATCAAGCTTGTTCTCTTCTCGATCGACTTTGCGGATTTTCAAGACGAGCTTATTCTCTCTCTGACTCTGTGGATCTTCAGGACGAGCTTATTCTCTCATCGACTCTGCGAATCTTTAGGAGTCGAGGGATCAAGTTTTTTCTCTCTCCAACTCTACGGATCTTCGAGATTTGAGGAATCGAGCTTATTCTTTTCCCAACTTTATAGATCTTCTAGAGTCAAGGGATCGAGTTTATTATTTTCTCCCCGACCCCGCGAATCTTTAGGAGTCGAGGGATCAAACTTATTCTCTCTCCGACTCTGTAAATCTTCAAGAGTCAAGGGATCGAGTTTATTATTCTCGGACCATGACATCCATCAGCAAAATCACCAAGTCGACGTAGCTTATTTTCCTTAGTTTCAGACTAAGACGTCCATCGGCTTACTCCCTCTAGTCTCAAATCGAAACATTCATCGACATTTTCCCTTAGCCTCGAATTAAGGCGTCCGTCAGCTTATCCCCTTTGGTCTCGGACCGAGATGCCCATCGATATTTTTCCTTAGCCTAGGACTGAGAGGTCCATCGGCTTATTCCGTCTGGTCTCAGACCGAGACATTCAATAATATTTTCCCTTATTCTCGGACTAAAGCGTCCATCAACTTATTCCCTCCGGTCTTGAATCGAGGTGTCCATCAATATTTTCCATAGTCTCGAACTAAAGCGTCCATCGGCTTATTCCCTTTGGTCTCGGAATGAGACGTCCATCAATATTTTGCTTTAGTCTCGAACTATGACATCTATCAGCTTATCTCCAGTTTGGCCCTCAGCATCCTTATTATTCCCTTAGTCTTAGACTAAGATGACTTTTGATTTATTATCTCTAACTCTGACCTCAACGACTTTACTATGACCTCAACGACTTTACTATTCCCTTAGTATAAGACTAAGACGACTTTCGATTTATTATCTCCAATTCAGGGATCAGTGTCCTTATTATTCCCTTAGCCTTAGACTAAGGCAGCTTCCAATTTATTATCTTTAGCTCGAGCTTCTATGTTTTTATTATTCTCTTAGTCTCAAATTAAGACTATTTTTGATTTATTATTTCAAGCTCGAGCATCAGGGTCCTTATTATTCCTTTAATGTTAGGCTAAGACGAGACGACTTCTGATTTATTATCTCCAGCTTGAACCTCGGTATCCTTATTATTTCTCTCAGTCTCATACTAAAGTGTCTGATATTCTTCAGAGTTATTATCTCGATCTCGGATATCAATGTCCTTATCATGCCCTCACTCTCGGACTAAGGTGTCAGGTATTCTTTAAAATTATTATATTCATCTCTGACCTCATCGTCCTTTTTTATTTCCCTTAGTCTCAGACTGAGGTGTCTAGTGACAACTCGACATTATTTCATTTAGTCTCGAACTGAGGCATATTTTTATCTTATAAGCATATAATATTTTCCATGTCTTACCAATGTGGAACTTTAATTGTATTCCCAATACTTCAATAATTTCCCCTCAAACGAAGGACCACATTGACCCCCCTCGAGTCTATCCGTCATCGAAGGACATTCTCTGCTTGATATCTGATCCTCAACCCACCAGGACTTCCTGCCAACTGTCTGATCCTCCGGACTCAGCTGAACTTCATGCCAGTTATCCAACTCTTCTAGCCCAACTGGACTTCTTGCTAGTTGTTTGGTCCTCTCGACCCAATTGGATTTCCTGCCTGGTGTCTGGTTCTCTTGATTCGGACATGGGAACCCAACTTTCTTCGTTCGAGGTTCATGGCTTAACGTGGACCATGACTCTGATACCAATTGTTAGTGCCTATAATATCTACATATCTCCATAATGGTATGATATTGCCCACTTTGGGTCCAAGCTCTTATGATTTTATTTTTAGGCTTTACCCAAAAAACCTCATACCAATGGAGATATATTTTCGTCTTATAAATACATGATTTTGTTCATGTCTTACTAATGTGAGACTTTGATTGTATTCTCAATACTCTAACAGGATGGAAGTATTCTTATGTTACTCCCTTTGGTCTCATATTGAGATATCCATCAAGCAATTCCCTCTTTGCTCCATCTTTGAATATTATCTTGATTCCAAGACAATGACTATATACAAGTCTAGTCAGTTAGAATTACACCTCCTTCAATTAAACTAGCAAGAGATACTTATAATTTAGAGAGATAATATGGAATCTATATAGTGAGGTTGACTTAGTCAATAAATATAAATACATGTACCTTTACATATTCCAACTCCACACCCGCCACGTCTCCGTACTACCGTGTCTTCACACCCCCATGTGTTTATACTATATATCTCCACTTTTCTCACGGCAGATACATAATTATTCACGGAAGAAAGACAGGGGTAATGTGAACTCTATACTTCTTCAGTAATGTCATCTTTATTTTCTCCTATCCCTTATTTTAACTCGTGCGTCAGATGAGATTCGTCGAGGTCCATTTTGATATCATTTTCACTCGGTGTTACTTTGATATATAAGTCATCTCGAAGATTTTTCTTCGCTCTAAGATTGACATGTGAAATTCTTGACTATGTCTCCGGTTTCCAGCCGGAACAACTATAAATGTTATATTAAATTCTTAATTTACTTTTCCAACCCGAGTTTTAAACTTTTATGAAGTTTTGATAGCATGATTAGTGTATTGACCAAAAAAATTATGTAGTCAACGTTGGTTTCCTTGGAAGAATCCCATGCTTTGCCACGACACGCCACTGCAGAACCCGACGCTTCTTATCTCGGAACACAAGGCTTTAAATTCACTAAAAAAATTTAGCCGTTTTCTTGACATGAAGTGACCGTAGGTTGAGATGTTGGACATCGATCGGATGCCTTCACTCTTGCTTACCACATTGAAGGAAGGAGAAAGGGAAAGGGAAAAGAGAGGTTGAGAAGAGGGAGGACAAGAATCTTCATACATCGCTTTTGACCAGAGAGAGGGAAACATTCATGAAAACGAAATGACTATAGAAGAATCTTTAGCGGCAATGATTTCTCCATCGTGGAGCATTACGAGCTTAAGAAACACTTCAACCTCGCTATATCACTCGCCTGAGACGCTCAATTCGATCGGTTCCTCTTCCTTGCTCGCAGTCTCTTCGTCTACATCTGATCCTCCGTCGTCGCTCTCCAGTATCTCGATGTGGACGCCGGGGTCCTCCACGTCGCAGTGCCCGCCGACGACCACCGAGTTGTTCACGGCCTGGTAGTTGCTGTTGGCGAATGCGCTCAGCGAGGTCTCATCGGCCCGCATCTCGCCCTGCGTATCCACAGCCAGCTGCTGCAGCAGTCGGCCGTTGGCCTTGGTCACCGCGCCCGTGTTCCCCCCGCCAAGCATCACCAGCCCCGCTCCCTCGCCCTCGCCCTCCCAGTCCCCGAGACCCACCAAGAGGTCGGTGCTCGCCGTCGCCATGGCTGATTGATTCAATGGTGGATGGAGGCCAGCACATATATATATAACTCTGTAGAGATGGATTCTTGGCTTGCATGGAGGCGAAGTACGTGAGGTATATGTTCCATTCACTAGCTTGGACGCCAAAGATATGCGTAGTTAATTGGATTCTTTGTTTGTTCTTCCAAGAAATTATATTCCGTAAACATATGAAGAACTTTGGTTTCCTCGATCTATGAACAAATAATTCTAAGAAATTGCAATACATATAAGGCCTGATATTTCACTAAGGTATATACTGCATGTTGGTGCACCAAGAATGTGATCTGAACATGGACATGGAAATACAATCTAGCTAGTATGCCAATTTTATTGCCATTGTCATTACGTGGGTTATCTGAAGTAAGTTTTAAACTCAAAAGGAAATTAGAAAAAAGTGGTGTTCTCCTTGTTAGATAAGTTTAAACTACTGATATGCTTCAATTCTTGTTTCTTTAATTTCTTTGGAAGAAATATAAACCTAGCTATGTGATTATAAACAGTACTATTGTGTTAGTTATCATGCATTTAGAATATACTATATATAACATGGAAATAAAATTAGGTAAATAAAAATATTAACAGATACATGATATTATAATTATGAATTTTTAATTGTCTAAGACAAGTAATTAAGGCTTTAAGATTGACTAAAATATAATACTATTATAAAGATGCTATAATATATACAACATCCATTAATTTTTAGTGAAAATAATGTCTCTATCATCCATACTTTAATTATTTAGATAATAATATCAAGTCAAAATTAATCTCTAATGAGTCTAAGCTTTATACAATAAAATTGCACGTACTTATACTATTTTCTCATTTTTAACAAATTGATCAATGTGGCCATTGTTCATCAATGTTAAATAAGTAAAACTCTTATTAAAGCCAAAATCTGCAATGAAAAATGTTTATGTATCGAGCTTGTTCATTAAGGACATGATCAACTCCTAAGCCTATGTACAAATATATATTATATAAATTACGTACTGTCCAACATGAACCTATATTAAATAGAATAACAACAAAACATATATAATTAAATGACACAGGAGGAGGCGCAGGCAGTTGAAGGAAGGGATTATGTTTCAAGATTAATTGTAGATGATGATGTCTTCTATATATGATGATATGTTTTCAGTCACTAATTAATATAGATAATGTTGCCATCCCTCCACAGTCTTTCTTCTTGTCGGTTTCATCATAAAATTTTTTTCATAGGCTACTAAACCAAATCCATGACAATTAATGGTCAATCCCAACACTAATTTTTATTTTGTACGATGACTTTCATACGCATTGCAAAGCTCTCAGCAAAAATTGTCCTAGCATGCAAGTAAACTGGGCTTTTATGTTCAGAACTGGGTCAGTACTCTTCTGCTCTTCCATTGATCTGGTCCAATTTTAATAGCACTGTTTAAGAAATTTAGAAAGAGAACATGGGGAAGAGACAAGTGGAAATCAGCTGGCTAGTAAATGTTAAGGTAAAAGGAAACAAATATTTTGTGACAAATGGTCCTACCTATTACCTAAGGCCAGCTACTTTGCATTGTTTCTTGTACATGTCCAGATGTGCCTTACAAGTTACAACTCAACTCAGTGCACCTATTAAATTATTACACCGATGTTTGTACAAGATAAGGCCCTTAATTATCCGACTATAAATGATGGCAGAGTGATGGAGGAAAAAAAAAGTGATATGAGTACGTAGCAGCAGCTGGCTAACTAATGGTTTGGTCTGTACTGGTCCTCCCTCCTACGTATACTAGCCCATCCAGCAATTCATCGGAGGTCACTTAGGAGAAGACCCAGCTTTAAATTTAATGCTCTCTATTCTTTGTTCTTAAAGTGGCATGCCTTGTGTTATAGTAGTGCCCACCACACCATGAAAGATCTTAATTCGTAGGCATCTAAAAGAGAGACACAGCGGACAACAATATAATCTAATTAATTAATCAGTGGCATCTACCACATGCATGTACTCGATATGCAAGAGGTAGGTTTGATGTGCCATCTAAATTGCTAGCTATATTAGACCGATCGATCGACTATGAGATAAGAGTTAGGTTTCAACTCCAAAAGTTAAAAGCTGGATATGCATCAGGCAGGTCGAGAAAGTTAATTATTACATATATTTAAAGTAGTTTGGTTCAAGATTCATGCATGTACCAAGAGGAATAGAGTCGAAGGTTAAAGTGATAAACTTAGTTATTCATTATATTTGTGGCGTCGACTGATATAATTTAAAGATCATGCGAAGTGCTCCTAACTTGGATCACGTAACTAGAAGTCAACTCGATCCAAAGTGGACCTCGATAAAAATTGAGCCCCTCCCTCCCATTAACATGAGGCTCCAACTGTCCCTGCCCAAGACTGACTCTATCGATCAATATGACATGGGTTATCCTCCATGCTCAACATGACAGGCAAAGTGATCATGAGGCCATAACATGATATGTTGTTTTTTAGATGTTGTGGTGCCCAATTAGTACTCCTTAAAAGTAGCTAGCGAATCCAATTGGTTTGATGTGGAAGGATCAGGACAATGTGACAAACCCTAGTTCGTGGTCCAAGGTCTACATATTGTGTTTCACATGTTGGTGCATGGCTAAGATCACATAGCTAGTGCATGTACTATATATATATATATATATATATATATATATATATATATATATATATATATATATATATATATATATATCAAGGGACTAAATTGTGCAATTAAAATAATGGGGTGGTAGCTAGCTAGCTAGTGGGGATAAGATGTGCCCGGTACCACTTGCAATCTCCATCTCCTTTATCACATCGCTTTAAGGGTCCCCTCCATTTTCATTGCTTGCAAGGGTAGCTCCCCTCCAACTAATTACGGGGGCATCTATTTATCTCTAAGGCACTCATCGCAATGACGTTCAAGAAAAACTTGGTATAGTTCTATTGGATGATCCATTGTTCTAGTTTTTTTTTTAAATAAAAACATGGTCCTCGTGTTACTTGTTTTTTTTCCAATTAAATTTTTTCTTAGATTTCTAAATATGTGGTTTTAATCGATAAGATTCGATGAGTTTGCCTAAGTTTATCAACTAGAAATGGGCAAAGGATGATTGTATGATGCTTGTGAGATAAGATATAAAAAGCCTAATTAAGTTGAAAAACATAAGGATTGAAAGAATAAATGGCATTTTAATTATAGAGCATTTTGAGCGTTGAAATTATATATGGTGATTTTTGGTGGGAAAACATGTATGTGATGCTGATATTTTCACAAGTAAATAATATCATTTTTTTGTGTGTGGATAATGATATTGATGAATTCATGCCTACATTCATGTTGCAAATGCGGGAAACAACATTCATTATCTCGTTTGCCTTTAGAAAATGGGTCACAATCGCCCTTGAAATCATGTATTTGAAGCATCAAATGCCTCTAGCATGTGCATGGATTTTGCTTACGTTTTAAAGTTTTTGCCCCAACGAACTATAAAATGCGCATTGATAACTCAATTTAAATATTAATTAGCTTGATGTTTATAACTTATAATGCCTAAAGGAAACTAAACCTTAAACTCTGTTCAAAGGTTGTGTCTACTATATATACACAGCATGCATCTTCAAAAACAATCAACATATCATATTGCCATATGAACATTGCATAATTTATATACAAATTATAATGATTACGAGAATCAACATATATATATCATATTGCCATATGAACATTGCATAATTTATACACAAATTATAATGATTACGAAAATCAACATATATGATCATATATATGAAGTAGCTAGTTTGTCTAAGCTGACTTGGGTTGAATATATGGAACGACACTTACCATGCAATACCGCGATAATATGCCTACCATTGTATACGTAATCATAAAAATATACTTTTTTATGCATGCTCAAAGCATATCGAACTAAATTTTAAAAAGTTGCAAATTAAGATTTGAGAATTATTGTATTAAGAAGGGTGATTGACGATTAATTATAAGCGATAAGCGTAATTCACAACCTGCCTCTTAACTTACACCCTATTCATATATATGCTCCACAGTCTACATGCATGCATGTAAAATGTGTATGGAATATTAATTCATTAGCTGAAGACTAGTGCAGGTCATTCTTCAGTGGGAGTTAGTGACGTGACTTAATTTAATCGGGTTGATTATAAGTCGTGAGAGTATCGATCAGATGAGGAACGCGTGTCATGTTTTGAGAACTTTCATAATTAAAAGAGTTGCTAAGTTTGTTGGTTTCCCATTGGCTTCATCATTGGTTCCTAATAAATATATAATACACAGTACGTGCGTACAGTAATGGGAACACTGTGAAAAGAAATAATGGAGATATTATTATATATAACAGGTTTGCGTCAATCAAATGTGCAACATCTGCATCATGGTTGCCAATGGGTTTAATTTTGTTGTCGCGCAAAATGGAGGTCGTGAGTAAAATTTTACTGTCGTCGTCGCTCTTCTGATGGAAACATGACATCTAACGATCGACAAACACTGTGCATTTGATACTTTATGCAACGATGTTTTTGATGGCAAAGTCGAGTAATCGTAGCTTTAGGTACGCTATCACTTGTACATGCATAGCACAGAGGAAAAAGAAGGGCTGCCTCGTTTGGCGACGACCAGATGGTTGCTCCGTGGCTGTCGAACGTTTCCTGTGATTCACGGACGAGATTGCATGCCGCTACTTGTGCGAGCGTATGAAACTGATGAACACTAAAATCTCATTTCTGTTTAATTTCTACATCACGAGAAGAGATGAAGAATTTTACAGGTCGAGTGGTCCTCCTTCGATCTACGGTAAAGGAGCTAGCTTCTCTGATGTTTACCATGGAAATACCTAACAAAGAAGAGAATCTTTGAGAAGATATCTATCAGAAAGTGATAAAGACTGACATCTAAATGGCGACGGACATAATTCCTACATGTGGATACAACTATCTCAAAAGCTAGAGGCGAGGGAGGAGATCGGATCGATGATCTAGCATATGCTGCGTTCGAGGCAGCTACTGCTGCTAGCGCGGCGCACTTCCTGCAGAGGGGGAGGCTAACTGAGATGTGATCCAGAGAGACCAGATAGCGCGTAGGATACGGTACTGTCATGATAGTGTTGTGAGGCGGCTGAGTCTCACAGTTGAGGGATGAGGAAGAAGGGGCGAGGGAGGAGCTCGGTCAAGATGCACGGCAATACGAGGATGGGCCCTCGCGATCTCTCGGTCGAGGATGGTGAGGCATGCGATCGAAGCAGGTTGGCCGGCGCTGAGTATCCGCGCAGGAAGAAGAAGAAGAAAGCCGAGGACGTGGGTGGGGAATTTAATTTGATTGAAAATGTAACAAAAGGCCCTCTATTCCTTTAGAAAATTGCGACTATGCCCTTTTCCCTTTTTTCATTAAAAAAAAAAAAAGGAAAAGAGTTTCTCCAAAGTTACTTAGAAGAGCCATATGGTCAATGTGTACTTCTACGGGAATGTTTGGTAGATATTTTCTTCTTCGTTTTTTATTTTTATTTTTTATGAAAATGAAAAAACGTGTTTGATTCGTATTTTTCATCTTCATTTTTTATAAAATAAAGAAATATTTTTTGGAAAATTTAAAAAAAGAAAAATAATCATTTTCTATTTTCATTTTCGTTTTTCAAAAAATAAAAGAGTATTTTTTAGAAAACTGAAAAATAAAAAAATTCATTTTCTATTTTCTAAAAAAAAAGAATGAAAATAAAAAATAAAAAATTTTCTATGAACCAAATGCCCCCTAAACTTCTTATTCTACGACAATAACAATTGTAATTGAGGTGGGTCACTTCGAAATGCTAAGTGCATAGACTCCCTATGAAACATGCATGCACCCTTAGCTTTTAAGGACCATCGAGCATGATCAACGTAACATTTCAATATTCTATGCAAGTTATAGGATAATGTAGCCATTACTTCGGTCTTCTAATACTCTCTGATCGATACTCGTCCATGGAAAACTTCTGAATATCACACTTTTATTGTTTGCTATTCAGAATATGTCAAGAAATTCTAGTTAGAGCATTTGTATTGATAAAAAGTTGTAGTTTTATCTATAATACCTTTACATTTTAAGAAGATTTTTAATTAGGTAATTGCAACGATATATAGGAATTCAAATAAATTAAATATAGATGTAGAATTCCACCATGAAAGACTGAAACTATGTTGGTAACTCAAAAGCAACACCTTTGTGCCTCTGTTTATAAATTTGATCTATTTAAATTGAAGTTATCGCTAGCCATTGGAGGTTCTTTCACTTGGAACAATCAACAAAACCCACCTGCTTGGCCCAAGTTAATTGGATAGATTCTTCCTAAATATAATCTTCACCTCGGCAGGAAGCATCCCAATCCCCAAACTCAAAATTTTTCAAGAAAGCTTGCATGTCTGATCATTCCCCTATTTTGCCAGTACTGGATTTGATAGGAGTCAATTTTTCGATCTTCAAATTTTAAAATAAGCGGCTTGAATCGCCTAACATCGACATAGTAGTTAAATGTGTTTGGCTTGCACCTATCCATTAGCTACAAATGATCAAAGAGTTACGGTGGTGACGAAAACACAGATTTTTTTTCATTAAATGGCTTCTGCTAGGAGATTGAAATGGACTATAATTCATTCGTACACTAAATCCTCCCGAGATCGATAGGAGCTAATTCATACATTGGACTATATTCCCTCCTCCCCCACCCGAAAGAGGATTTTATGGCTAATGTGGTAGTAGAACTGTACAAATAAAAAAGGATCAATTCTTAGGACTGCAAGCATTTCGGGATGTCTGCTCTTTTGCTACGTTAATTTTTGGTTAGATAATAATTTATCTCTTTCGTGTTAACTATGAGATCGATTGACGAGATCGAACTCTGAGGACGAACAAATCTTTTTTTTTTTTTTACCAATTGGACTATATTTTTTTATATAATATTATTTTGTCTAAATCTAACATAAGTAATTAATATTCTTCAAAATCTACATCGATCTTTTCTACATCTAAAAAAATAAATATTTTCTATGTTTAAATAACTATTTTTTTATAAACTACCATTTCCCACTCTTGCTCATTCCTTTCGAGGCTAACAAAACCGAGTCAGGCCGTCAGGGTTTGGGAGGCTGGAAGGTAGCTAGGAACAAGTTTGTGGATTCAATCTTTAAACATTAATTAATTAGCTAGTGCCATGCAATATAAAGACAAGTGCGATTTGTTTATACTAATTAACTAACAAATATCCTAGAACTGGTGTTTATAAACGATTGTGAGGTCCTAATTAATAATTTTTAAGTCTCAAATTGCAGTGCACAAATTAAAAGATAAGGTCGTGATAAAGATTACATATTGCATCAGCACATGTTCTTCCATGAATGTCAGCACGGTCGAGAAGAAGAAGAAATTTGATTGGCGTGACAAGGAATTAAATATATTTTACAACCTCATGCATGCTCTCATCCGATCCCTCTGCAAGTCAAATCATTCTCAGATCCAACGAACCTAGCTAGCTTTCTGAATACTACTATTCCAATTTCTCAGACCAAACCAAGTCAGGTCTCCTCTCCATGTACCGCAACTGATATTCCATTACTGCTGATCTACAAGCTGACAATAGTTAACTGATACCCTCATAATTCAAATAAAATAATGGAACATGCAGGAAAAGATATAATATCTTATGCAAAGCTTGCCTGTAAGATTATATATGTACAGACACATACACCGGTCTGTGTGATGTGGGTTTTTCAACACTCTGGAAAAACAGGCACAGGTTCTTTCTTTTTTACGGCAACTTGCTGAGTGAGGCTCATCACACAGGTCATCTCTCAAGGATCATCAAGTTCCCCCTCTGTTGAAAGGGACAAGAAGCCCACATGAGCTGAGGTGAGACAGATGGATATATATTCATCAATTGTAAACCTACTATTACTGTCCTTACTCTTCTCTTTTTAGAGAGGCAGTGGAGATAATAATAGTATTAGAATGGATGGTGACAGAGGTTAAAATGGCATCGCCCTTGTTCTGGGAACCTTCTGAGGCAGCACTGTGCGGTGTCAGGACAAATTATTGAGTGATAAGAAGCCACAAAACCAAGCAAATTTACTATGCACTACCATGGCTTCTTTCTTCCTCCTTAATCTATCATCTTCCTCTTTGATTCTTCATCTAGATCGGCAAGAATTGTGAGGAAGGTTGTGCTTTGTATTAATTTTTGGGCCAGAAGGGCATGGAGTTCACAAACGGAAGGAGAGAGAGGCTTTACATGAGTAGTCATCAAGACGAGCAACAGGTACGGCGGGTAGCGGCGCCTCTTTTAATGGTTTCTTCTTCTTCGTCCTCCTCCGCTTTGTCGTCGACGGTTGGGAGGCCTGATTTCCGGGGGGAGAATTGGATGGTGCTGGAGAGGGAGCAGATGTTCGAGAAGGTGGTGACGCCGAGCGACGTCGGGAAACTGAACCGGCTGGTGATCCCAAAGCAGCACGCGGAGAAGTACTTCCCGTTGGACGCGGCGGCCGACGGCGGGAAGGGGCTGCTGCTGAGTTTCGAGGACCAGACGGGGAAGGCGTGGCGGTTCCGCTACTCCTACTGGAACAGCAGCCAGAGCTACGTGATGACTAAGGGCTGGAGCCGGTTCGTCAAGGAGAAGCACCTCGACGCCGGCGACACCGTCTGTTTTAGCCGCGGAGGGGACCGTCTCTTCATCGACTGGAAAAAGCGCCGCATCCGGGCCCCCGCGGCCGCAGTCGCGGCGGCAGCTCGGGGAGTCAAAATTAATCTTCCTTTAACCGGAATCTCCTTCGGTCCGCCCCCCGTCGTCGGTCCATGGGGAACTATTTCTCCCAGCTTCCTAGCGGCTTCCGCTCCCATCCCCGCCTACGGCGCGCAGATTGTCTTCTTCCGGTCACCGCTGACTGCGCCGCCGTCAGTCGAGGTACGACCCGACGACGTTTCGGTCGTTCTCGAGTCGACGTCGCCAGCTGCCGTCGGCGGCCCGGCCACAGCCAAGCGCGTGAAATTATTTGGGGTGAACCTCTTCTGCCCCGAATCGGAAGGCGGCGGCGGCAGCGGCGGCGGCGAGACACATGCCGCTTCTTCATCGCCGGCGTCGGTGACCAAGGAGCAGCAGCATTCGTCCTCCTCCTTGAATCTTGACTTATGATTTCGATTCATAGCCTTTCGATTAACTGAATTGAACGAGAAGCCAACCTACCTCCTCCTCCAAGTTGTATATATATCCAGGATCACATATAAATTTGTTTTTGTAATGCCTACAAAGGAAGTTCATCAATTGCTCATCTTTTTTCTTCGCACTGTTCTGCCTTCAAAACTATTTTTAAAAAACGAGAAGCTTTATCCATATTTAATAAAGATTTCACTTCCTGTAAATTTCTATCTCACAGATGGTTCCAAAGAAGTGGCCTTGACGGCATTCCTTAAAAACGAGGACATCGAGACAGTTCTGAAGCAAGAAAAGGTCAGATCCAAATCCTTCTCCGTCCAATTTTTATCTTAGGATTTATCTTTCTTTTGTTTTGTCTGTTATCTCATCAGTTATCTTTCTTAGCTATAGTTCATGCAGTTTGAGTGATCTTAATCTCGCCATATTATTGCTTATGCTTCTAATAATATAATTTCTTGAGCAAGAATGAACTGTCTTCTTGCACCTCATTAAAGACTAGTAGAGTCTTACTTGCAATTTGTACTGAGATCATAAACACATCAGAAAGCACTTTTTTGAGGTGGCTCTAACAATATATATATATATATATATATATATATATATATATATATGGATTTTTTCCTGCGCCGACGGAGTATAATGTACAGTGCAAAAAGTATTTGCACTGTGTATATTACTGTGTCAATACTGTGTACAGGAGAAGCGCATCATATATATCAACAATCTACCCTTTTTCTTAATTTTTTATAATTTGTCTTCATAATGCCGATACAGTGCTATTCTAAATATTCCCTCTACATTGATCAGTGGTATTATTTTTGGAATTCTTGAATGTCTTTGTTACCCTAGAAAGCTAAATTATGGAAACTCAAATTCAATTATTTTTTTACAATCCAAGGATAAGTTTGTCATGCTATCTAGTACAAAATGGTGATCCTTGTACAACACGAACATCATTCTTGAAGAATGACATATCAAAGTCGGTGAGAGCTAGTTAGATAGTTTATCTGATCATCTCAGCTAATCCTCAATTTCTTTGAGCGATTAATTGTGATATCCAATTTTTTCACATAGCTTGATTGGTTAATCTAGCGGTGACTTCTTAATGCAAAGTGTAAATGACTGTTTACTCATGAATTTTATCCAAATATGAATCACAAATTGAGTATCATATTTATTTATTTTTCAACAATTTTCCCTTTTTCATGATTACATGATCTCGATACATTCTCAACAGCAATTTGTACAATTTATAAGGGGGAATTTATGTCAATACATCAGGTTTTACAGCTTATTCATGGTCTATTATGTATAATCATCCTGAACAATAATTCTCTTATTTACGACGAGATTCAGTTGAATCATTTTAAACTGTCATGTTTGCGCATTTATATATTTTTTTTAAATTCTCTATTTTTAATCTTTATCTTGAATGAGATTACAATTACCTAAATGATGTAATTAACCATATTAGGTTGGCCATTGTTGCTTCGTTAATCTATCCTTACATATACCAAGCAAGTAGTTAGTGACCATTGCCACATACTGTTTTTAAGAATTGTTTAATTCTTTTAGTATTAGATTTTGAGGGGCTGTGACCATTGAGGAAGAGCTCAAGTGTCTTAAGATTTAGATTGAAAGGATAAAGGACTAACTTTTGCATAGGCACTTAGGTATGGCTAGAGGGCAAAATAATTCACTAGACTATTTGAAAAAACAAAAAAAGAATTTTTCAAAAATTAATATAGAGGAAATACAATCTAAAAAATCATTATCATACCTTTGGCTCATCCAATGCAATATTTAATCCTAAATAATGCAATAAATATGGAATAAACTAGTTAAGAATACATGCTCGCTCCTTAGATTAGTCATAAAATGAAATAGTTCTGGGTCCATCCACCAAGCTTACTGGTGTTTTTAGTTTTCATCAACCCATTTCGGTTGCCCTCTCCACCTCTCGATCCTCTAGCGTAACACCCACTTAACTCAATTAGCCATGATTAGCTCATATAGCTCAATTGATTCAATCATCATTTAGCTCCACTTACCACTTAACCTAATTGGTTTAGTCGACCCTGACCTATCCTATACTTATGTGGCTCAATCAGATAATAGGCTCTTCCAACCTATTTTGTTCATTCATATATCATATATATATAGATACTTGAATGTAATAAAAATAAATAGATAACGAATTATGCAAGGGATTGGTTTTTATGATGAGTCTATGAAAATTAGTATCTAAATTTATTTTGCAACCAAATATAAAGATAATTATATATTAATTATCTAAGGATTTATAGAGAGCGAAACACTTATTCTTATGAATCAAATATTCTGCATCAAATGCACCATAAAAGCTGTATGTATGAACGACACATCATCATCATATAGGTTATGCTGATGTGCCTGACCAATCTATAAATCATCATGCCATATATAATAAATTGTTGTTCGCCTATCTTTTTGGGAAAAGAGATCACATTATGGTTTTTGTCTACAAGAATCTACTTAATGAAATATGTAGATATAAAGCACAAAATAGAGGGATGTTGATCACTAATTAAGAGCAATAATGAAATAAGCATTACTCTTTTTTTCTGTGCAAATTTTCGCACCAAGCACTTTCTAGGTTGTTTCATGTGATTGCAGTAATACTAAGAAAAACTTTATGGACAATTGATTTCTGAGCTCTATTAAATGATTTCAAAAATTAATCTCAGGAAGTTAGATCTTGTAGCAATGTCAATTGAAAATTCCTTTCCGTATTATAGTAAAAGCATCTACTAGCATTCATAATTGAATTGTGCCTTGATTCCTGAAGAATGCATTCATATAATACTCAGGAATGTAGTTAAAATAATCTTGAAAGTCTATGTCCTTTATAGTCTATATAATGATTTTAAAATCAGTTTAAAACTTGATTGTTATGTGAAAGAAAGAAAAAATCAAGTTTCATTATGCTTGATTTACCAAATTAAAGGACACTATGTTTTGTATATATGTGTATATAAACTGGTTGATGTATATAGGTCCAGTATTTCTTGCACTCTTGTAATTAAATCTATTTTGTTGCCCTCCTGTTTTAGCTATCTGACAACGTTAAAGGCTTTTGCTGTTATCATTTAATTTCTGTTAAAGACAGTGTATTTTAATCTATTTATTCGCACTCATCTGTCAATGAGCCAGTGGCAGTTAGCCAAGTACACAACTCACTTCTCACCCAATTCATGACAGTTATCAGAAACCCTTTGCTATCTCCTTGCTTGAACTCATATGCATGGATGTGGTGGACTGGAGAATTAGCTTATACTAACCAATGATTGTTGTGTTCTTTTTATAAAACAACTAGCTTAGCTAGCTATAGGAATGATTGAACTCATGGTAGCACATGTATTAGAATTGGCTTGGGTATGGCAACACTGTTAGCTGGAATTTTTTGTTTTTTGTTTAAAGGAAAACAGTTTAGATAAGGAAGGAGAGAGAGTGGTCCAAGGTTCAGGTTGATGGTGAGATATATATTTGCAGGCAAGGAACAAATATGAGCACTGTAGCATGCAAACTCCTCCCTATCCCTCAGGAATCCCCAAGCATAATGCAGTGGTCCTGTCTGCTACTCCTGCTCAACTTTTATATACACACACAGCATCTCCTTTTATCCTTTTCATCACGCTGCTGCCCTTAATTTGCAAGAGACACAACATACTTCTGTTGACCTAGCTTTGATCAGTTTCTTCCAGGATATACTGATACACTACTTCTTGGTTTATATGGCCAGGTAATTAAATTTGCATGGGAACACGTTGGTGAGAAGAAGGTATAGTATAAATAAATAAATGTCAAAGTTAAGCTGTAATTAATGACTCAGGAGCAGGAGATTACAACTTAATCAGAGTTTTAGTGAAAATTAGCAGAAGCAATAAAGCATGCCTGCTCTCAACGAGTAACTAATTAATGAAGCAGCCACAGCAGGAGGCAGAGAGCAGCAGACGCCTCGAGGTGTGTGCCAACCTCATGAAGACGCGTGTACAAGGATTCTCTATACATATGTTAAGTCTGCGTCTCTAAAATAATTAAGATTTCGATCCATTTACACATAAATCAAAAGTGACAGGCTTATCTGTATATGAATTCATATATATATGGAAGAGTTTTAAATATTTCGTTGGAATCAGATTTACTTGTTTTTATTTTTCTGTAGGACTTGTATTTGAGTATAATATTCTATATAAACATAAATATATACCAATTCAAACATCTCATTCCTCACTATCCCATCAAATAAACCGGGACGAGCTGGGGCAGGTGCACTAAAGCCTCACAATAAATGGAGGGGCATCTAAGCAACCATGCACATAGAGAGAATTTATGGGATGTGGTTTGTACAAGCTTTAGGTGTAGCTCAAGCTAATTGGTTTGTACAAGCTTTAAGTGTAGCTCAAGCTAATTAAAAGCATTCTTGCGCACTAAAATAGAATTTCATAAAAATACTTAAACTCGAAGAGTCAAAGAAAAAAAAAATCATACTCGTATAATTTTCAATTAATTTCTAATTTTAACCTAATGTTTATAGTTTTTGTCAAATCTAGTTTAGTTTTCTATTTATTATTATTATTTCTAATGGATTCTACAAATTAAATTCTCACATCAAATAATCGAAACTCAAACTAATAAGTAGATCACTTAACCGAGTTCGAATCGATACGGCACAATCGGACAGTTACGATAATCACATGTAAATCCACATCCAATAATCTCCCGATCCGCTTGGGTTACATGATATTCTAAATATAACATATGTTTGAAAATTCTTTAGTTGAGCTCACTATGTCGTATTAAACTAAATCAATCTGGTCCATCAACTTCATTGGTATAAAATTAAAGTGATCGTTGCTACTCCATATATGTAATCGGTAACAAACCCATCAGTAATTACAATACCAATGTCATCAATGACATAGATCAGATGTGGATATATAGCATGAGAATTGCATAAAATGTGATATGCACATGTCAATTCCCAAATGATCCTTCTTATGACCCATAATAGGATCTTGATCATGTTTACAAGTATCATATGCTAAATCGCAAGCACCATATGCTAAATCGTATTAGCAAACCATGATATGAACTTCATGACTAAAAAATGAGTCATACGTCACATTTACAATCACCATATACTAATTAACCTCATTAGTAAATCGTAATATTTTTATACAGAGTGTCAAAGGTAAAATACACATGTATTTTTCTACGGCAATTTACCAAACACAGCAGCCGAAGTTCGGATTTGCCCAAAACGCGTACTATAGTTTCATAATGACCAAATCGCGCGCGTAATTCCCAAAATACCCCTCCCGCCAAACAGCTTTGGAATTTAATGCAGAGAGAGGTTTGCATCCATCCGAGGCACATCTGAAAATCCCGAGCCATCCAAACGTCTCTTCCAGCCACGTGGGAGCGCCAACCCCATGCTGTTGATGAGCACCACATGCAGCTTTCCTCCGCAAACCAACTGAGCAACACCATTTTTGATGAAACCCTAGTAGTTATCAACGACATCACTGCTCCCACGAATTTATGATTAATCCGAAGTTGATGTATGTATGTGTTTTTATTCTTGAAATCTATGAGGTTAATAAATGCATTGTAGGTGGTTGTATAACAAGTTTGCCACACACCCATAAATCGATGTAGGCATATCATACCAAAGTAGACCAATGCACCCATAATTGCGATGCAGGAGATTCATAACCGAGTTTTGTCCCCACCTAAACAAATGCCACCTAACTTAAAAGGTGATGCTTCCAATTAAATCCCACGATTACTGAAGTTCCCTGATTGATATTTCCGACACTAGGAGATTCAATCTGTCTGAGAGAGTAGGTGGTGCTGGCAATGAAATTCCCAGCACCACCGTATCCCTAAAATTTAAAATCCCAGCACCATGGGAGAGTAGGTGGTGCTGGCAATGAAATTCCCAGCTCATGATGCTGGGAATTTAAATCCCAGTAACATCGTGGCGCTGGGCTTCAAATTCTCAGCACCATTAAGGTTCAACAAATTCGGGATAAAATATGGTGCTGGGAATTTAAATCTCGTCACCACCGTGGTGCTGAGTTTAATACTCCCAGCACCATGGGGAATGAACTTGTCGAGATAAATTGTGGTGCTGGTAATTTATATTCCAGCACCACGATGGTAATGAGATTCAAACTCCCAGCAACACCTTGGTGCTGGGAATCTAATTCACTAGACCAGGGAGATATAAGTGGTCGACATTAAGGGTGGTGCTGGGATTAGAAACCTCAGCAACACTATGGTCCTGCGAATAAGACTCCCAGCACCATTGACATTGGACTGGTCGAGATAAATGGTGGTGCTGGGAATTTATATCCCAGCACCACTGTGGTAATGGGATTAAAACCCCCAGCAACACCATGGTGCTGGGAATGTAATTTCCAGCACCATGTACATATAAGTTGGCGGAAATGTTGGTGGTGCTGGGAACTAAAACCCCAGCAACACAGTGGTTCTGCGTTTAAATATCCCAGCACCAGGGAGATGGAACCAGTCCAGATAAATGGTGGTGCTGGGAGTTTATATCCCAGCACCACCGTGGTAATGAGATTAAAACCACCAGCAACACCATGGTGCTGGGAATGAAATTTCCAGCACCATGTACATAAAAATTGCCGGAATTGTTGGTGGTGTTGGGAACTAAAACCCGAACCACGGTGGTTCTGCGTTTAAATATCGGCACGGGAGATGGAACTAGTCGGATAAATAGTAGTGTGAGAATTTATATCTCGGACCAGTGGTAATGAGATTAAAACCCGACATGAGTGTCTGGGAATGAAATTTCGGCACCATGTACATAAATTTCATTGTTGGTGGTCTTTGGGAACTAAAACCCCAGCAACACAGTGGTTCTGCGTTTAAAAATCCCAGCACCAGGGAGATGGAACTGGTCGAGATAAATGGTGGTGCTGGAAATTTATATCCCAGCACCACCGTGGGCCTGGGATATAAATTTTCAACACCATGGAGAGGGAACCTGGCTGAGAAAAAGAGTGGTGCTGTCAATTTATATTGGAGATAAATAGAGTCGTCTAGGCAGGTCGAGTCCAAGCGTGACCTATACTATCATTCTCCACCTTTCCTTATGCTTCCAAACAGTAGTTATGAAAATTAATGCTCTGTGCCAACATTCAGACGAGTGTGCCAATTGGCATGCTGCGTGCCAATTGGCACGCACCCATAACTGCCTGTAGGAGTGTGGGAACTAAGTATCCCTCTGCGCATAAACCCGGTAAATGTCTTCCTCTTCCATTCCATATAAACCGTTCATAATTTCAACATTGAAAGGTCCATCAATGGGTTTCGGTAAAAACCCATTAATGGCCCTATCTATCAACATCAAATGTTATAATTAGTTAAGTGCATAATTGGGAAACCTAACCATAAACTCTCATCCTCCACTTGTCTTCAGACTTTTAAAGCCTAGTTAAAAAATTGACCTACTTTCTTTAGCACTATATATAACAGTGTTGATTTTAAAAACATTTGCAGGGATAACCCCCTTCCTGATGAAGTGTTAACATTTTTGGAAACAATTGAATCAAATTTGAAGGATAGAGAGTTAGATGATCAAGATTCCATAAATCTGTGCCCAAGTAATATTCCATCTTCATTTCAGTTTACTGATGTGGGCAATATAATTACCAGTGATCAACACCTTGATATAAATAGAGACGCTTCTTCCATACTCGAAGAAGAGTTTGTCACTGCTACCACAGTAGATCATGAATATTTTGAACAAACTTGGAGTGAAAAGGAGGTAAGTGATATACATGGGATAGAAGAGTTAGAATATACAAATTCTTCGGAAGAATTCTTCGCTGATGATATCCAACATGAAGAAGGTGAGTTAAATCGGATCGATATGACTTAGAGGAAGTGTTCCCAATTGCTGATGATCCTTATGTTTTAAATCCACAAATAAGACTATTGGCAGATGTCGGTTCATCAGATCCAAATGATTTTTTCACTGGACAAATTTTTTCCTCTCGACAAGAGTTTAAAGATGCACTAGTAAGGCATGCGATGCTAAAAAACTTCAGATACAAGCCAGTTGACACGGACTCGATAAATTAAAGTTATTTGCTTTAGTCGGCCTTGTTCGTATGGAGTCTAGTTGCAAGTGGAGGCGTGGAGTTCAGTCACAAAATATGTAAAGCGACATGAGTGTGGCGGTGTTAGGAACAATGATCACCATGCTTGCACATCCACATTTGTAGCAAACCAGTTATTGTAGGGCGGTTAGCTACCTCGATGATTCTGAACCAAGTTCAATTCAAGAGAAATGCAAGCTAGGTTTGGTGTTCACATTTCATACAAGAAAGCATACACAGCATTAAAAGAGTGGTAGGTGATTTTGATCGGGCCTATATTGATCTTCCATATACTTGCGTGAGTTAAGAGTTAGAGATCCTGATACATATGTTGCAGTACTAAGAAATGGTGAAAATCAATTCTAGCGATGTTTTTGGGCATTTGGTGCTTGTCGAAGAGTATTCAGGTTGTATTTGCGAAAACTAATTGGAATTGATGCTACACATATGGTGACAAGTATCACAGTGTTTTGCTAATAGCTCTGCGTTGTGATAATCTGAAAATTATGCGATTGCATTTGGAATTATCGAGTTGAATGTGGATCTGCTTGGGAGTGGTTTTGGATCATGTAAAGACATTCCTTGATGTCTGCCGAGTCATTGAGCATTGTCTCGGATAGATATCGAGGATTATATCGTGATTAACAAAGTGTATCCATCGCCCCATCATGGTTTTTGTTGCTATCACTTGTCTTGTAACATGGTAGCGGATGCAGGATAGATCCTCATTAGGTTTATTTTGAAGCGGCGTGCGAGCAAATACAAGAGTTGACTTTGATCGATTAATGCGTACATGCATGACAAACACAAGGAAGCATATGCGTGGCTACTGATCGATCCAAAAGATGGGCCAATGCACACTTTCTTGGCGGAGGTACACAATGTTAACCACTAATTGTTAGAGTTTAAATGCATTATTCAAGGAAGCACGTGAACTCCCATCATCGGTTTAATTGACAACACTAGAAGAAAGCTTGCTTAATGGTTCTATAATCGTAGGGAAGAATCTTGAAAAGGTCGGGTTTTCTAACACCTTATGCCATTAAAGAGATTGATGAAAGGAGAGAAAGAACTCGATTATATTCGGTATTTCCATATTCTGACAAATGGAAATGAATTCGTATATTGTTGATTTGGATAGGCGAAGTTGCATCTGCGGTGAGTTTAATTTCGAAATTCCTTGCTCGCATGCTATTGCGATCATCGTATATCGGAACATGGATCCATCAATTCTGCGAGCATTATTTTGTAAAGGGAAACACAGGAGGCCACTTACATGGATCGTATTTACCCATGTCGAGTAAGAAATTTTGGCCTAATGGTGACAAAATTTTGAGTTCTACCTCCTCGTAGCCTTTATGCGGCCAGGCGAAGAAAAAGGCACGCGTAGAGTCCAAACATCGAGAGGGTGAAAAATAAATCGTGCGTGATCAAAGCTTGGGCATAATATGAGGTCTTGTAGAATGCCACCGCTACTAATTCTAAGTATGTTTATTGTGGTTGTGTAAATATTTTTAAAGGAAACAATGTTAATGTCGATATCGATGTCGATGTTAATGTTAATGTTAAGCTATTTTGCAGAATTGTAATGGAAAATTTTGTTACGTTACTTTGCAAAATTGTAATCTCAATATCTCTGTGTATCGTGTCCAAAATTTCCGATATTCAAGGCAGGATTAGGTTTACACAGCAAATTTTCACAAATCAGGCCCCGTGCCACGGGGCACGCGACCGAAACATGGAGGTAGGAGGATCAGAAGGAAGTTTCCTCGATGCAACAACATGTGAAGTCGTTAGGTCTTTCACCAATGCAAAGATTTGGACTGCTGTAGGTCCATCAATGGTTTTTGTCCAAAATACATTGATGGCCCTACTCAGGACCACTGTGTTCCTGGAATTTAAATTGCCAGCCCCACCTTATTTCCGGCCTGTTTGAAATTGTACTGCTGTAATCGAATTGAAATCCAGAACACCGGTGTTCCCGATTCTAAATTGACGTGGTCACAGGGAATTGAAATCCCGGGACCACCGTGTGTTCCCGACCACTTAATTCAGACGTGGTCACCGGAATCAAATCCCAATACCACCTTATTTTCGGGCTGTTTGAAAGTGTACGTGGTATTGGAAATTGAAATCCCAGACCACCTGTGTTCCCGCCGATTCTAAATTATGACGTGGTCCTGGGAATTGAAATCCCAGGATCACTGTGTGTTCCCTGACCACTTCTAAATTGTACGTGGTCCTGGGAATTGAAATCCCAACACCACCTTATTTTCGGCCTGTTTGAAAGTGTATGTGGTACTGGAAATTGAAATCTCAGGACCACTGTGTTCCCAGCTTCTAAATTATGCAGCTGTCACAGGGAATTGAAATCCCAGGACCACAGTGTGTTCTCCGGCCACTTCTAAATTGTACGTGGTACTGGGAAATGAAATCTCAACACCACCTTATTCCTTAGCCATTTCGAAATTGTACGTGGTGCTGGGAAATAAATTCCCAGGACCACTTTGTTTCTGGGATTATAATTACCAGCACCAAAGTATTCTAAATCCGTCCGACCGCACCCGACCCGTTAATATAAAACTCCCCGGTGGAAGTTCAAACATCTCAACACCACATTTCATTTCTCTATCGCTCCTTGCGTTACATCTCTGGAATTCCGCCTAGTTCCCCGTGGCCGTTCAAACTCTTGGTTCGATTCAAACTCCCGGTGCGGTCAAAACCCCCCGTGTCAGTTAAACCTCCCCGGTGCGAGTTAAAACATCTCAACACCATCTCAACGCGATTTTCGACCTAAGTAAGTTTTGTAGATTTCTTAAATTCTGTGTCGCTATCGTTTCTTCCGATCTATCTAGGGTTTTTGCCTTTTTCCGTTCACGATCTCGTTTAAACTCGGGCCTGATAGGGTTTAGGGTTTTAGGGTTTACCATTTAAGCAGAGGTAACGTTTGTTTGTATCATCACACATGTTTCAATCCATTTCATCTATCAGTTTAAAATTGTCAGACATACAATGCATTTTTGTTAACCTAGGAAATTTTTTCGCTAACGATGGCTTCAAGTGAATCATCAAGTGATACTTCGCAAGAACCCGTGCGTTGATGCGAGGAAGAACCAGAGAATGAACCGGAAAAGCAACGTTTCCCGCTTTAAAATTTATTGCAAGTGTGCCGCCGAGTGTGGAAGAAGAAACACTTATTCGGAGCTCCCCCTTTGCGTGAGTTTTGGACATTCCAGATATTACCCATGTCAGACCCCTCGTTCAGAATATGTTTGATAATTGGGACTGCACGGAGAAATGTTTTATATTCCAAGACAAGAAATTGCATTTTACAAAGGCGGATGTCTCCCTCATCCTTGGTCTACCAGATGATGGACTCGAAGTTCCTATGAATAATGAAGCTCCGTCTTGACAGCTATATATTCAATATTTTGTGAAAGCTGATTGCTCTAACAAGCATCTGGAGGATTTATTGAAGACTTCTAGATCTCCAGATAATTTAGGATCTGCAAAACTTTATTGTCAGTTGTTTATTTTATATTTTTTCTCTTGTGTGTTTTTTACTACCACCAGCAGTAAGCCTAGAATAGCTATGCGATCACTTATAGATTGTGTAGAGGATTTTGATAACTTAGGCAGGTACAATTGGTGCGAAGCACTTTATACGTACATGGCTCCTCAAATGGAGTCAATTGGTATGGGAGTCACATTGCGACCAAAGCGAGCGTCGTAGGTGGATCCACCAGACCAATGCTTAAGGGTTTCGCACACTTATTAGCTGTGAGTGAATATATTTTATGTCTTCCGCAAATAGTATAGATAAATCTGTCTATTAACAACTAATCTTGTCATTCCAGGTATGGATGTGCGAGCATTTGTGTATCCTACCTCCACACGTCCCTCATGCTTTGCGAGAATCTTGAGATGGAGGTGGAGTTCCACAAATGTAAGAAGATGGTAGATGGTCTCGTGACGACAAAATAATTGTCGATCTAATTCCGACCGGTCAGTGCATCCGTACATATCGCTTCCCCACCTAGATTTTACGCATCAACTCCTCAACCCAAACTCAGTCGACAAGAGGAATGACTCATCGGTATGCAGAGAATGCAAAAATTGTATCTACTCTAAGCACCAAGCTAGTTGAAGCAAGGTGTGATTTTGAAAGCACCTCCCTACTTAAGGAAGCGACCATCGAACAACAAGAAAAGACAATACAGGAGCTTCTTCAAGAGTTAGAGGAGGTCAGGAAGAGGAAGGACAACGAGATAAGTGAAAGGGATGATATAATTGCTGAAAAAGAAGCATTAATCACTGAAAAAGACAGTTTAATACTGGAGCTTCAACTCAATTTACAATCCCGGGATGTAGAGGGGTTACAATCACAACCTATACAAGCTGTACAAACCCAACAGCCTTCTTCTGCATACACTAGGCGGAAGGTTTGTGTGAGGAAGAAGGCTCTTGACGGTCTATCACCCCCTAGCATTAGAAGCCTCCCTCCTGCATGGTTTTCAAACATCCCTAAAAGGAGAGTTGAAACTCTAATTGTCCCCACCAAGGCTATTGAGTATCCCTCAGTAGACCCTAATATCTCTCCTCTGAGCCAAACATTGGCGAAAGTCGGGCCAGATAAAAGGGAAATCGATTGCACGAGGAGAGGTGAACCCGAAATATCGAGATCTGGCACAAGTCTCCACAGAAAAACAACCAACACTCGGCGAAGTCAGCGAGAGGATATTGGAGGTGAGCATAAGTTATCACTGTCGATCCTATTTTTGGACAAAATATTTACGAAACTCAGCGATTTTATTTTGTATCTAACGACTTATAAAGAATTTCAGTAAGATGGATCCAAAGCGTCGAGAGTCTTTATTGAAACTAAAAAAAATAGAGTAAGACAATCTTATATTCTTTGTACATACCTTTCATCTTATGTTTTGAGAGTTGATAATAACCCTTTCCTTGTGTAGTGTGTGATGCTCGGGACCGATGTGGAAGGCCGATGCTATTAACTTATACATGGACTCTTTCCTTACAATATTTGATTGGAATGTTTTGACATATAGGGATTGCATAAGCGCATATTTTGATCTTAATTTGGAGTGCAAGGTGGTGATAAGCCGTACTATAACTCAATTTTACGTAGGTGGATTCGATAAGTTTTGGCCCTTTTGCAAGGAATTGTAAACTTTACGGCTTCGGTGTTTTGACAGATTTTTTTATACATGATATGTTTAATATTATGTACGCCCAAGCATTCGAGCAAACTTTTAAAACCCCAGGCAATCCAATCAGATACATATTTTGTCCAATAATCCGTGACGATCACGCCACCTACTAGTGGCGACTTGGAAATTTGAGTTCATCCACTCTGACTCTTTGTCCGTCGGGAAGGCTTACACTACTCGATTTGAAGAAGCAGATAAGCATTAGATTAGATTTATTTAAATAAACCGTTTGTGTATGGAGGATTCATAGCATTTATTTGGTCCCAGGTTGAATTCTTTAAAAGATGCACTCTTATATTATGATAGCGGCATCTGGCACAGGTGAAAAAATTATTTGTAATGCAAACTTTTCGCGTGCGTCGAGTCCAGTGGTCCCGCATAAAGCTCTTCGTAAGACATCTAATAATCTTTGTAAATACCATATTTTATAAGCTAGCATTGGACTAATAATTTTTAATTTTTACACTATGATTGCGCGTTTTTATATATACGATACATTGAGAGCCTACTATTTGGGTACCCTAAAAGATTGCAGTAGGATATGAGGAGCTTGATTCGTGGTGGGAATAGAATAATCAGCGACTCACAATTTTGTTTGTAATTATGGTATCAGGTATAGTGGGATATGTTGTAAGACTATACTGAGTTTTAGATATGTAACTACACCAAGGTGCCCACTGTAAAGTCATTAGTCACCGCAAAGGTGTTTCGTAATCTGTGTAGTATCCTGCAATTATGGAATATATATACTTTGTTAAATATTTCAACCACTTCGACTTTATGATGTTGTGATGTGATTTCTACGTGGCCGAATTAAATTTTCAGACCGTGTTCTGGGATTAAGATTCCAAAGACCACCTTATTTCTCGCCAATCGCAAATGGACTTGGTCACGAGAATTATATTTCAGACCTTGTGTTCACGGAGTTACATTCCCAAAGACCACCGTATTCCTCGGCCAATTCAAAATCAGACGTGGCTGAAATTCACTTTCGGCACCACGTGTTTCGGGATTAAGATTCCCAAAGACCACCTTTTTCTCGGCCATTCGCGAATGGACGTGGTCGGGAATTAAATTTCAGACCACTGTGTTCTGGATTTAATTCCCAAAGACTACATTTTATCTCGTCGATTCGATCAGTGCGTGATGTCGGGAATTCACTTACAAAGACGCGGTGTTCCTGGGGTTTAGATGCCCAGCACCACCTTATTTCTCGGCCAGGTCGCAAACGGACGTGGTCCTGGGAATTAAATTTCCAAGACCACTGTTTTCCTGGGATTTAATTCCCAACACCACATTTTAAGAAATCAGGCCCGTGCCAAGTGGCACGAGGCCGAAACTGGGAGGCAGGAGGGTCACAACGAAGTTTGCTCGACGCAACAACATGTGAAGCCGTTAGGTCTTTCAGTCGATGTAAAGAATTCAGAATTTAGACTCCTGTAGGTCCATCAATGGGTTTCGGTCAAAACCCATTGATGGCTCTAGTCACCTCAACTTCGGTCCAAACCAACTCCAGTGGCTTTGGGACTTGCCCCTCTATGTATCGTGTCCAAAATTTCTGATTTTCAAGGCATGATTAATTCCCAGCACCATATTTTATCCCGTCCAGTTCGATACTGTACATGGTGCTGGGAATTTACTTACCAGCACCACGGTGTTCCTGGGATTGAGATTTCCAGCACCACCTTATTTCTCGGCCAGGTCGCAAATGGATGTGGTCCTGGGAATTAAATTTCAGACCACGTGTTCTGAGATTTAATTCAAAGACCACATTTTGAATCGTGCCCGTGCCAAGTGGCACGAGGCCGAAACTGGGAGGCAGGAGGATCACAACGAAATTTGCTCGACGCAACAACATGTGAAGCTGTTAGGTCTTTCAGTCGATGTAAAGAATTCGGAATTTGGACTCCTGTAGGTCCATCAATAGGTTTCGGTCAAAACCCATTGATGGCCCTAGTCACCTCAACTTCGGTCCAAACCAACTCCAGTGGCTTTGGGACTTGCCCCTCTGTGTATCGTGTCCAAAATTTCTGATTTTCAAGGCATGATTAATTCCCAGCACCACATTTTATCTCGTCCAGTTCGATACTGTACGTGGTGCTGGGAATTCACTTACCAGCACCACGGTGTTCCTGGGATTGAGATTCCCAGCACCACCTTATTTCTCGGCCAGTCCCAGAATGGACGTGGTCCTGAGAATTAAATTTCCAGGACCACTGTGTTCCTGGGATTTAATTCCCAGCACCACATTTTCAGAAATCAGGCCCCGTGCCAAGTGGCACGAGGCCGAAACTGGGAGGCAGGAGGATCACAACGAAATTTGCTCGACGCAACAACATGTGAAGCCGTTAGGTCTTTCAGTCGATGTAAAGAATTCGGAATTTGGACTCCTGTAGGTCCATCAATGGGTTTCGGTCAAAACCCATTGATGGCCCTAGTCACCTCAACTTCGGTCCAAACGACTCCTGGCTTTGGGACTTGCCTCCTCGTATCGTGTCCGAATTTCGATTTTCAAGGCGTGATTAGGTTTACACCTAATTTTGAATCGGACCACTCGCCGCACGCCAAAGCCGGGAGGTAGGAGGATCAGAAGGAAGTTTCCTCGACGCAACACCATGTGAAGCCGTTAGGTATTTCAGTCGATGTAAAGATTTCAGAATTTGAACTCATGTAGGTCCATCATTGGGTTTTGGCCAAAATCCATTCGATGGCCTACTACCATGTTCTCAAATTTAAATTCACAAAGACCACCTTATTTCGGCTGTTTGAAAGTGTACGTGGTAATCGAATTAAAATCCCGTGACCACCGTGTGTTCCCGGCCTTCTAAAATGACGTGGTCCCGGGAATCAAATCCCAGACTCTGTGTGTTCCCTACCAATTCTAAATTATGCGTGGTCCCGGAATCAAATCCCAGACCACCTTATTCTCACCATTTCGAACAGATGCGTGGTCCTGGGAAATAAATTCCCAGTACCACTGAGTTTCTGGGATTATAATTACCAACACCACCGTATTCCTCGGCCAGTTCGAAATTGTTCGTGGTCCTGGGAATTAGAATCCCAAGACCATTGTGTTCCTAGGATTTTAATTCCCAGCACCACCTTATTTCTTGGCCAGTTCGAAACTGTACATGGTGGTGGGACTTTTTTTCCCAGCACCCTTGTGTTCCTGGGAGTTAAATTCCCAGCACCACCGTATTCCTGGACCAGTTCGAAATTGTACGTGGTCCTGGAATTAAAATCCCAGGATCATTGAGTTCCTGGGATTTTAATTCCCAACATCACCTTATTTCTCGCCTGATTCGATTATGCGTAGTCTTTGGGACTTTAATTCCCACCACCTGTGTTCTCAGAGTTAAATTCAGACCACCCGTATTTCTCGGTGAGTTCGAATTATGACGTGAGTCTTTGTGAATTAAAATCCCAGAACCACTGTGTAATGCAAAATTTAATCCCAGGGCCATTGTGTTCCTGGGATTTCATTGTCAGCACCAGCAAAATATTGAACAATATATTATATAACATTTATTAAAGCTCAAACACAAACAATAAACATATTTACAGTCACTGTTGATCTATGGGAAGCAGTACCATTTACAAATTAGCAAATTTCATTAATTACAACAATGCATTGTCATACTGCCACCTGAACACTTCTAAAATTACATCAGGAAGAACTCATCCATTGAAATTGAGACAGAGACATCTATTCTGAATTTGGTCATGTCTGCTTGTTTGAAGTCAATCTTCTCACCATAAAGCAGACATCTCATGTATTGCATCACAAAGAAGGCACAATCATTGTTGTAAACATGCAAAGAAAAATTTTATATTTCAATTCAAAAGTATAATTTTCACGTTCAGTATTTTTCTTTTAGTACCTTGCCACTTGTTGGGGACAATCAGTTGTAATAGAAATCCAGCTGTCGATGGGGTAATAGCCTTGTAAACATGGATGAATTGCTGTAAGCTCCTTAGGTGAATATCCTTTAAATTGGGATACCTATAATTACACGATGACTAAGTTAACATAACTATTCATTAACAGATAACAAAGTTAAATTGATGGAATATCTATATTTAAAATATTTAACTACTCACCACTGCTTCAAAATCAACTTTTGATCTTCCACCATATGAAATGGAGTTGTAATGATTGAAACTCATTGCTTTTGTGTCGATACACAACAGATGAAAGTGAGTTTGGTCAGTATTTAGAGGTATAAAAATATATCTAACCTCTCCATCATTCATGTCTGTGTTTATGATTTGTCTTGTGGCGCCTTTCCACGATAATCTTAATCTTGGATCAAATTGTGTGTAGAGGAAAAATATTTAAACAGTTAGTATAACATCAAATGTCGTGAAAATACAAGATAATTTAACTCCTTACAATGAAGCAGGATGAGCAATACAGACTTGTTATATGACCTACATGAAGAGGAGGCCCCCTAAAAAGAATTGAGCAAAATGTATCGATAACCTCCCATCTCATAAATGCATCCATTAACTCCAGAGTATAAAGAATTGAGTTAATGAAAAGGACCTTCCTCCCAAACATAACTCATTATCGGCCTACAAAAAAATTTAATCGTAAATAAATATTTGCACTTTATAATATTGTAATAAAATTTTTGAATGTAATGGTGGATGTAACTACCATACTTTATTTTTCTAAACTTTTTAGCAAGTAGGTCACATCAAGATCTTGTTTACAGTTCTTTCTTTGTCTTACTTTCTTGACATACTATAATACAAAAAATAATATTAGTTATTTAAATAAAATAACACAAACTAATTTTGGGAAGTATTCGACTAACCGCATATGGCTTCCATTCTCATTTGGTTGAGTTTATCAATTATTGCTTCATCCTCACAAGATCTTTTTCATCTTCTTCCAAAATACAGATAGTATCCTCGGCCATAATTCATCCATACCAATTTTTGTTTGCCTTTCTTGTCAAACACTTCTACTTCTTTTACAACTTTATCAGGTTGCCCTTCTAATAACTCAACATCGAAATTTTCTTTTTCTTTTACTTTGAGGTACCAATTTTGCCACGTTGGACTATCATCAACGGAGTATCCTTGTAATCATAGCGGGTTCTATCTCGCCATCTTGTTCTGCTGGCAATTGGTTCCGGTTGAGGTTGAGGGTCAACTTCAGGCTTATTTGGTTCAGGCTCCATACCTTCTCTTCCTATAATTTCCATTAGTTCTTTTACCCTTTCAGTTAGTGCCATGTTTTCCATTCTTAACTCTTTGAGTTGTCTCTGATAAACTAAACACTCATGGCATTCACTAGTAGGGTATTTTTCTTCAGATAGTTGTGATGATGATGTCTCTATTGGATGAGTATTTTCAATATAATAGTCAACCTTATCAAGCAATATATTTTCACTACGGGTATATACTAGATCAACAATGACCTATCAAAAAATCAACAATTATTTAGATAACGAAAATGAAAAACTGCTAAGTTGTGGTCTTCTATTTACATTGGAGACTTGCTCCAATAAATTCGACCTTGCTAATATGTGAAGGAGTTGCCCTCCACTTATTTATTCGTGGGCCTTCGATTGTATGGTCTCCGGATTGGGACATGTTCGAAACCAAGCTCGCTCATATCAAAAGTGTTACATACTTACGTAAATATAAAGAAAAATTATTTAGTAAGAAAGAACTTACACCAAAAGGCCGATGAAACCCCTTTAGATAAGGAATTGGCTCTTCTCACAAGAATCAGTATTATTAGATGAACATATATCTCCAATAGTAGGCAATTGTGGAGCCATAAATTGATGGATGGCTTCACCCAATTCAAAACTACCTATGTTGTCAAAATCATCTACAATATCTACAAGACCTATGGGACCTTATAGTAGTAGTAGTACAGTAACAACACACAAGCAAATATATACAATACATACAACTTACAAAATACCAAAACATCTTCATCTACTTACTATAGTAGCAAAGGTTTTAAGCAAAACTCTAACCTCGATCTAGTTGGTTCTTTTTGGAGAATTGAGAATTGAAAAGAGCACGATGCATTAGTTGAATTCATAGGAACATAAGCCCCTCTATCTGTAATCTGAGCAAAGGGACACATCTCTTCCGGTGAAAGCAACCGCATTGAAAACTTAAAGCTTTGACTTGTCAATCCCAACTTTGAAATATATTGACCAATATTCCACGGATTTGTGGAATGTCTTGTATATTCAAAAACAAAGAAATGGGGTTTGTTTAATTATCTCTCTCAGGCCTTTCATGTAAACAAACCTGATTTCCCTTTAGCACTTGGACCTCCAAAAATTCAATAAAGTTGCCTAAAATCTTTGGTCCATTGCAGCTTTCTTCACACTCATTATTTCCCTAACAATTACAAAATACATAATTTATTCCTTCATTTTGTAATTGTAAAAGAAATTGAGATTCGCAATTCTTTGCAATAATCTGTAAAAAAATTGACATCACCACTCTTTTTCTACTGTTCCCTCTCCATGGTCTTTGAAATTTATATCCCAGCCCACGGTGGTCTTTGGGATATAAATTCCAGACCACCATTTATCTCGACAGTTCCATCTCCTGTGGGATATTTAAACGCGAACCACTTGTGTTGGGGTTTTAGTTCCCAAAGACCACCAACAATTCCGGCAACTTTTATGTACATGGTGCTGGAAATTAGATTCCCAAAGACCATGGTGTTCGAGTTTTAATCCCATTACACGGTGGTCTTTGGGATATAAATTCCTAGCACCACCATTTATCTTGACTGGTTCATCTCCCAGGTCGGGATTTTTAAAGCTTGAACCACCGTGTTCTTTGGGGTTTTAATTCCCCACCAACAAATTCGGCAACTTATATGTACATGGTGCTGGAAATTACATTCCCAACACCATGGTGTTGCTGGGAGTTTTAATCCCATTACCACGGTGGTGCTGGGATATAAATTCCCAGCACCACCTTTTTTCTTGACTAGTTCATCTCCTTGGTGCTGAGATTTTTAAACGCAGAACCACTGTGTTGCTGGAGTTTTAATTCCCGCACCACACCAACAAATCCGCAACTTATATGTACATGGTCGAAATTACATTCCGAAAGACCATAGTGTTGCTGGAGTTTTAATCCCATTACCACGGTGGTGCTGGGATATAAATTCTCAGCACCACGATTTTTCTTGACTAGTTCATCTCCCTGGTGCTGGGAGTTTTAATCCCATTACCACGGTGTTGGGAATTTACGGCTCTATTTATCTAATTCATATACAGATTGAAGAGATCGTCCATTTGTATTTGAATGTTTGAAACCATTCCAAAACCATAACGGAGAAATCATTTTAAACATATGGCATACTTCATATTGGACTAAAGCAAGGAATGCGACACATACCTTGGCCGGTGAAGGAGAGGTTGAACCGGATGCTTGACTCATTCTGCAACACGAAATGGTAGAAAAAAACCCAATGAGATGCACGTCTTTCAACGGAAACCCTAAAACCGAGTAAGAAATGGGTAAAACTCTAGTTAAATGAGAGGACGACACCATATTACCTCGAAGCGTCTCGACGAAATTCCAAGAACTCGGAAACTAACGTAATGAAGCAGGAGGAAAAATAGAGTCTAAGTTTTTCCAAGTTTTTGTGCGCTCGAAGATTTCTCCTGAAGCTGAAGACACGAAGACGGTAATGTGGTGACTTGTTTGGACGGGACGTTTCGATGGCTCGGGATTTGGAAATGTGCCTCGGATGCATGCGGGATCTTTGCATTAAAAATGCTGTTTGGTGGGAGGGGTATTTTGGGAATTACACGCGCGATTTGGTCATTCTGAAACTATAGTGCGCGATTTGGGCAAATCCGAACTTCGGCTGCTGTGTTTGGTAAATTGCTGATTTTTCTATCTTAGTGTGCATATTAAAATAAAATATATATGTGTCTTAAGTATAGAACATCCTAAATAACAAAGTAATGTAGACTCATACTTAATGGGTACTTCATCCATATAAGAACCTCCATTTTCAACCCACGCTGATAATGGATATGAAATCTGTCCTAATATGCTTTATCAATGCTTGACCATTCTGAACTCTTTCTTTTAACTATTTGACACTTTATGTCGATGTGCTATGAAGTCGACATGTCATAGTTGTTCTTGACCTAAAGTTTCACATCTTTATTATCATAGTTGATCTCAAATAGCCATTAAGGTCCCAAATGATCTTTTAATCCTGTGATAAATTTTGCAATTATATTGGGTGTTCTATAGCGATTTACTTGTTCATGCTTTATTATTAAGGGGGCTATCAGCGTCTATTTAATACTTTTACAAATGATAGCTCTTCCTAACAACATGAAAAAAATATCCTGATGTAAACCTCTCACCGTCCAGACATCCATCAAAATGCGAGGTTTTGATATATAATCACCTCAAGACAATCAAATCTTCATTATGTGAGTATTTAAAAATTTATTGCAAATACTACAAGACTCTCTTTACAATACATTTATTTATGTATCTATATGTACACTTTAATAAATATATACATATCTATGCATACATGAGATTTCCTACTGTCAATGCATAAGGAAGTTTCTTTATCTCATTAATTTCAAGTTCACACAATGTGAACATTGTTGCAAGCTAAATTTGTCACCGAGATCTTTCATTTCAAATTTACCTATAGAAATGATTTGATCTCATTCAACAATTATTCACTTGCTAACAAGATGTTATTCACATACAAGATAAGTATTATAGACTTGCACCCACTGAACTTGACATATATATATTGATCAACTAAATTCTTCTTAAAACCAAATGAAATAACCACTTGATCAAATTTCTTATACAACTGACGGGATGCCTACTTTAAGCCATAAATGAACTTCTTTAATTTATATACTAAGTGTTTTGAATCATTAGATTCAAAGTTCTCTGGTTGCACCATATATATTGATCTCTCAATGTCTCTATTAAGGAATATAGTCTTGACGTCCATTTGGTGTAGCTCTAAATAATAATAAACTACAAGTGTCATGATTATCCTTAGGGAGTCTTTCGTAGATACAAATGAGAAAGTCTTCGTGTAATTTATACCCTCCTTCTGAGTGAATCTTTTAGCTACAAGGTGTGTCTTATACTTTTCAATATTGTCTAATAAATTTCGTTTGATTTTAAATATCCATTTATAACCAACAAATTTCACTCCTTCAGACAATTCAACTAGTTCTCATATGTCATTGTCTGCCATAGACTACATCTCATCTTTCATGGCTTTAGTTCATTCTGCAGAGTTAGAATAATATTTCCTTTTACGAAAAGATGAAGAATTATCTTTCAACCCAATGTCAAACTCATATACATATTCTCAGAGATAAACCTAATCACGCGAAAATCGTGGAGCTCCTTTCCCTAATTGATCGCCTTAGTGACACTTATACTTGAGGCATTTGAGGTGCTTGAGAAATCTACTCAACCATAGTAGGGTATACCTCAATCTGAGCAGATGATTCCTCTACTTGTATAGGGGAGGACACAAGGTCATTATGAAATACTACTCCCACCAAATGTGCAACCATAATAATATAAGGTATGGTAACCATATCACTACTGGTTGCACCTGTAGTAATAGAGGTAAGATGGTGAGTACTATATATCCTCCTTAAAAGGTATGTCCTTGAGTTCAATGCTTCTATTGTCCTCAATGAACTTGACATTTTCCATTTCGAAAAGAATCTATTTTAGAGGGTCATAATATTTAAAACAATACTCATTGATCTTTCAGAATACTCTATAAAATGGCAGTTAATTAATTCATAAGTCCAATTTCCTTTTATTAGGCCTCTAAGACCTAGCATCAGTTAAATGACCCCAAACATGCATGCATGTAAATATTTAATACCACAAGGGTTTTATTCATTACCTAATTGGATATTCTATTGAGTAAGCAAATTGTAATCTTAAGTGTTTCACCCCATAAGGATTCTAACAAAGAAGTAAAAACATCATACTTCTCACTATGTCCTTCAGGATCAGGTTCCTTCACTCGGTTATACAATTCTGATAAAAAATACCAGACATAGTGTAGTGAGTCACAATCCACACTCAGAAAAATAATTGGTAAAAGATCCCAGACATTGTTCACTGGATCCATTATAATGACGACTCAGAAAAATAATTGGTAAAAGATCTTGATCCCAGACACAATAAGCAGGTAAATCATAGGGTCATGACCTTCTAGCCTATTCTGATCCTACTTGGGATCAAGATCTTTTAAGTCAGATTGGTTCATAAGTTCCATCTTGGACACCTGATGTCATAGACCTTGTGGAAAATTTCTGGTTCTTACCTATGTAAATATCTGAGAATTCAAGGCACATCTTTGATACGGTCTGAGCAATTCCAACCTACAAAATACAAAACAAACAGTGATGCCTGATAGCTAGTCAGTTTTCATGATTAGCCGAAGTTTGTACTCTAATCTAAAAACAGTTGAAGGAATTATATTATACAGAGTTCTACATTGAGAATAGAAATGTACAAAGTTTCAAGCATTGGAATGACACCATAACGTATCACTTGTCTCATAGTTTAAAGTACAAATAACAAATCAATTCCGCCGCTAGTTTCATCAAAACATGAATCTTACAAGTGATAAGATGCACAACATCTATTACAAACATAGATCATGTAGCATACCTATCAAACTTTTTGCCATCTGGGTCTATTCTTGTCAAAGTAAAGATGTCTTCAAAAAGAAGCTCAACCATGTTTACGGAGATCAACCTCTACAAGCAACCTGCAAAAAAAAAAATCTGTGTGAGACAATATCTTACCAGCATTATACAATAGATAATTGTAAACACATCTAAGAAGCTAAGCCAATTAATAAAGACACTCTAACACTAACATAGCATGTCTAAATGTTATTCTTTCATTTGCTCCAACTGTCCTCTTCACTAATGTTATTCATTCAATATGCAACTAGACGAGGTTACAAGCCTGAATTAAGAAGAAATAGAAATCCACAGAGCTGGTAGCAGTCCTCATCGGTGCCAAAGTGTCTAGAAGAGATGGTCCAGAAACAATGAGGCGAAGTTTCCCTGGTTGCGAGAACCAACAAGACAAGGGAAGTTCGGTCGTCGGACTTTCGCAGACGAGGTGTAAGAAAGTCGGAGGTAGCGCTAGGGTTCGAGAGGAAGATAAGTTAAAGTTTTGAGTTAAAGCCAAACCTGTCAGAGAGGCAACGCCAAAGACGACTCGAGTATGATCGGCGATGGATTAGGGTCACAGGACGTGGTGCTTTGACACAAGGGAGAAGGAAGGATGCGGCATATACAAGGTTGCGACGAGATTGAGCTTGTGGCGATCGGTCGTGGTGGCGATCGCGAAAGGGAGACGGAGCTGTGGTTGGTTGGTGGCAGCAACACAGGAAAAGGACGACCATCGGCGCTCGCTGCCGCCGCTGGATCGGCGAGCGCAAGGAAGCGGCGGTGCGGGCGGCTCGGAAAAGGGCACGCATGTAACGAGCAGGCGGCAGTGCGGGAGGAACGAGGACGCAGCGAAAAAAAAAAAGAGGAATCGGGAGAAAGAAAAAAAATTGGATGCGAAGGGAAAACCTAAACCTAGCTTATTTATAACCTAGGATTAATTCACCCAATCAAGTCCTAAAATTTATTCAGAATTTTTTTTATAAATATTTAATAACTAAATTCGATTTTAATAAATAAATTTATTTCATTTATCTCGTTTTAAATTATATTATTACATTATTAAATTATTTATTTATTTATTTTTGTTATATTACAAAAAAAAATTTAAAGACAACAGTTCTGGAAAACCGTTATAAAATACGTTGTTGATAAAAAAATAATATGTTCAACGACAACGGATAGTGTAAAACCGTTGTCTTTTGTGTTATATTGATGCTCAAAGACAACGGTTTTGTCAAAAACCGTTGTCTTTTACCAAAATCACAACGGTTTCTCTTAAAACCGTTGTTTTTGTGGTGTTGTCTTTTATCATTTTTATTGTAGTGTATCTAGTAGGCACAGAAAACATACTAGGCATATAAACATGAAAATTATTACAAGCTATCCTAACTAGCATATCAACATGACTATATCTAGGAGATAAGTCAAAATATCCGCCTTCTATGAAAAATATCATATGTCTTTAGGCCTGTGAAAGTCTCGAATCAAAACCCTGCACACAGAACATACATGACTATCATCAAATCCAAGCACACAATAACGTGCTATATTTACTACCCTATAGTTTCTATATTCGCATCCTTTTTATCGAATACAAATTAGAAACCCAAATGGCTATCAACCACCTAACCTCTCATTCATTGCTCCCTCATAAGCACAGACCGAACACAGAACACACGACAGCCCCTCTATCGATAGGAAAAACCCACTCCACAGATCACACAACCTAAATTAGCAATTTACAACTATAAGAGAGGGAGTAGAACAGACTCCACCACCAATCCTTCCCAAATCAGACTGCTCACCTAAAAGATCGTCGCCTAATTCACAAACCGACTCAATCAAAGAAAAATTCCATTTTGAACTTTGATCTAGTCTAAAGTAAGAAGGAGGCACTGCCTCACCTTGCTCCGGCGACCACCGACCGTAAAACCCCTCCTCAACTGTAGCTCTGCAAGATAACACCCTAGCCATCGCCATCCATCGCCTGTTGCTGGCCAAGCTCCCAAACAAGACACTCGCCTAGCTTGTCCGCAGAAATCATCCAAGCTGATGGTCGCCGCTTGCCGTGAGGGAGGAGAACGAGAGGAAGGGGAAGAGGTGCTCAGCAGCTGTGGGTCTCGGAAAAGAAGAGAAGGCGACGGCAAGGCTGTCACCCACGACAACAACGACCCAAGCACAATGAAAGGCGACGACTGGCTCAGGGAGGAGATCAACCTCGGATCAACCTCGTGGTGGCAGAGGCTGGCCGCTTGACGGCGACGACAAAGGAGGCGATACGGAAGCAGCGGCGGCTCTATCGATCGAGGCGACGGCGATAAACAAGTCGACGCTGCAGGACGGGGCGCATGACAGTGTGCGCGCGGCGACAAGGCTTGCGGAAGAAGGCGGCGCGGAGAAGAAGAAAAGGTCGAGCTGGAAGAGAAACTGATCGCGCGAGAAAGAAGAAGAAATCGGGAACGACAAAGGGAAAGAATCGGGATGAGAGAAACCACTCGCGCGGATGAGGAAGTCAACTCGCAGAAGGACCCGCTCGGGAATAAAAACGACGGCGAGAAACGGCTCGTACGTTAACCCTAGGTTTTTAGTTAACACATTAACCCCTCAAAATCGATATTTCAAATAGGCCCTCCAAAACCTTATTTATTTTATCCCCGTAAATATCTCGTACAAACCTCATTTAATTTCAGAAAAATTCCGAAAAAATTCCTAAAATTCCCTAAAATTCCCGAAAAAATTTCCAAGATTATCTTTCCTAAATTTTGGCCATAAAATTTTATATTTTAAATTTTTCCGTATTTAACAATATTCCTTTGACACACTGTATGCAGACATCAAAGTTTGTCGTGTCAAGAAAATGTAGAATTCTTTATGATATTAACCTTTTTAGACATTGTCTGGATATACATATATCCTAAATGCCTATGTCACAACATGAACGAATTCTCGTATAAGTCAAATTTTATTTTTGCACCTATACAGTACTTTATATCGTTGTCTATGAGAGTTATAGTGTTAAACTATATAGCTCATTAAATAGAGAACCTGTTCTAATAAGTATATACTGAATTTAAAAAAAAATACTAAATGTTCCATTTCAAATGGACAAGAGTATCATAATTTGTCCAAATAAAAAATAGAAATTAAGTTTCGCCTAAATGATGAAATAATAAGTATATTTTTCTAAAATCCAAATTACTTTGTCCTTAAACAAAGCTGAAACATCTATAGTAGTCACTATAGTCTTCTTGTTGTTACCTATATAGATGTATATATCACCATCAATAGACAATTAGCTATTGATAGCTCTAATGTCTAAACTAACATAACTGAGAAGTTTGATACCAAATATTACAGTTTTAATACTCTTACTCATATTTATGGTCCTTTTAATTTAGTGGTTTTCAAATCTTAAGTCATTAGAATGTTGATGTTATATGTAGATACCTTATGTGCACTAAATATAAAAGAGAATATAACAACATAATCTCACATATTGCCAAGAACACAAAGATAATAATAAATAAATAACACACATATTATATGCATGTATGAATATGTGTGGCCAAAAAATGAGATATTAAGTATAACATTACACTCAGTCTTTAGACTGCAGTGTAACTTATTTGTGGTACTCTCTAAATTATAGCTCATGATAATTTTCATTGGTTATATCACGTGTCTTCCTTTAGACCGACACACAATATGCAAAACTAAATTATCCCTTATATGAGCTATATATATCTAAGTCTATGATCAACAGAATTTATTAGACTATTGATCTGTCATACAAAATGTCTTCCTTTGGGTTGAACACTTGTGCACATGATCAATAGAATTTATAAATAAAATATGTTCTTTATATGTAAACTATTCATAACATATATCTGGCATAAACATAACTTTCCTTTGGGCCAATTACATTTAGCATATATGACATATAGAGCTGTCAAACGGGTCGACCCATGGCAGGGCGGGCCAACCCGTCATTAACCCATTATTTAGCGGAGAGGGACGAGTCGACCCGCCATCTTGGCAGGTTGAGAAATCTCCAACTCAACCCAACCCAACTTGACAGCTCGTCAACATACATCTATCTACACAGTATATCCTAAATCTTCTTAATAGTTTTCATATTGGTAATGATTATTAGCTTGGAATAGAATCATATGCGTAGATAGATACTTCAGAAAATCTAATAAACTCAAATGTACTTTAGTAGCCTAATGATGTAAAAAACGACCATAACCTCAGACTAAAAACTTTAGTCTCTGAAAAGACACTAAATTAAACAACGTTGATGCGGAACGGGTGAAAATATGTTCACTCCTTTCCAATGCAGTGAAGCACGGAGGGAGATCTCAGAGGGTTCTCACGGGCCGCAATCAGTAACGAAGAAGAAGATGAAGTAGATGAAACGTAAGAAACCGACACTAGCAATCGAGACTCAGACACAAGATGTAACGTGGTTCGGAATAAGAATTCCTACTCCACAGAGGTGAGCTTTTCTCACCGGATGCAGTGCCTAAGCACTTTCACTATGAAGGTCCTCCTTTACGGAAAGTAAGTTTCCGAAGGTGGAGGAAAAAAAAACCTCTTACAGTAATATCACAAGACGAGAAAAATACAAGAGATGTAACAACGACAGATCTCCGTCCTTCTTCTCCGGCAAGGCGGTTGTCGCTCCCCTTCTCCTCCTGCGTCTCCTTCTCTCTTGCTGGGTTGGAATAAATGCGGATCCTCTTTTCCTCCTTGCTTCCTCCCTTTTATCTTCCCCCTTCTATCATTGTAACATCGTGGGTTATCTCCATCGTCCACGTGGCCACCACCTCCACCTGGGGAATAATTCTGTTATAGATATAAGGAGTGAAGACTCCTTGGAATATTGCGTGGGGCCTCCCTAGCCGTTGCCTAATACCTTTTCCTCTACTTTTCGGGAAACTAGGTTAGACTATCTCCCTCAACCCTCCGCTTTTAGTGAAGCTAGCTTAGGTCTATAGCCCACGGGTGCCCTAGCCCTAGGGTTCCTCATCAACCCGAACCAATTCCTCTTTCCCCCGTGCTAGACTTCCTTCGTATAACCGTATCGATCAGGTTAAGTTGACCCTCTATCCATCCCATCGGCTTCTGGAATTATCTAGCTGAACCAATTCTTGCTCCACTCTTTAGCGAAGTGTCTTCCGTCTCTTCTTTGCTGTATCAATTACTTCTGCTAACTCTCCCGTGCCGATTGCTTTCGATATTCTCCCATACCAATGGCCTCTGATATTCACGCCTGAACCAATTCTTCCTTTTCTCCCTTCGCTGAGCCGAATATTTTGGATCGGATCATGGGTCCCCACTAACCCTTCTATCGGGGATTATGTAGAAAAGGTATCAACAGTATCATTAGTCAACCCCGAAAAATAGTCAAGTGAAGTTATAAGCTTGACTTTTCAAATGTACATAAAGTTTCTGACCTACTCTTCATTTCTCAACTTAAATCCATCCGTTCCCTTATACCTCCCTTAGGTATACTCAAGGAGGCCCGATGGGCTTATGGGCTCCGCTTCTCCTTCTCCTTTCGTGCAGTTGAATCGTCACGGAAAACCCTATATAAACCCCTGCATTCTCCTTTTAGGTATCATTTAGTGTGCTTAACAATCCAACCTGTTCTTCTCCTTCCGTGATTTTCACCAGCGGCGTTTCGGCGACCCAGTTCTTCCTTTCCCCACACGATTCTTCCTTAACCTCCGAGTAAGTGCTCTGCTCTGTTCACACCCATGACTCCTATGACCATCTCTTCACCCGCCTGGTATGAACATACCATAACCCAGTTAGATTGTAACCATTATTTCTTTAATATTAAGAACAACTACATAGACCCCTCTATAAAATGTTGTTTCACGACTAAACTGCATCGGCCCCATAATCCTCCTCCCGGTTTGACATGCTTTTTCTCTGAACAATTTCTTAACTACTATCCTCACGGTACTACTCTGGCCTATTTGGACCTTCTAAACTTCTATAGACTACCCCTGAACCAATTCACCCCCAACTCCTTTCGAATTTTATCGGGAGCTCACATAGTGTTCCAACATTTGAACCTCTCTTTAACCCCCGAAATATTCCATTGCTTCTTCCAATTAAAGTCTTCCAAGACAGGTCTCTTCTATTTATCGAGCCATTCAGACTGCCAATTCTTGGTGAACCTGCCCACTTCCCACAAGGGTTGGGAAGAATTGTATTTCTTTGTACAGATTCCCGAGTCTCTACCCTATTCTGATACATGGAAGGTAGCCCTTCCCGAATTGCCTCCCTTCCGGGAAATGAGGACCAAATGTCCCTTCCCGGAAGTATATAGTGTCACGCCCCGAGAGTATGCCGTGCCGAAAAGCAAACAGACGATATCTCCCCTGTACGTGGCAACATATCGGGTTAATACAAGGCCCGTAGACCCACAACAACAATATAACATAAAGATATCAATATATCAAACACAGCGGAAACATACAACAGATAAAACAATATACAATAACCCAACTGTGCACTCCGGAGTGACTTGACACGACAAGAATCATAACAGAAATCGAATCAAAGACCAAATACATACAATACGTCCGTATATCACAAATACAGAAACAATACAGGGTAAAAACCCAAACCAACAATCCGTAAGGATACAACAACACGGAAAACATATCCATTCGTCCGGTGTGAGATGGGATCAGCTGGCGGAGCTCCGAACGTCCAAGGAATCTTCTACCTGTTATCTGGGCGACAGGAAACCCAGGGTCCAGGGGTGGTGAGTATAAACTCAGGGGTAATATATAGAAAGTGCATGAACATATAGGGTAAAGAAATCTACAAGTATACATGTGAAGATCTACAGGTATACAACATAAGTCCAATAGACATACAGTCCTATCCAACTCTAATAACAAGTAACTACAGTAAAGTCATACTCAATGTATATACTAAACTGATCAACTGAATATGAAGTAATGTACCAACGCATTCTGACTATTCAGAACACCATATGCTAGATCATCCCAATGATTTACAATAACATAACTCATATAACGTACCAAGTCAATCCCATACCTGACCAATACTCCAACATATGAACAGTATATGATCACCTGTAATAACAACCCGGTCCGTACCACACAATGATATGATGCTAATCAAATGCATACACCAGTCTGAATCAACGCATGTATCATGCTCAACACATAGCAGTATATAAAATGCAAATGACATGTATCATGATGAACAAGCATGTGCAACAATCATAGCTCAATCAAATGCAGCATCTCACAGGCATATGTAAAACATATATCAAATACAAGCATATATATATATATAAGTAATGCATATGCATGGTCATGTCTGCGCACCCAACTCGCTACCACGACCCTAGTGTGGCCTAGGTGGCACGACATGACAACTATCCCGACTCCAGTCGCCACCACTCTCGAGTGACCGAGTTGGGTAGTATGAAACGATGCTAGCCATGAGAGCTATATCTGCCCACAGGGGTCCCTGCTGCTAGTTGCTCCGTCCCTACCCATGAGTAGACGAGCACCTCACCCAGGACAACTGCACATCACACGACCACCGTCTATAGTGGGTGAGTGCGCTAACTACCACTCATACGGTGGCGAGTGCACGTCTCCGGCTACCACCATCCATAGTGGAGAGCGGCCACGCGACAATGCTCTGCCCTCAACCCTGCAACCACTACCCCGAGTGGCCGGGGAGGCAGGATGACTAACGACCCATCTCAATCACAAGGGAGACCCAGTCAACAGCATGCATGTAGTGTAATGATGCATAGATCCATACATGTATCCTCGCCACACTCCCTATCCCACGGGGAGGCCTGGTCAACAAAAAGTCAACTATGCAAGGACTACAATTCACAAGACTCTCTCTATCGCACAAAGAGTCATACTCATCTAACAGTCAACCACGCTAAGACCTCTAGTCAGTAGCGAGATACTATCGACCCTCCCTATAACCATATACAGATATACGATCCATAATGGATATACAATCATGCTAGGACCTCTAGTCCGTAACCACATACTTATCTATGCACAGACAACTAGATCCACAATAGATGCACCGCTAATACGGGTATGATATAACAATCGACTCCATAATCCAATCCATCACCTAACCCTAGTGATGTAACACAGTAATCCAATCTGAGGTCACAAGGATAACCCTAACCACCTGTACTTACTGAATATTCATCGGCTAACACATAATAGGGTTTATAGTTCCTATCCGTGCTAGATAATCAATGATGTAACAGAGTATATATCTCAAAGGTCAAGGCAGTACAAGCATATGATTAAATAAGAGTGGATTTAAGGTAAACAGGTATAAACATAAATCCAAGATCATGCACTGGAATTGATCAAACTATCGGACCAGGTAGATATTACCAACCTGATATGGGAACACCAGTTGTCTTTACATCCAAGAGTTTATCTCGAATCAACATCCTGTACACATATAAATCACACTTATCACCCTTCTCCTACAATAAGTGTATCATCAAATTAACCCAAAATGCTAATTAGATCCATATTAATGGTGTTGAAACATTACCATACGAAATAGAACACTTGGCTATCATCGAGTCAGCAAGAAATCACAAATCAAGCCCCACCTAACGCATGATGATAAATTTGCCTTGAATTGTTTGCAACCCTGATCAGCACAAATTAGGAAACTATGTCATGGATTTGAGATCATCGAAGAGAACTACATCCTTACCAATTCAATTCAACATGCAAACTCACCATATAATGCCGCAGCCACACCGATCGAACAACATCCACCTATTTACAACCCCCACAACCGGCATACCAAACATCACCACAGATTACAGCCTCAATCAACCACCTGCAGGTAAGTTCCACACCAATACCCCATCACAATCTGTTGCACAGTTATAACACAACCAAATCGAAACTTACCTTATCGCGATACAAATCCGGTATTCCCGGCTCGACCCGATCCACACACACAGTCGACACAAATGCATAGATCAATTCACATCCACAGCCAAATCATCCCATTGAACAGAAACACCACAAATTCACAACAATTACCATTGAGACAGCAAAGGAAACGAAACTTACCGACTAAATCCTCACCGGAGCTTTTCCCGGTGCCACTGTTCACCGCACAAACCCTCCAATCAGTCACACCACAAATTGATGCTAAATCGAAGAATCCACAACAAGATCTAAGCTCATATCTCAAAGGGGAAAGAGATCGATCCTTACCTAGCTCAAGTGATGATCGACGGTGAAACCTCCCTCTCGGCAGCTCACTTCCACGGCGTTCCCAGCTTCCCAATCCAGACCTCCACCGGATTCCGGCAGCAAGATTGAGCTCGCAGCGACCATCGAAACGAGTAAGGGTTCGAGCCTCAGATCGAAATCAAAGAGGAAAGTCGACAATGGGGAAGAAGGAAAGCTGTCGATCGGAGAAGATAGGAAAAGCAGCGGAGAAGAGGAGGCAAACCTCACGGCGGGCTCGACAGGAAGGAAGAGGATGGTGGCGGCGATAAGCGGCTCGATTCAGCGAGACCGATCGGCGTGGCAGCGCGAGATCGGGATTTGGGGAAAAGCAAAACGCGATCGGGTTGTGAGGCGACAATGGAAACTCGGCGACCCGGTGCGATGATGACCTTCGAGCTCTCTCTCGCGTGAAGCCGTGATGAAGAAGAAGAAATTACGCGGTGAAGAAGGGGATCGCGCCGAACAGAGGAAGAGAAGGAATGCGATCGAGAAATGGGTTCTTAAAGCTAATCGGTTCGATTGGGTTAGCTCGAGCTTGACCCAAATCTAACCTAGGTTAAGTCCGAGTTAACTCAAGTCGATCCAACTCCCCATTTACACTTAAATCTTCCTCGTATGGACTCCTTTTTAATCCGGAAAAATTTCTAAAAATTTCTGAAAATTCCACGAGTTAATTCTCAATTAACAAGGGCTATTATTTTATTTTATTTTATTTTTTTCCATATTTTACATTCTCCCTCACTAATAAAAATTTGGTCCCCAAATTTCCGACTCATGTACGAGTACGAGATGTCACAATAATCATCTCAAGTATCTGGTGCAAAGTCACACCTCAAGTGACTAAGTGGAGTACTGAGCTCGAATATTATATTCCAGCTCTCCTACAATCTCAATTAACCTATTACAAGGTAAATAACTGTACCAAAGTGGAGCTCTATACCTGTAACCGATGGGAAACTTTGCCAGAATCGTAAGGTGAATCATGAATCACTATCAGAAATGATACTCAAGGTTACTCCATGGATATAATTCCATCAAGCGATCCAACTGAGTCCATCTTAAAGCTCGGAAGAAAATGAGCGGACCCAGCTAATCGATCATCGACTACCCAAATCCGATCAAGTCCTTTCCGAATTCTAGATAATCTCCCAACACAGTCTAACGTACTAAGCTCCCACTTTATCACAGTACGTGACCCTACCGATCACAATATTCCACCTTTGCTTGTTGGCATACCCAACATCAAACTACGAAATCAACCGTGTCCAATATATCGTTCCACCAATATGAACGTCTCAATACTCACTATTTTCGGATACACTCCGAATAAATCATCACTCCCGAATGAAGAGTCTCCTGAAACAACTCTTCCTAAATCGAATGCAACTCTGGGAACCACTATCCTTCCCAGAGACGGAGATTTATTCTCACAAGAGAAATTAATCTAATGTCCAAAATTCACTCTGTCATATAGAACTGAAAGTAACTGGAAGACCATAATGACTAATCTCGCTAGTTTCTCAACTAGCATACACATAATATATGTCTCATTCAATTGCATCGGGATCGCTCCTAATCCCTGAAATATTGCATCTATGTGCAATACCCTTCCATCAATATCGGACAGATTAACTAACACTGACACAAAAGTCATCCACCGTCTAGGCCCTGAAATCTAGGTTCACAAACTTCTGACAAGGTGATTCCCATCACCTTCTTGGTCCAACAAATCAGCGGTATGGTATCGCTAGAACATCCTATCCTCATCCATGGTAAATACCAAATCAATCTAGGGAAACCACAACTTCCCTCAAGATTGGGAATATATCCATAAATATATCCTCCACAGATATGATGACAATCGATCTCAAATACTCCAAGAGTACTTGATTCCTCAAGTTCATGAACGACTAAATTGTCGATAAGTCTAACAACATTATCAATCAGCTCTATACACCTGCATTCTTTTATTCTATGCTAATGATAGCTCAATCATCACATCGACAATGATAATTGTATGACACTAAGTCACTACAATATCAAACCTCCAGTCATAGGCCAACCCTAGGATATACACAGGTGTCCTTTAACTGATCTAAACAGATCATCAATTCCTAACGAAGGATACTCATTCTCAACTACTGCATTCCATCATCGATAGTCGATGTATAACCCCAAAGGTCTGTCTCTCTTTTAACAAAGAGTTACAAGTCTTCTCAAGAAGAAACCCTGAGGCAGATAAATCTCCCATAGTGTTTAGCAACACTGACACCCATAAAATCATCTCCCGGTATGAGGTCTCCAATATCAGGACTATTCCCGAAATCACCTCAATCTCATATTCCACTTGCCCATGCAGTGACCAGCCCGAGAGTTCATCCGTAACTACATTCGAATACTCTCAGATTATACGTACATCCGAGAGTCCTAGTATACCAACGCTCCAACAATCCAACTATCCGTAAGGATATGTCTATAGTAAAGGTATATCTAGCAAAGGCTAAGGGTATCCCTTGACTTCTTGATGGTTGATCAACATCTCACCTGACGGTAGAGAAAAATCACCAACCCGCAAGTCGATAGGAACCCTTCAAACCCTATCCAAGAATGTTCTAGACAAAGATACCTATAAACTACCAGTATCTCTCGATATATCCGCAAATAGGATAATCTAAAGTAATACCCCGAAGGACCGATCCTTCAGTCTTCTATACTTCTTCTCGAGTAATCATGTAAACTTGTCCAACATCTGTTCTGGATGGCTGAGCTCATGTAGATGCAAAGACTATCATGGAGGAACTGAAATCAACTGCTGGAACTGAGGTACAACTGAAACAACTGCAATGGAGCTGGTAAACACTGTTGTACTGGCAAGAGGGTACACATCCGGCTGTAAAATACTGAAGAACTGTCAACCTCATAGCACGCTCCAACTCTGCAAATGGTATAGCTGCAACTAGAGAATACTGCATAGATACGACCATCGTCGTAAACTTTCTCCTCTGTACAAATCATAACCACGCCGGGGAAGGTAACAGTTGCTGTCGTCTGGGAAGATAACAATTGTTGTCTGAACGTCTGAATCTTCTGAGATATCTTTGGCTGATACTGCTGAGTAACTTACTTCTTCCGGATGAAAGTATCAAAGAGCTCTAACTATATCTGAGGTAGTAGATCGCTGCTGATGTGATAATCTAATCTACTGTGATAACTCGGCTTTCGAGATTGTGGATCGTCCGCTCGAAAGCATCATCCATAGTCTTCAACTGAGTCTTTAAAGTACATACTCTCCTCGTAGATACCGACTGCTTATAGTAGAAAATAGATACAATGGTCCATCGGATAATCCGCTCGGTCTCGTGACGCGACCCGCACACATAATCTCCCTTCGGAGTCTTTCCTCTGAGTTCACTGATAAACATGAGAAGCTACTGACAATCTGCAATCGGTCTTCTATGATCGGAAAACTCTCCAATAGTCGCTCGTGACTCATGACTTTAATCTTGCTCCTTTTTATCCAACATTTGGAGACTTCTAATTCCAATAATTTGACTTGCAATATCTGCTTATCAAATCTTCAACTCTTAAAACACTTACTACGGAGTCATTTCTATACACCTGACTCGGTCTATGCACTTCCGGTAGGATCTAGTAGGAGATCCAATCATCTGATCAAAATATCAGCCAATAAAGCCGTGGGTGGCCAAAACCAACCCAATCACATTCTTGGGCTATTAGGTGGTTGTAACCCCCCGCAAGTCTAGCGACTCTGCATGGTACCTTCGTTACCAACCGATCACCCTACTCGATGCCCAAGAATTCCCTGACAATGAGTCAAAGAAGATGACGTGGGGAAATACTATCTCACAACATCACTGAACTGTGACCAAGTGATATATTATTTTCCGTAGGTTATTTTCTATATCTTACACCAAGTACCGGCTAAATCTGGATAATGGTATGCAGCTAACTTAGCTTCCTCTGTATAACACGAGTTAAGTACTCAAAAGTACCCTCAACGTTATACAACCTAGAACGACCAATTCAGGGATCAAAATCCCTATGAATATCGCCAAAATAATCCTCTACTATCTGCATCAGCAATAGTATACTCGCTTGTCCATTACCCCATGGGTAATGATCTGACTAACATAATTAGTGAAAATCTTAAGACTGTAATCCTTGATCTCCACAAGAGATGTGACTACGATCGCCCGGCCTCAAAGGTAATTACCTTTCGAAGCGTACATATCTAATAACCTCAACATATCGTTCCCTGGTACTCAAACCATTCACGAATACTAACCAATATCCTACAAGTCATCCATGTTATAAGCAACTAAATGCATAACCAATAGAAGAATATGTAATAACAATTAATATACCTTAAACCTTGTAGCTCGGAGATGTCCGCAACAGCCAGATCCCAGAACTCACAAAACCAAAATCGAGTAAAGCAAAACTCGATGCCCGAACGAAATAAAATCCGAAAATGGACTTCGCAACCTAGGGCTCTGATACCAAAAAAATTGTCACGCCCCGAGAGTATGCCATGCCGAAAAGCAAACGGACAACATCTCCCCTGTACGTGGCAACATATCGGGTTAATACAAGTCCCGTAGGCCCACAATAATAATATAACATAAAGATATCAATATATCAAACACAGCGGAAACATACAACAGATAAAACAATATACAATGACCCAACTGTGCACTCCGGAGTAACTTGACACGACAAGAATCATAACAGAAATCGAATCAAAGACCAAATACATACAATACGTCCATATATCACAAATACGGAAACAATACAGGGTAAAAACCCAAACTAATAATCCGTAAGGATACAACAACACGGAAAACATATCCATTCGTCCGGTGTGAGATGGGATCAGCTGGCGGAGCTCCGAATGGATAAGTTTATGTTTGCCCGAATCACTTATCGCCGGGTGGTAAATCGACCCGGTGTGAAAAGTGAGATATATCCATTCTGGAGTGACGACGTCATAAACTTATCGCCGATAGAATGCGAGGAGTCTGTCAGAAGTCAGCCCCTACGAGGATCATCATCAATAACGGATTCGTACTCTAATGGATTCTACATATTAAATTCCCACGTCAAATAATCGAAACGCATAAATTAATAAGTAGATCACTTAACCGGATTCGAATCAATACGATACGATCGAACAATTATAATAATCACATATAAACTCATATCCAATACTCAGATCCTGTCTTGAAATACAGCGTGAGGTATTATCAAAAAAACTAATTAAATGATGAAGCTCCAATCATATCTTATTAATATATAAAAATTGAAGCAATCAATTATATATACACATCTTGTTTTCGTATGCTCCGGCCGTGAGGCTGTGCTTGTGTATATATCAGCAATCAATGATCATTAGTATATGTGAGTTGGAAGTACTATGATCATGGATATGGAGACAAAAAGAAAACACCACTCCTATATGATCCTGAGGCAGTGCAAAAGTTGCATCTGGAGGATGAGTGCTTGGCAATATAATTGAGCTCGAACTGGCCGGCTCCTGGCGAACAAATGCAGATTGGCTTTATTTCCTGCATTTTCGTTAGATGCATCCATGCCTTGTTGCTTTCATGCCGTTCTGACGACAGGTATGCACTGTAGGACTCATCCAGTCCTGCAGGCCGTACTGTGGTAGTATGTATGTATATATCAACAGCAGGAGCGGTGCACAGGGACACACTTCATGGCGGTCAGCTTCTGTTACACGATCTTTTTCTTTCTTTTTTTCTTTTTTCTTTTTTAAAATTTTTCTGAAAGGAAAGGCATGTAAAAGCTTCTGCTACATGCTTGTTTGATGGTGACGAGGCAACAAGATGCTCTGCTCCCTCCTTTATTCACTCGCAAAGGCATTGCAGTTTACATGAAAATAGAAGCTGCTGCTTCGTCAAACTCCAGCTCGATGTAAAATGGGAGAAGACGTGCGCCAGGCGGAGTATTTCTTTGTTTTTGGACTGATCAAAATTTCAATACAAAGTAGAGGCTTGGATCTCTTTTTTTTTTTTTTTCCTCGGGCTTCTACTTGATCAATGGAGGTAGCCCATTTAAGCATTTTGGCATGGGTCAAGATTGTATTTCATCACCTATTCATTTAATTAGTTTACCATGCATCCCCCAAGCCTAGTTGCTCGTGAGGTTGGTCCCCCTCCCCATCGTGCCATTCGGGGCATAGAACAATATTTCGAAGAGAAAACACATGTTTTTATGATGTTTCTCTCCAAAATCCAGGACCATATATATGTTTATTCAAGGAGCGACAATATATATAATCTTTAATGGTCCTCTATCACAACGCAAGAGGCATTTTTATAGTCTAACTCAAATCCAAAATAGAGGTTTTATTAATTACAAATGGCGCCACAGGTAATTAGTTGGAACAATTAGTGGTTCCGTGGCACAAAGAAATTGGATATTTGTATATGCAACGGGATACCATATTATACCATATTGACATTGTGATGATTTGAGTGACAGTTACAAATGTGCAGAGTCATTTGCGATGATTTAAGCATAAAAATGAAATATAAATCATAAGTGTCTTTGGAATTTTTCCTATATATTCATTCAGCAAATGCCTTTATATTACAAACAAAATTTTGCAAGTCCAATTAGAGCAACTAAAGGTCGACATTTCAAAGCACCTAAAGAAAAAGGCATTCCACTTGATAACCCAGTTCGATTTTCCATTGAGATAATATTCGATGATGAATTTAAAAAAAAATTAAAACTCCCTTCTGAATAGGAATTTATCCGATGTATAAAGAAAGACTTTGATATTGAACAATCTTTCTGAAATAATATTATAATGGAGTCCAAATTTAATCGTCAAATTACGAACACTCTCATAATATACTTAAATGATTATTGGAGATCCTTAGAGATTTTGATATGTTCTCTATACTCAATGGTCAAATAAATGTTCTCGTAGAACTGTACGATCAGATTGATCGATCTAAAAATTAATGAGATCGAAGACTATAACAAACACCTAAAGGTCGACATTTCAAAGCACCTAAAGAAAAGGCTGCTGTCACCGCATATCTAACACAAAAGATAAAGAAATCCCAGAGTTACTTTATACCCGTGCAGTCCTTAGTCCTCCTGACATAAATAATGAAAAAGTTTCTCAAAACAATTATACTTTTTTTTAATTACATTATTTAAAAAAAAAAATCCAACGGTGACTTTACTTTTAACTATACTTTATCTGGAAAATAATTATCATCTTTAACTGACAAATGATTTTTTAACGGAGAAAATGTTTTTAGGTAAAAAAGAGAGTAATATTTCTGATAGAAAATATATTATTTTGGTTGAAAAAGGAGCTTATTACAAATAAAAGTCGTGTGTGTGGGGAAACAAATTTTGTATATATCGTGCTTTTTCCTGTTTTATCGTTATATTTTTTCCTGTTTTAATAATTTTATATAAAAAATTTTCGTGTGTAATGTCATGCATGGATCGAGCCTAGCATAAATCTCACAGTACCTGGGCGCCTGAAAGAAAATCAAATGTGTTAATTGAGTCTGTGGCATGTCGGACAATTCATTTTTTTTTTATAGTGGTCCGATTAATTTTAGAGGTGCTGGATTTGGTCTTGTAAAATCTTTTAACGAATTATTAGGATGAAATTCAAAAAGTACAATTAAATTTTGATGGGTCATCTAACACGATTCAAATACGGTTTGCTCATGCATACCGACAATTGATGACCTATTGATGTGCCGGACGGGTTGTCGTAAATGAGTACATGTAATTCGAATGTCAATTCTATTTATTGAGTAGGTCAGACGTTGAGACCAGCGTGTCGATTGCACATGGAGTTAGATTGTTTCAAACCCCATTAATAAAAATAATTTCTAGTTATGCCAGTGAATCGCAATAATTTTGAGAAATAACTAAGTTTAGATGGGTTGAAGACGAAACCTAACCAGGATTGACTCCAACGTGATTGGACGTGGAATCTTTCACGTGAGGGCAGGGGAGGTTGAGGGCCGACAGCTTTCTTCTTAATTGGATTGTCTACTGAATCATTTCGCCGATTAATGGCAATCATTCAAATCCCCCGTCACCATTTTCCAATTCAGCAACCCCAATCATTGAACTCGATCGTCGGTGTATGTTTTAGTTTGCGTTTCTTGCTTATGCTTTTTTATTTTTCTATTAAATTTCGGGGGAAAGGAAAAAGAAATTGAAAAACCACATGTTCGAGTTCCTTTTCAGTAGCGAAGGATACGGATTTATTGATTTTATGTCAAGACCAAAACCAGAAGGAAAAAAAAAAAAGAGAAAGAAAGAAATGAGATGAAACAATACACGAATCGTAATTCACGCAGCACTGGACGAACAAATAGGCGCGCGCACCTAGAATTCAATCACAGAAGACCGTCTCCACAATCATTGTGTTCGGTCAGTTGATGACTCTGCAGTTGCTACGGACCTCGCCGTCGTAGCCGGTGAGAACGCCGATGGCGCCCATCTTGAGGATGGACTCGGCGAACTTGCGCTGGAAACGCTTATAGTTTCCCCCGAGGCGCTTGACCAGCGTGGTGGTGCCTTGCGTGGAGATCAGCGTGTGGTCGGAGGCGAAGAGGCCGCGGTTGTTGAGGACGAGGCGGTAGTACCGGTTGTCGAATTTATGCGGCGTCTTCGGGTCCATCGGCACCGTGTTGTTGCTCTGCGCCGGGCACTGCTTCCGCAACGCCCTGGCGTACTTGCCTTCTAGCGTCGGGTCGTTGGAATCCAACCGATTCGAGAAGGCGTCGCAGTGCGCAATGCCCACCGTGTGGGCTCCCGAGAGGATGACCATGTCGGTTTGGCTCAAGCCTTTGGAGATGAACAACTCGGTGAGCTTGGCGAGCTTGAAGTCCGGCGAGGGGAGGACGTCGGCGTCCGAATCAACGGAGATCCGGCCATCTCTTCTCCCTGACGGCACCTTGTAGTGGATTCCTCCATACTGTTTTCACCATGCTGCTTTCTAGTGAGATGAAGAAGCGCAAGGGAAGTTAATTAACTAAGAACAGAGTAGCGAAGCTTAATTACATGAACAACGGCGTCTCTGGCAGCAAATGCGAGGAGGTCGGCACATGAGACGACTCCTTTGCAGGCGGATTCCAGTTTCTCCTTGACAGCGTCGATAATTTCGAATCCCTCGAGTGTGAGGTTGATCTTCGCGTCCTTTTCGGCTTTGCTCGTGTTGGTGGAATCCAAGAGAATCGAACCATCACAGCCCTGCAGATGGCTCATATCTTCGCATCATACACTCACATTTAAAGAAGAGGAAGAGGAAGAAGAAGATGATGATGATGTACGATTAGTTAATTAATTACTCTGACGAAGCAATCATGGAAGTGCATTCTGAGAAGGTCAGCGCCGACGCCTTCGTCATCCTTCAGGGCCTTCTCGATCTCCTCCTTCACGATGGCCTCAGCTCGAGGGCAACTGTGGGAGTAGTACCCGATCTTGAGCTGGGCGTCTGCTCTCTGCATGCCACTAACCCACAAAACGGCCATGGCGAACACCACCATGCTGGCTCCTCTTGCAAGCGCCATTGCTGATTTCTCTCTATCTCTATCGATCGTCCACAAGACAGAGCCCAATTATTTAGCTCGGCTTGCGTGATTGGGAGGACCTCCAATTATCTCTTCATATATAGCCGCACTCACTGTGTTCCTTGGTGTCCAAGTTGCAGTAGCAGCTTCCAGCCAGACAGGATCACTGTCTTCTCTAATTAGAAAAGTAAACTGATTATTCTTCAGTTAAATACAAACAAACACACTGAGTAATATATTGATCCATCGACGGGGCTCTAAAGCCCAAAGGTGATGCAGAGTGAATCGTATTGCTTTGGAATAGGAGAAGTACAGGAATATGATGTAACACTCAACCAAACAGATTGGGCACGCAGATTCCCCCGAGGTGCAACACTGTAAAGTTTGTTTATCGAAGTTTTACGCTCTCTCTCTTTGAACCCCAGATACTCGTTCAGAATGAATTCATAGTCAGAGCTTCCGTATTTTCCTGTTCTTTATAAGCAATAAAAATTAATAGATTTACTCAGAATTCTTTTAATTTAAAAATAGACCATCAAATAATTTTTCTGAAAATCTTTTGATGGTCTAGGTCTTGCCGATTTTAAAAAACAAGAAAATAAAAAAGTCACCACAGAGGTTTTCTATATGTCTGGTCGATAGATTAAAAAAAAATCTAGTTCATGTATTTTTGAGTTGAAAGAGAACATTAAATAAAGTTTGATGAAACTTCTAGACCACTAAAATTGTTTAAGATTAGCTAGAAAATCATATCAATGTTCAAGCGTTTTTTAGTTAAAAAATTAGCATTTTCGAATTTAAAAGAGGCCTCTCGAAAGTAATCAGCCATCGAAAATATCGTAGAAACTCATTTTTTTGAGTTGAGCTGGCTTGCTTTTTTTTTTTCGAGCTGATTAATCGAGCTGAATCGAGCTTGTTTTGATCGTTTCAATCGGGTTCGATTAAAGCTTGTTTAAATTTGATTTATTTAAATGTTATCAAGCTCTTAAGTCAAACTTGTTTGTTTATTTAAAATTTTATTAATTTAATCCTGATTTATAAATGAGTATAAATAAATTCAAAAATAATTTTTAAAAGAGTATAATATTACGAACATTGTTCACGAACACGCTCACGAACATTGTTCACTTAACGCTTTCACGATGAACATTAATGTCGAACACATACGTGTTCGCTTGTTTATTTAATTTATCGCTCGCTTGCTGTTTATTAATTGACTTTGATGCATATTGAACGAACGTAAACGAGCTCTTACCGAGTCGAACACCAAGCTCGTTCATGAACGCTTGGTTCGTTTATAGCCCTAGTTGGACGCATCAAAATGGTACTGAAAATTGCTCTATTTTTAACTGAAAAGCATTTAAATACTTCACTTTATACTTATTGAAAGTCTTGGTGGTGCTGGTTTTCAAAAAATCAGCACCACCAAGTGGTGTTGGATTTTTTTTCAGCACTATTATGATGTTGATTTTCGAAAACTAGTATTATGATGGTGCTGAATTTTTTAAATCAACATTACAATGCATTAAATTATAGTGTTCGAAAAAAAAAGAGTAAAGAATGACATTTTTGGACTCTAGAACATTGTAAAAATCCATGAGAGTTAGAATGGATTCAATCGGAGTTTTCTATGTCAATGAATTTTGATTGAAACTCATCAATGGATATGAGAGATTTAGATTTTTGAGTTAATATATAATGGAAGAGGATAGTGCAGTGAAGGTGATGTCCATGTCTCGTTTCAATATTCCTACGATAAGTTATGCGTATGTATCAATTGTCTTAAAGTTAAACACTTTGAAAACTTTCTGATCATTGTTATTAATAACTTTGAACAAATTTTTGGACACATAGATTCTCAAATATTTGAGAAACTTATGACATTTGGAATGAATCCGATTGGAGTTTTCTAGGCATATCAATGAATTTTGACCGAAACTCATTGATAGACCTAAAAGATTTAGATTTTTGAAAAGTTGGTATGCAATAGAAGAGAGTAGTGCGGCGAAGGTATTTATGATATTCATACCTTATTTTGACATTTCTATGATAAGTTACTGTTAAGACCTTAATGTCGTGTTAGAGGGGATGAATAATATTTCATCGATTTCTTTCGTTTGTGTTCGTCTACAAAGATTAGTACGCAGCAGAAATACAAGATAAATAATACGAAAACAAAACACAAGCATACAACACTATTGTTTAACATGATTCAGAGATAAATCTCTTACTCCACGATGATCCTTAAGGCAGATCACTCATTTTCAACGGTTGCAATAACTTCCTTCTTTAGGTAAGCACCAAGGTGGAGTAAACCTCTTTACAACCTGAGTTTTACAACAAGTATACAATGTAATAAATAAATACAAGTAAAGAAATATTTTACACAATAAATCTTTACTTGAGCTCTCTTTTAGCTACTTTGGATGGCTAGGAAGGTATGAAAAGCATCAACTTAATTATCCCCTTCAAGATCACCAGGAACCAGCTCCTTCTCCCTCCTCCGCAACCTACATTTAAAAGCTTCGCTCGGGTTGATTTTTCACCTAACAATCGACTACTATTTCTCTCAGTCGACTGCCCACTTGATCGTTGTCTCACAACGGACTAATCCACGTCGAAAACACTCGATCAATTGACTATGAAACATTTTGTGCCCTGTCCACTTAAGACTAGTCGATTGCCAATGTCCAGTCGAATGGTGCAAGCCATTAGTCGATTGTCAGAACACCAGTCATCAGTTGAGCCACAGTCTACCCTCCGAGTGTTGAACACTCGACCAATCGATTAGTCAATACCACTAATCGACTGGTAAACCTCAAAACTAAGGTTTAACCCAAGTATGATCCTCTTATACTTGATACTCACTCTTAGCCTATACCTAAGTCTTCAAGCCACTTCCATCAATATCACGCCTTTGATTTGAGTTCATGACTCCTCACCCTTGTGCTAGCCTTCAAGTGCTTTTATCGGTTTCATCATGCCATCGGGTACCCTTAGCCTAAACATAAGTCTTTAAGTCACTTCCACTAGTCTCACACCTTTAGTTCGAGTCTACGACTTCTCACCCTTAGCCCTAACCTTCAAGTGCTTCTGTCGACTTTGTCATGCTAACGAGTCTGCCTTTACCAAGAGGTTGCGCCTCCGGGACTTCTATTGTCAAGTCTCCAAACTTAGATTTTCGTCGCAAATACTACACACTTGGACTTACACGACCAAGACTATACCCTTGGACTTTTCTTTGCCAAATATTCATACTTAAACTTTCCCTTACCAAGACTATACCCTTGGACTTTTCTTTGCTAAGAATTCATTATTGGACTTCTCCTTTGCCAATCATCTATACTTGGACTTTTACTTGAGTCTCATTTGAGCTTGTTCAACTTTGACCCAAGGTCGATTGCTTCAACAATTTTCTCCTACAAATTTCCTTCACATGATCTTGGATGTCCTAAATCATCCTAGTCAAGTGATCATACGTATTGTCAAACCCATTGTTAAACATCAAACCCTACTCAAATCACACTCGAGTCTGGTCAATCTTGACTCAAAGTCGACGACTGCACCAATAATTTTCCCAATTTTATTGTTTGACAATACCTTTAAGTTAGACTAACCCATAAGTCTAACTTGACTCTTTTTATGCCAAGACATGCATAAAGAAGATTTCCTAACTTAAACCCTTCATTTCTCCCCCTTTGGCATATATCAAAAAGTCTACCAAGATTTTCTATGTCTCATCTTCCAATTAGATCCTTCATTCTTCCTCTTGGTCCAAGATTCTTGTTTGATACCTTCATTCTCCTTAGTGATAAAACTTCTATCACTAAATGAAAGACAATTCTTCATTCTCCCCCTTGTTAACCTTCATCTATCATCCCTTAATGGATAAACTCCCTATAAAGGTTTGTTCTCCCTTGACTATTGCACCAACAATATCTTTGAAGAGTTCCTAAGCTATAGAAAACCTAAACAATAAAAAATAAGAGTTAAAGTTCAAACTTAAACTTTAACCTCCCTTTAAATTTGATTTTAACCCTAATTAATTCTCCTAATCATTTTTAATGGAAATATCACACTTCCAAGCATATTATAGGATTAAGAGTATTTAGGGTACTTGGAGGTGCTGATAATTAACTAAACAAATTTTGTTCAGTCAAAATTAGCCTCATCAGTCGACTCAATTAGTGACCAGTCGATTGAAACCATCATCAGTGGACTGGCTACCTACAGCAGTCGACTGGTGTTTAATTTTTCTGAAATAAGAGTTTTTCAGATGAGATTTGAAAATTCATAAGTAATTATACAATTATTAAAAAAATCATGAAACTTTATATGTACATTACTTATGTCAAATATAATGGGTGAAAAATAATTTTTATATTAAAATACTCATTATTTTAAGAGAATGATATAAAGTTCAAAACTATTGAAAACTTCAATATTTTTGTCTAACTTTGTTTCAATATTCTCAATGTTTATTGCTATCAAAAGATAGAATTCACCAAGGTTTTACAAAATGATATTCAAAATCGATTTCCAATCACAATCAATGGACTAAATATACATAACTTGAACATTAGCTTTCCTCATGATTTGTCATATGATTTGATGAGTTTCAGTTCACTTGATGTACCATATAAGTACATTGAATTTAACTTATTTTTTTTAACATCTCACTTGTGTCTAAGGTATATCAATACACACACATATCATCCTATAGTTTATGTGAGATGTGAATTTGATTCTTCCCTATACTAAGGGTTCATGTATTATTATCTAGACATATCTATTTGATTTCTTTATCTAGGACATCAAACAATTTCATTTGTCCTTAAATCCAATTTGATAAACATAATGCATGAATTATGATCATGGTATATATTACATAATTTAAAAATATTTTCAATGATGTATGATATCATGACATAATAAAATAACCTAAGTATTATCATGACATTTTAGATAATCATATGAAACATGATGTTATAACATGGATTATGGCAAGTAAAGCATGACAAATATATAATATAAAGGTATAATGATACCTAAATTTTAAATCTAATTGTCATTTGCTAAATATCAACTTTGTCATAATGACGTCCAAATCTCTCAAGTGTGTCAAAACTCTATCTGAGCACACTCTTGACTCTAATCTAATTGTATCAATCATGATCAATTTTTTAAACTTTTTTATCTCTATGGGCACATCATAAAATCTTTTAGGATCAAATTCTATGTTCATTTCCAAAATATTACAATACTTTGAAAATGTTATAAAGTGTCAACTTCACTATGGTTAGATTGACTACCTTTTCATTTCAAGTTGACACACCCTAAACTCATTTAGTGTGGAGGGATCACACTCATAGAAATTCAATACCTATTTGAGCTCCTTGGATTTATAAGGTACTCACTAGAGATAACCTCTTTCAATACCTTTCTAATGACTCTCCTAGGCTTGGAAGCCTTGCTCATTGTGGTCTCTTCAAGGTCAACTCTAGGGATTGCCTCCCTTATAAACTTGCTAATGATTTTCTTAGGCTTGGAAGCCTTAGTCATTTGAGTCTTATCTAAGTTAGCTCTTCATCCCATGTAACCTTAACTTTCGTAGCCCTAGAGGTGATTCTATAACTATATGAAATACTATGATAGGTAGGCTAATATATCTTAGACTTAAGCTTGTTACCCAAATTTTTCTTGTTCATAGATGCACCTTGCCTATTGACATTTAAACCTTATCCATTAGACCCCCTCTATTATATTTTCCATTTTATAAAGGGTCATTTCCATTTTATCAAGTTTTGATCTCAAAAATTAATTTTCTACCTCTAACTTATCCAATTTTGATTTTTTATTAATCATTTTGACATATTTCTTTCTTTTAAGCATATGTCTATCCTTCTTAGAGTTAATGACTAAATTGTTATTATTATGGTTATCTCTAGGGTTCTCTTTAAATGTTGACTTATCCTTAACCCTAAGGTTAAAATGCTTGGCCCCTAAAAATAATATTTATTTTTAAATTGGTCCTTAGGCTTACTTTCATGATATCTAACTTTTAGACAATAAAACTTGTTACTAACATGCCTTTTATCATGACATAAAGGAAGAATATTATTAAAATATACCTTAGAATTTGTCTTAGCTCCCCCTATATATTAAGCTCCTCTCATGTCCTTCCTAGGATTTCTTCCCTTTGGACGTTGGTTCCTATATATAATGACCCCTTTTTTTGCACGCAAAATATATAATGTACTCCTTGCCTTTTCGAATGAGAGCACCGATCGACTTGGTCTTCTCCTTCACCATTGAAGCTATTTGAGCCTTCATCTTGGCTCTTTTTGGACACTTGTTTTTGTAGTGTCTCACTTTTCTATATTCAAAGTATGTTATATAATTTTTATTTTTATTAACCATACCAAAATTAACTTCCTTATACGTAGAGGATGCTTGGTAAGGTTTTTCATTTCTTCCGGTAGTAGAGGATTTCTCTTGCTCTTGCTCCAGTATTGGTTGTCTATCCCCCCCCCCCCTCAATCCTAGAGGTGGAGGCTTCATCAACCTCTTCTCCTTCGGATATTGAGCACCTCTCAACGTCCGAATTTTCAAGCTCTTGAGATAATGAGCTTTCTTCTTTTGATTCCTCCTCACATTGTACCGGTGAAGTGGAGTCCAACTAACTTACTCCATAGCTCCTTAGCGTTCTTAAAATTTCCTAACTTAGACAAGATATCATTGGGCAATAAATTTACTAACATCTTTGTTACCTTGTCATTTGTATCATATTTTTGAACTTGTTCTTCAATTCATTTCCTTTTCTTGAGAATTCTACCCTTTTGTCCAAAAGAGATTGAAATCCATCTGCGATAACAAACCAATTTTCTAATTCACACATTAAAAAAATAGTTCACGCTACCTTTTTCACTACTTGAAATCCTCACGGTCGAAGACAGGTGGAACTAGAATGTTGTAACCTAGTACATCATTGAACTCCATCTCCCACTAGTTTTTGCTCTCGCGACGGTAAGTCCTTGAAGAGTAACCTCGCTCTGATACCAAGTATTAGGACCTTGATGTCATGCTAGAGGGGGGAGGGGGTGAATAATATTTCATTGATTTTTTTTGTTCGTGTTCGTCTACAAAGATTAGTACGCAACGGAAATACAAAACAAACAATATGAAAATAAAACACAAGCATACAATACCATTGTTTAACCTGGTTCGGAGATAAATCTCCTACTTCATGATGATCCTTAAGGCATATCATTCCTCTTCAATGGACGTTCCACTAGCTTCCTCCTTTAGGTAAGCACCATGGTGGAGTAAATCTCTTTACAAACTGAGCTTTACAATAAGATACAATAAGTATACAATATAATAAGCAAATACAAATAAAAAAATACTTTACATAATAAATCTTTACCGAGCACTCTTTTAGTTGCTTTGGATGGCTAGAAATGTATGAAAAGTATCAACTTATCCCCTTCAAGATCACCAAGAAACATCTCCTTCCCCCTTCTCCGCAACTTGCATTTAAAGGCTCTGCTCGGGCTGATTTTTTGCCTAGCAGTCGATTGTCGTCCTTATCCCCAGTCGACTGCCTGCTTGACCATTGTTTCACAATGAACTAATCTACATCGAAAATACTCGATCAATCGACTACTCATACTTATCAGTCGACTGTGAAACATTCTATGTCATATCCATTTAAATTTTCCCTTTTAATGGTGAAAATTTTATTTTTATAAAAATTTAGGCCCTCTTAAATGAAGATCAAATTTTGGGACCTGGGCAAGGGCCCCATCAGCCCTCCCCCAAGGCCGGCTTTTCTACCTTTACCAAGAGATCGCACCTCTTTGACTTTCATTGTCAAATCTCCATACTTGGACTTTCGTCGATAAGACTATACACTTGGACTTTCGTCGGTAAGACTATACACTTGGACTTACATGATCAAGACTATATTGTTAGACTTTCCTTTGCCAAGTATCCATACTTAGACTTTTCCTTCCCAAGACTACACCCTTGAACTTTTTCTTGTCAAGAATTCATTCTTAGACTTCTCCTTTGTTAAGCATTCATACTTAGACTTTTACTCGAGTCTTACTCAAGTTTGGTCAACCTTGACCTGACGTCAATTGCTCTAATAATCTCCTTCTAACAATTTCCTTCACATGACCTTGGATACCCTAAATCATCCACTAGTCATATGATCATATGTATTGTCAAACATCAAAATTCTACTTGAGTCCAGCCTTATCAATATTGACTCAAAGCCGATTGCACCAACAGTTACGTATCAATTAAATTTTTTCTCTTTTATTTATATATATGCAATAATCCATGTGGTGCTGGTTTTCACGAAGATGGTGTTGGTGTTCGAAAACCAATACCATAATGGTGCTGATTTTTGAAATTAACACTATAAGGTGATGTTGAATTTCCCATTATGCTGGTGTTCGAAAATTAGTACCAAGGTGGTGTTAGTTTTTGAACACTAACACCACAAGATGGTGTTGAAAAAAAATTCAACACCACCTTGATAGTGCTTATTTTTTAGCACCAGCACCACAAGGTGGTGCTCGTGTTCAAAAACCAACACCACTTTGGTGTTGGTTTTCGAATACCATCACCATGGTTGTGCTCGAAAACCAACATCACCTTGGTGTTAGTTTTCGAACGTCAACACCACATGGATTATTATATGTATATAAATAAAAGAGAAAAATTTAATTGACACAATTTATCATAGGAATGTCAAAATAGGGTATGAACATTATAAATACCTTCACCGAACTATCTTCTTCCATTGTATGCCAATTTTTTAAAAATTCAAATCTCTTATATCCATTAATAGATTTTGGTCAAAATTCATTGATGGACCTACAAAACTCTAATCGGATTCATTCCAAATACTATAAGTTTTTCGAGTATCTAAGAGTCTATATCTCCAAAAATATACTCAAAGTCATTAACAACATTGATCAGAAGACTTTCAAAATTTTTGACTTTAAGACGATTGACACATATGCATAACTTATCGTAGGGATGTCGAAACTAAGCATGAACATCATAAATACATTCACTGCACTACCCTCTTCCATTACATATCATTTTTTCAAAAATGCAAATCTCTTAGACCTATCAATGAGGTTTGATTAAAACTCGACATAGAGAACGCTGATTGAATCCATTCCAACTCTGGGTCGTAGATTTTTACATTGCTTCGGAGTTCAAATACGTCTTTTTTTTGTTTTTAAAAATCGAACATCATAATTTAACATATCGTGGTGCTGATTTAAAAAATCCAATACTATTGTAGTGCTGGTTTCGAAAACCAACACCACCATGATGTTGATTTTGAAAACTAACACCGCTTTGTGGAGATGGAAAAAATTCAGCATCGCTTGGTAGTGCTGGTTTGGAAAACCAGTACCATTTTATCGCGCTAGAAAAAATTCAATCCCACCCTGTGATACTGAATTTTGAAAATTAGCATGGTTGATTTTCAAAACTCAAAGGAAGATTTGGGGAAAGAGAAAAAAATGGAAAGAAAAGAAAATAAATATTGCATGCAAATAACATGGAAAAGAGAAGAAAAATAGCAATTTTAATGAAGGGACAAAATGGAAAAGAAATACGCCTTTTAAACATTTTCAAATTGGTATATTTTTTTGAGCAATTCAAAATTTTATGTATACCATTTAATAAATTGCCAAAAACTCATTCATAATTTGTCTCAAGTCAAAAAGGAGCTTTTATACTAAATATTTTTGTAAGAATTAATTTAATTCATGGTTCATCAAAATCAAGATTTTTTTTTTTAATAATTCAGTTACTCAAGTTATCAATTTATATTCACTCATATCTATCTTTAGAATATTCATTCCAAGTTAAATCATGGAGATGACTAGTTCAATCCCATGAATTTTTTACGGAGCATTAACTAATCCATAAATGATATCTGCTTTACTGGCCATGAAAATGGATCAAGTACTAATCCATAAATGATATATACTCTATTTGCCATCAAAATAGATCAAGAAAATACTTGCGGCTCAGCAATCAAGTCTGACGATACGATCGTACCATTTCTGTAATGTAGGTTTGACGTCGAAAATGTATTCCATTCGAGAAAGCAAACTTTTGATGTGCACCCAACTCAAAATCGCCTATCTAAATTTTTTCAAAATTCAAAATCGAATTTGTCTCAGCAAAGAATTAAATCATTTTAGATTGTAAGATGTTATTCCACTTTATCATTTTATCGTATCCACGAGGTAAGATTTTTTTTTTTTTTCATAATTTATTTCTTTTCATCTCATTATGAGATCAACAATAATGAACATTTGAAGTGAGAAATTTATTTTCACAAACTGAGATTCAATGGATATGGAAGTGTGATAAAAAGGATATCGATTCAATGGCTACGAAAGTACGGCCATACGAAAAATACAAATGAGTGCTGAAAAAGACATGCTATTTTATTAAAAATAAAGTTAAGGCCATCTCAAACTAGTGTCAGACCTCGTAAAGTGCTGAGTTAAGGAATTGATTTTTTTTTTTTTTTAGAAATGCGTATAACCATCGATCCTTCAATTAAGGCTCTATTTATATTTCATATCAATTGATATTTTCTAGCTCTAGACAAATTGCATAAATTAAATCCAAAGAATTGGGATGACAAGTCGATAGACCTTTAAATAATGGCTTATTCATTTTGATGAAACACGAATGAATAGTATCGATCTACGCAATATAACAATTAAATTGTCAAGAGAAGATTTTATTTCTAGTCGGTCCAAGTCGCGACATCGATCGTTATATATAATAATCCCACGCAGTCAAGTTGAGTTGGCCTTCAATACGAGACACTCGAGACCATGCGTCCAAGTGTGCTCGAGAATGAGTGGTTCTGCTTCCAAGTGGACGGTGTTCATCTTGTGCACGACTCCCTTTTGGTGCCTGCCAGCGGACACCCTCAGCTAGCCTCCCTCAGTCCATATACATCTGTTCGCCGGCTGCACATGCAGTTGGATGCGATCATTCTTTAATTCGGAGCACACACATTTTGAATATATATATAACAAACAAATTATATAAATCTAGACCGATCTCCAGCCCTGCAAAGACAAATTTACAAAATTATTAACCGACACGATCGAGATATATAACTGTGCCCATGAAATGAAAGAGATTTTTTTTTTTTTGCCGACGGTAACTGGGGCATAATTAATGTGCTCTATTTAAAGATTGGAAATTAACGCATGCAGTCGGATTGTATGCACCCTTGGACCGCTCGGCATGTCTCTATTGCTTGACTCGACGAGCGGATTGATTGACTGGCAAAATTAATTAACCAGCTACCTACATGGCTCGAACCAATTAGCTAGAATGAACATCATATCGGCAGCTGGCGTGGGATAATTAAACCGATCGAGTGGCCTCGGACAACCAATCGACTGGACAACCCTTCCATGACCGATTCATATTACAGTTCTACGGTAGAGGCACGGGCACCTCGACCCTACGGATCGTTCAGAAGCCACGGTTCTCGTGATAAATATGTATGTCGTCGCCATCTCGGAGGACCCCTCCGGGCTGCGACGTTTCATCTTCCAAAATCAAAGCTCCAAACGGCGTGGATGGACCACAAGTTTTTTTTTTTTTTTTTGTTCGCCGATTTCGCGCATTTATTGGCGCTGGCGTTCGATCATCAGCATGCAATCCTCCAAGGACGACACGAGACACCCCCCACGTCTTTCCATATGCACCTACCTGGCAACTTCGATTTAACGTGACGCGTTTAATCAAAGGTGTGTCGGTGATCGCTGAAATGGAAGAACACATAGAGAGAGAAAGAACTTTTAAAAAAAAAAAATCGTAAAAAAAGTACATTCAATAATTAAAAGTGTACCTCAATTTATTATTTTTTATCTAATACGCACGTTTAGATACACTCATGCAATAGTTTCGAGATAAAAAAATACAATTAAAAAAATAAACGTTAAGAATATTATAAAAAAATACACGTTTTAAAACTCATAAAATTAAAATAATTATTGAAAATAAAATTCAATACATTTAGAAATCAATTATTTTTTATAAATAAAGAAAATATAATAATTTCAATTAAAATTAGATCATTTGGATCGAACGTTATGTATTTTAATTATATAATAATTTTGATGATTAATTATTTTAAAGTTATATTTTTAAGTCTAAATATGTATAATACACGGTGAACATTTTGAAAATTACTCGTGACTATTTTGCTTAAAGGGAGCGGGGAGTCGGATGGTACCCAATCTGACCAAACCTCTTGTCACAATAAATACGAAAGCAAAATTATTGTTTAAGGTCATCAAATTGTTCCAATAATATTAATTAGATATGTCCAAACGACGTATGTTTAAATAGTAGAATCTTTTATTATTATTTTTTTAAAAGAAATAATAAGCACTTTTGTTTTCTTTTCACAATTCGTTGTTGCACCCATTTTGCAAGCTCAAGCTTACCCATAGACAATCATTTTTTTATATGTAAAATTAAAGAGTCGATCGTCTCGGATCTATTTTTTAAATGGTTCAAATTGCTCTCTAAAGAGATCCAAAAATTAATATGAAAAATTCAAAAAATAATTTATTAATATATTTTTTAAAATTCGATTTTATGTATAACTATGCACAAAATTCATGGACACTTTGTCATGCTTCCCTAGATCGGCAGCCTTCCACTCTTATTATCAACTACTTGGCTTTTAGGATTTGTAGCAGCAAACAAACTGATCGTAAACATATCTATCGAGACAACGCATGATCACAAGGATATCATTCAAAAAGTTTAGGTCGAGAACATGACAAATTAAGAGACACAACTACCAGAATACAATTGTGAAATCTTTCTGTAGCATCTTCTATAGTACTGCTTCTCTATATATGCAACTTCGTTCATGTCTAACATATAGCATGAAGTTCTTGTTTCTCCTTCTTTTCTCTTAATTAACCTTCAGATTTCACACAATTCATGTATTTATATATGTGTAATTACCAATTAAATTAAGAAGATGCAACGAGTACATCTATTTGTCGATGTATTTATTAAAGCACGCGCTACAATCACAAAGGCATAGTAATTGGTGCATGTGCATTTGTGCTCACTTTGAGCCCGTAGTTAACTTTCAGGTGCACACAAGAGGGCAGCTACCATCGATATATATGATCGATAAACATCAAGTACTATTCATGTTATTAATTTAAATTTGATAACAAAAGAGTGCAAATTTGATATTTGTTGGGACCATTTCTACATACTCTATGATGAATTGTGATGAATAGTAACCCGGTCCTACTCTAGAATCATGAGGGTGTAATTACCGACAAATTTAAATATAAATTGTCTAAATTTCAACAAAAGAACATTTCTTTTTCATTTCCATATTTATTGCTACCACACATAAAAAAAAAGAGAGGTTAAATTATGATTTTAGCATGAGTTCACTTAGCAAGGTCAATTAATTTTTATAATTTAACATTAAATTTTAATCAAATTGAAATCCATCTCACGGTAGCTTATAAAAATGACTTGAGATGGAACTAGAACAAAATTAATAAACTCCTTAAATTTCAAATTAGATATCCAAACCAAGTATTCTGTGTGTAGGAACACAAAGATTTGAACCAAAAAATATTGGACAATGGGTATTCCAAACATACTATTGAAGATTGATTAAAGTTGTTCTTATGGGGATAGTGTGGTAGCTAAAGTATGACGGAGTTTGCAGATAGGGCAAAGGTCGATTATGGAGGAGGTATAAAATCCTTTTCTAGATTCAGATGACCCCACGTGTCTTGACCACTACATCAAAATCCATAGGACCCTTCGTGATTTATCTTTCTCACAATGACCGTGGAACAGACCGATGGGGACTGCTAGGTTAGCAGATTTCAACCTTTTGCGAAAGATCGACTAAAGTTTACAATGCTGAAATTCAAAATATAGGAACAATATGGAAATCATGTAAATTTAAAATTATTAGATCATATGATATTAGTTAAATTCTGATTTTATTATAAATAAAGTTAAATTTTTTGAATTCAATATTTTTAATATTAATCAATTATGTGATAGTAGTTATATAGTAACATTTTCAATCGATGAATGCTTAATTAAAAATATTGATGGTTATTTTAATAATTTTTGAACGATGCCCAGGGATCATTTTAATTCTATATTCTAGGTGTTTTGATAATAATAATGATAAGTTTGGTTGACATAAGACAATAAAGACATTTTGCAATTTTGTAAGGAAAAAAACTATTCATCGATAATTTAAATAATTGTTATAAGAAAATGATTTTTTTTTATATAAAAAATCCATAATTTGGAAACTTGTTCACACTCAAAGTGCAAATAAATTTTAATTATAGAATTTTGATCACAATGTCCAATTATGCCATAAAATCTACATTTTCCTGTAAAATTTGTTTATTTATTTACCATATTTTTATGAATCTCCTAACTACTTAAAAGAACAAAAGATGATTTTTTGTCCCAAAAAAAATATTCCTCATTTCTCGAGTAAATGCTTACTGAGCTTCAATACGTACCTTTAGAAAACAAATGCATTCCTCCTTCATCATGAAAAAGAGAAGGTACGTTAAATATTTGACGAAATAAGGAAAGAACGTAAGACGCTAAACTAAAATTAAAATATTTTAATTATACTCAAATACAAGAGAGCAATTAATTTCTCGACAACGGATAATTAAGAAAGGTTTTCGACATCAACAAAAATGGTGGTTGGCTCGAAATATTAGAATCTTATTAATGAAATATAGAGATGAAAATACTAATAGACACTATAGACACGGCGTTGAGTGTTTAACATTGAATATGACCAGAGATATTAGGTCATTTTTTGCATACAATTCCTTTGATGATAATATATTTTGATCGATCGGAAAAATCAGCACGCGTAACTTCAAATGTCGTTTTTCTTGTCATCGTGACCGTGATGCGATATGAAAAACTCGATGCGAGAGGGAAAAACAAAATGTGTTACTTTTATAATCGATGATCCCAAATTGCATGAAAACACAACATTTTGATAGTCTATTTGGCATCATGGCAGTCGCATTGCTTAGTGCCTTCAAGAAAAGAAAAGAAAAAAAATGCAAGTTTAAAGTAATTTCTTGTAGATAAAGTCTTGAAAGAATAGAATGGCCATGACACTCACTAATTAAAAAAGGCCAAGTAGATAGCTTGAGTGGAGTGGTGCAAGTTAATAGATGAATATATATTCGCATTCGAGGAAAACGATTTGCCAACTAATTGCGCAAAAAAAGCCAACTAATGTAAGTTATCTTTTTTTTTTCCCTTTTCTTTTCTGGTAATTATATAGATATCGAAAACGAGATGGCCAAATATAATGCTTAGTTAATTAAACATGACAAAGCCACCGATAATTAAGTATGGCCACAAAAGCAATGAAGAAGTCTATCATGGACTAAGCGAAGGGACCCAAAAAAGCCACCCTTAACCTACCTTTGAAGAAGATTGAAATGAATGATTAACGCGCGTTAATTACTTTATTTTGGGTAAAAAACGGCCTACGACCATATTGTTAATTACCCTAAAGCTTGGATATAGATACTCAAATTTTAGTTGGATTCGTCGAAAAATGACCCTCCGCCAACCCTTCTAGTGAGATCATACATTCGTAAACAAGAAGGAAATTAAATAAAAAATAAATAAATACAACTTTTGTGACCATTTAATCAGACAATAAAAGATATATATGGACAAAACTAAGTCACCAAAGAAAACGATATAATTACAAGAAAATAACCCAAGTAAAACAGACATGGAACTGAGCGCAATAATACAAGCGGTCCTATATAAGCAACTGAATTAGAAATTAAGGTAATATTTGTAGCTAGTGACATAGATTAATTGTCCAACTCGTGATCAAACAATTTGTATTGGAAAAATAATTATATTTAAAAAGTTTTTTTTTTAAATATAAAAGAAAAAGGAAGATGAAGAAGTAAAAGTGTCTTTATTTTATGAAGAAAAAAAATCCGAAAAATATGTTTTTATGTTAAAAAGTTTTTAATGATAGGATTTTGTGATAAATGGGCCGAGTTGTCTTATTTTACTCGTGGTCAGGGCTTTGTATCCATAATAGTTATAGGCCCATTTGTGAAATTTTAAAGAATGGCCCATTAATTGGTTGACCTCATAAGTGCCCATGTTTGTGCTATAGAAGGGTTACGACCATGCGCCAATAGTCACTCCATTGTGTGCGTTGCAACCATGATCTTATGGGCAAGCATCGGGTTGCTTTGTGGGGCAATTGACAAGAATGTTGTTGGCATAGAGGGAGGTGTGAGGGTTCCAAGGGAGGGATCGAGGAGGTTGGAATGAACGTTAATGATGTGGTTGACTATGGTGAAGATGACATCGCCAAAGAGGCAACGAGTGTGATGGGTGGAGGAGGTCAAGCTTATTAGGTGTGCAAGTGTATACACTAAGGATGTATTTGATACATTCAAATTTGTCTTGTAATATAATCCAGATTATATTATAAGGTTGATTATTTTATTTGTTATCATTTTAAAATTGTAATGTAATATAATTTGGATTACAAAAGATCGACACTGAAGTTTTGTAATCTGGATTACGAAGCAAAATCTATATAATCCGATTACATTCTAAATTGTAATATGAAAAGTATTGGATGCTTAACAATCGAAGTCGATCGTCGTCGTCTTTTGTCGTCATCGATTGGTCGTTGTCGGTCGATCGACCGCTGTCGTCGTCGCCACCGTCGGTCAACCGTCGCTGTTGCCTGCCGCCGCCGATCGATTGTCGATCGACTGATCGGTCGCCGATCGACCGTCGATCAGCCGATCGATCGTCGACGCCGCTGTCGGTCGACCGATCGGTATTCGTCGTCGGTCGATTCCTACCATCGTTATAATGGACACCAAACAAAAACATATAATTATTTTTGTAATTCAAGATTAAATATAATTTTTTATCCAAATATAATAATGTAATCAAGATTATATTATATTTCATTACAATCTTAATTACGCCTAATGGGGAGGGAGGGGAGTCAAAGAAAGACGTTAGAAAGATGATAACATAAAATAATCATGAGAAAAATTATCTCTATCATTAATTTCATATCACATATAACAAATGTAATTGTAAAAAAAACTCTCATTTAGTTATTGATAGAGGAGAGATCGTTCCAAGAAAGGTATCATAGAAATCATTTTTTAGACACGTACGTCTTGTAGCTCATAGCATCAAGAAGAGTTTTATATTTAGTTATTAACAGAGGAGATCATTTTTAATACATCTGGCTGTTTAATAGAAAATCCTAGACACATATAGCGGTTTCAATGGAAAATACTAAATACATCTCGTAGTTTTTAAACAAAACTATTATATTATATGATCATTCTAAGTGTTTACATGTCATTGTTTGACAATTATAAGTTTTCTTTATTTGCACGTACAAACACTATGCAATATGCAAGCGTATAACCTGCTGAATGGCTTTTTTTTTTTTTTTGAATGGGGTGACAAGTTCAGGTTAGTTTTCCCTCATTTTTTTTTTCTTTTTGGAATCGAACGGCTTTGGTAAGATAAAATAAGAGCATGTGATGCATGGCTAATGAAAATAAGTAAAATTTAGGGCACTCTTTACAAATTGTTAAATGTCATCTAATATCTTATCATGAATCAAATAAATCCATTCATGCACCAAACGTTAAAAGATTATATTAATTTTGGAGGTTGGTATAAACTATGCTTCGAACTGCAAATTAGAGGATTAACCTGTCGAAGTCTGAACATCTGTACCGTAGAAAAAGAAAAAAAAAAAAGCAAGTGAAATCTCATTCAGCACATGACACGGCGCAGTTTTGAAATCTAGTTGATTTCGCAGATATTTTAATCTCTGGCCGCTGCTTTTTTTCCTGCCTGCCTCTGCCATCGAAGTCGAAGCGCGGTCAAGGAGTGTAGCTAAGGCGATGAGGAGAGAGAGAGAGAGAGAGCAAGAAGAAGAACGGAGACTGAGCAAAGACAGAGAAAGGAGATGGAGAGCGGCCCCACGTCTGTGTTTCTGTCTCCGCAGCTGTACAAATCTGCTGCCCAAACAATAATGCAATGCATGGGGCACCTCCCACAGACAGACACCCCTCGATCCCCAAATCTGTAGCAGTAAACCTCATTCTTTCTCCTTCTTCCTCGCCCTCACCTCTTCCTTCTCCTTATACCACTCCTACCTCTACCTCTACCTCTACCTCTACCTCTACCTAGCTACGTATTCCATCCATCTCATGGTTCCCTCTCAATTAGCTGGAGTTTGTGTGCAGTGTGACCACTGCATCAATTTGTCTGAGCTTCTTCACCTCCTCTTTCCAGGCATTAATCATTTGGGAGGAGATTTATCATGCTTGGCCATCATGCATTAATTGAGCATGAATGAAGAGGGGAATCAACGAGCAGAAGAATTAAGCCTGTTTCGATTGTGAAGAGGATAGGTAGTTGGTGAGGTACTACTTCTGCAGGTTCTGCTTCCTCATCTGCTTCTTTCCATGGAGCAGCTCCGAGGACCCATCAAAGACCCACTTGTAAGTCGCACACTCCACTCGGCTGTTGTACCTTCTTTTAATTTCCTTCTTTATTTCCTATCTCTTTCTATCTTAGTCTATCTGGTAGAACACCACCTCGTCGATCGATGAAATCTCTACATTGACTCCCATTTTTGGTTATTCCATTAATGCAAGCAATGGGCACTGCTTTATTTTTAATAATTTGATTCTTTGAAACATAACAGTTGTTGAGGGAAGTGTTGGTCTCAGAATGCTCGGAGCCTGGCTTATTTGAGATGAGATATGGGAGCCTGTTCTCTCATCAAACACCTTTCCTGCAACTTCTCATGCAAGCGGCCGGAGAGGAAACCAATGAAGCAGAGCACCTAAGTTTCTTCCCCCAAGAATCCAACTTCCAGCTTCTGCGACGACTACAGAGCCAAACCTACCGGCGAGAGGCGGACGTTGAGTCCTCCCGCGCAGCGGAGCAACTCGAGAGCTGCGTCACTCACGCCTCCGAGTCGGACGCGCGTCCAGGAAGTGCTGTCGTCGTCGTCAGCGGAGGCGGCGTCCACCACCAGCAGACCCCCGCCGAGGTGGCACTCGCGGCAGGATCTAGCGAGCGGAGGAAGCGAAAGAGGCCACGATCGGCGTCGGCGTCGGCGTCGAAGAGCGGGATGGAGGCGGAGAGCCAGCGGATGACCCACATTGCCGTGGAGCGCAACCGCCGCCGCCTTATGAATGATTACCTCGCCACACTCCGCTCCCTCATGCCACCCTCCTACGTCCAACGCGTATGCTAATGAGACACATGCAGCTTCTGAAATCCTTTTTTTGATTTTTTTTTTTTGTAATTCTCCTTGATCGTTTGCTTTTAATGACCTCGAAGGGCGACCAAGCGTCCATCATCGGCGGCGCGATCGAGTTCGTCAAGGAGCTAGAGCAGCACCTCCTCTCTCTCCAAGCACAGAAGCGGCAGCGGGCACCTAATGACGAAGACTTGGTCACAGTCGCGGACGCGTTCCACGACGGCTTCTTCGTGTCGCCGCAGTACAGGGACTACTCTGAGGGCGAGGAGGAGGGCCTAGGGGTGGACGTGGAGGCGACGCTGGTCCAGGGGCACGTGAACCTCAAGGTAGCCGGGCGGCGGCGGCAAGGTCAACTAGTGAGCGCCCTCGCGGCCATGGAGGAACTGCACCTCTCTGTGCTCCACCTCAACATCACTTCGCTCGACCCCGGCTCCGTCCTCTACTCGCTCAACCTCAAGGTTAATTGGCAGCTAATTAATCTACTTGAAGTTAGCAAATTAAGTCGGTGACATTTTGTTTGGCTACATATGTAACAGATGGAGGAAGAGTGCCAGTTGCGGACAGCGGATGAGATTGCGACGGCGGCGCACCGGATCTTTAGCTACATCAACGCCCGCTGATGACATGGTTGTCAGCTTAGGGAAGCGAAAATATGCTCGATTGACTTGAGGGAGTGGCCCAGATGAGAGTGATCGAACAGGAAAGGAAGCACAAGTCACAGCACCAGCGAGAGCAGCTTTCCCTTTGTTAGCAGTGATGGAGCTTGTGCATGTACTCCCCTGGGCCTTGGGGTTTCGGTTTGGCCAGCTTTTTCTGTCTTCGATTGCAATATTTTTTTGTTCTTCAGAACTGATGCTGACATTTTAGGTGCCAAGTCTTTCTTCGTGAATTGATTTGCTGTAGATCTACTAACTATGACAAAAATCAAAAGCATCCCTTTTTTAGTGAGTCATGTTCATTTTTTTTTGGGTTCACTGTCAAACAGGTATTTCATCTCATTTTTCTGATTATATCTCTCTAAATTCATCTGAATCTTTAATTTGCACCATTACGTATTCATCTTAAAAAATTAAACTGAAAACTCAATAGACAGCGCTACCTCAGTTCATTTTTACTCACACTATCAGACTGCTGTTGTGTATTACATTTCTTCAATATTTGCCACCCATCTATTACACTGCCATTAAATGATTCTCTGGTTCTCGATGAGATATATCCAAGTGCAAGGAACACAATGAGTCGTCTCTTAAATGTTAATAGTGTTATAAGGGATTTTGATAGTTTATATTTGTCCGGTACTCTATTCAATATAATGTTGGGGCTTATGCTATTTGAAATTTATATACTCATCCCATTGTCAGTGTCCTAAATATCAATCCTTAATTTGTCAGGCACAACTTCACTTGGCAAAGGGAGCTAAACAGTACCCTTGTCCCCCGTCATGATGGATGAGATGAGATCTTAGATGGAGCACCTAATGTAGTTCAAGATATATCGCAAGTGAGACATGAGAGACGTTGGTTGCATTTGGATTGAGAAGGTAATGGAATCAAACATAAGATAAGTCTTCGTAAATTGAGATGGATATATCAACCAGACTTAAATTGGAGGTCTGACTCGATTGGGAATTATATGTATTACAAATGAACTCTATTTATGTTTGAGCTTGAAGGAGGAGGAGAAGAAGAAAAAAAAAATTCTCATTCACCACACCTAAGCTAATTCTGCATCCAAACAAACATTTGGCTTTTGACATGTAATTAAGAGAAACAGTCGTCCAAGGGATGGAGCTAGAGATCTACAACTTACCAAGACAAGTCACAAGTGTAAGGGAACATGTCTTGAAGTTGAGTGGCATAGTTACAAAGGCAGGTCCTTTAATTAGTGCTCTTCTGTCCTCATAGACAACAGATTTAAGGCCAAGGCTATAAAACGTTGCAAGTCCTTGAGCTGGGAGAACAACTCTCCATGATAATACACACTCTGAGCCGCGTCAGGTAGTACTCTCCTTAACTTGTTCAGCACCTCTCGCTACTAGCTCCATCGAGAACCATAATGCAAGTTAGGACACCCTTCTCCTGTTATCATTGATTATGATGCGCATTACAAAGAGGCAGAGACGGTGTGTTTTAGCAACCCTGATATCCATACCCTTCCAAAGATAGAACAGATCGACAAATAGTGTCTTCTCACTGGGAACGAAGCGTTGCAATCGCACCAATATTAATTTATTTATGAACCCTCCAAACAAATCAGGAAACGATTGGCAGCAAATGCCATTCAAAGTTGCACCGACGCTTGTCTTAGGGCAAGGGATTGCCAATTAGGTTCTGACACCCCACCTCAACGATGCTTAGCCCTCTGGAAATAATGCACATGTAGCATCTAATGCTCTTCACTGCATATGTCCAACAGTCTCATATTGTATCCGGAGGAATGATGAGACCCATACTGTAACAACACCAGTTAAATCAAGCAAAACAAAAATATCAAGTATTCATGGTACGTGAAATCATAAACCTCTCGTGCTTTGATCCTCAAGGCATATAAACCTCCGTGATGTTGAAGACTCTCCATCCAGTGGGACCAAAGCACAATAGACTACAATTGTCGTTTTGCACTACGTAATAAATCTTAGTTCTCTGTTTAGTTAGAAAGAGCGTATTTAATTTAGTATTTTTCTTTTCAAAGGACATTTTATTTCTGAATTTCTAAAAGGACGTATATATATATAATATTTCCCCTTGGGGAGATATGTTAGAGTAATTTGGCCACTCGAACTGGTCCTGCCGAACAGTCAAGCTACCCGGTTAAGGACGCTGCGCGGTCAAGCCATCCGATGGGGCCGCACAATAGTCCTGCCGAACAGTCAAGCTATGTTGTCTTGGCCAAGTGGCTAAGGGCGCTGCACGGTCAAACTGAGTGGTCGGATTATCCGGCGGGGCCGCCGCACAATGTTTCAAATGGTGATTAAGTTTTCTTAAGGAAAAAGATATATTGAAAAAGAGGTGTGGCCGTGGTCAATGTCTTATTAATTAGGCTACGTTGGTAGGACTTGAAACAATGCTTCAAGATTGTAATATAATTTACAATATAATATAACATAATTTTAATTATATTATCGATCAAAAAATTATATGTAATTTTTAATTATAAGAGTGATTATATTTTTTATTTGATATCCATTATAAGAATGATAGGATGAAGGGTGGTCAGAGACGACGACGATGACAATTGCTGAGCGACCAACAATGGCGGGCGATGATCGTCGACGGACATCGACACCGATCAACGACGACGCCCCTTGACGTCTCCCAACGATAGCTGACGGTGGTTGTCGGCATCGGTCGACGATGGTTATCGATGTCGATTGACGGTGATCATCGATCGCGATCAGCGATGGTTGTCGGTGGTCGTCGACGACGATCGACAGTGCCGGTCGACGGCGATCACCGATGGCAATCGTTGGTGTCAATTGACGACAGTCGTCAGTGTCGATCGATGGTGATCCTCCGTGCTGATCGATGGCGATGGTCGAAGGCGACAAGTGGTGCCCGTCGCCCTGCGACAATAGTCAGTGGCCGATGATGTCCAATCGATGACGATGATGACGATTTGAAATATAATTAAATTATATAAATTTTATTTTGTAATTTAAATTACTTTTATAATCCACATTATAATTTTAAAATGATAACAACTCAAATAATCAATAATCGTTAGTGAATTACAACGTACGTACCAAACGTAGCACAGAGTTTTAGGTGTATCCAGGGAAAATGCCGTATTTAATTTAACTGTGCGCGTGGCGAGCCGTCTTCCTTGTGCCACTGTAGCCACTACCGCTCGCGTCCCACACGTGCACGGTGATGCTAGGCACAAGCCCGTTTGAGCTGGATCCACACGCTCCCCGAATCCGCCATGCTTAATCCTTGAGCAACCAGTCACTGACCGCCACATCGCCCTCACAATGCTCTTGTCTCCGCAACAGCAAACCTCGCCATCGTCATCGTGAGTCCTGCCTGCCTGGCCGCCTTCCCCCCTCGATCCCCATCTGCTGCCAGCAGGAAAGGAACGGAATGGAATGGAGTAGAAAAAGTAATGAAAATGTGAAGGAATATCACTGATTGTGTGCCACTGCAAGTAGAATATTAGCTAATAATGGAACAGTCAACTGTTAACCCACTATGAATAGAGTTGACCTACGCGTGGCAACCTGTTAAGCTGGATGGAATGGGGACGGCATCCCTCTCTTCTTTTCCTACTTCCTCACCGTTCCGAACATATAAAACCGGCATAGCACCGCGTCTGGTGGTTGTATATCGATGATATTAACCCACCAAAGTTTGATAACCAAGTAGAAGAATTGAAGATGGCCTTGATCAAGGCAATGCAGTTGCTTGCTACCGCTGTGTTCCTCGGCTGGCTCATGATATGGATTATGATGCCTACCGCTACGTACACGAAACACTGGTCGCCGAAGCTCCGGGAACATACTAACTCCACATACTTTGGACGGCAAGGTGTTTGATCTATAAATTTCACCTTTCGTATCTTCTTCTTTTTCTTAATTAGCTTGCTCCTCTCGAACATATATATATATATTAATACTGCATGCGCGCGCAGGTACCAGCATTTTGATCTACACATTTCCGATCCTGTTCATTGCAGTGATTGGTTGTATTTATCTCCACCTCGGGAAGAGAATCGACAATTGTCGTCGGAGGTATATGCTATACAATTAATTAAGCGGATCGAGTTACTCATATTGCAAAGGATTCTAACATGGATTCCAGATCAATTAGTGATACGGTGGCATTGAAGAGACCTGTGCTTGTGAATTGGCCTCTGGGAATCGTTTCTGGCATAGAGTTAACCTTCTGCTTGATATTTTTGGTGCTCCTCATCTGGTTCTACTCCAAGTACCTGACTACAAACTTCTCCAAACTACAACCTTCCGACGATGGAGAGGAATTGTAAGAGTTACTAAGCCATATAACTGCATGAAAAGTATTAGATATCTACGTCGATGTACATGCCATTTATATTTGTTCCTCATGCATGCAGATGGAAAGCGAGACTGGACGCTGCGGCTCACCGCTTGGCGTTGGTTGGGGACCTTTGTTGCGCCTTCCTCTTCTTCCCTGTCACTCGTGGATCGTCGATCTTGCTGCTCCTCGGGCTTACTTCTGAATCCAGCATCAGATACCACGTCTGGCTGGGACATATCACCATGGCTGTCTTCGCGACGCATGGAGTCTGTTACATAATTTACTGGGCAGTCACCGACCAAGTGGATGAGGTATTAACAATACTACCAATTAGTCTTACACAGATAAAGACTGGCTCGTTAGATCCTCGATTCCATCAATCGCAGATGCTGAAATGGGCCAACGCCGACGTCGCCAATGTGGCTGGAGAAATAGCTCTGCTCGCCGGAGTAATTATGTGGGCGACAACAATTCCGCGGATAAGGCGCAAGATGTTCGAGCTCTTCTTCTACACGCACCAGCTCTACATGGTCTTCCTCTTTTTCTACCTGATGCACGTTGGCATCTCTCACTTCTGTTTAATCCTTCCTGGCGTTTACCTTTTCATGGTCGATCGTTACTTGCGGTTCCTGCAATCAAGAAACAGAGCAAGGCTAGTCTCAGCTCGCCTTTTGCCATCGGAGGCGATCGAGCTAAACTTCGCCAAATCCCCAAGTTAGTTATTGTGTTTCTTATATCGATGCTACACCCAAGTAATTCATTGTTTCAGTTCAACTCGATGCTAATTTTCAGAACTTACTTTTGAGCCACTGAGCACCGTTTTCATCAACGTCCCAAGCGTTTCGTCACTCCAGTGGCACCCATTCACGGTGACCTCCAGCAGCAACTTGGAACCCGAGAGGCTGTCTGTAATCATCAAGAAAGAAGGAACCTGGACACAAAATCTCTACAAGACATTAGCTAAGCCCCTTGTTCGCGATTGTCTCCATGTTAAAGTCGAAGGACCCTACGGTCCTCTGTCAAAGAACTTCCTGAGGTCTCTTTACATGTTACGATCTCTCTGTTTTTTTAACTCTTAATATATGCTGAATCTTACAGTATAAAACGCAGGTATGACTCCTTAATTCTAGTGAGCGGAGGCAGTGGAATCACACCATTTATCTCAATTATTCGCGAACTGGTACACCAAAGAACCACTCGCAACAGACCAACCCCTGTCGTCCTCCTCATCTGTGCATTCAAGACCTCAGCCGATCTCACCATGCTCGATCTCCTCCTCCCCATATCAGGGAATGTTTCATTTTCTCGCTTGGACCTTCAAATCGAAGCCTTCGTAACTAGAGAAAAATTGAAATCACCTTCCGAGGATGCGCAAAACAACATCCGAACTATTTCGTTCAAGCCCCTTCAGTCCGACACTCCTCTTGCTCCAGTTCTTGGTCCCAACGGCTGGCTTTGGTTGGCTGCGATAGTCGTGTCTTCATTTGTGGCATTCCTCCTGCTCATTGCCATTCTCCAACGTTTCTGCATATACCCAATTGACCAGAACACGAACGCAATCTACCCTTACGCTGCAAAGTCGGCTTTAAATTTGCTCTTCATGTGTATTTGCATAATGGCCACAGCGAGCATGGCGGTTGTTAGGAACAAGAAAGGGAACTCTAAGGAAGCGAAACAGATTCAAAATGTTGATGTGCCGACACCAATGACTTCTCCCAGTTCCTGGTTCTACAATGCAGATAGGGAGTTGGAAAGCCTTTCGCAAGAGTCCCTTGTCAAGGCAACTAAAGTGCATTTTGGAGGAAGACCACCACTCAAAAGTAAGTGTTTTGATTGTTCTCCTTGTAATTCTGATACTTGAATGAACTGTTCTTTCTAAAGTTGCTTCATTTGCTTTATTGAAACCAAAATTGCAGAGATGCTATTGGAGTACGATGGATCGAATGTCGGGGTCATGACAAGCGGTCCTCGTGGTATGCGCCATGAAGTAGCGACCATTTGTTCTTCCGGTCTTGCAGACAACCTGCATTTTGAATCCATTAGCTTCAGCTGGTGATGATATTTCATATGTGCGCTGTGCTTCTTGGTTAAGATACTTGAACAAGATATCATGTAAAGTAAACGGGTGTATTGGCTGATGTTTTTGCATGTAAGACGAATAACTGTCTGGCCATTTATAAGATATTTGAACTAGTAAAAATAGTTGCATCTTCTAGTTTTAATCGAAAACTTATATGTCACTCAAACAATGCGACTGGCAACTAGACGCCAAATATAAGAAAGAAATCAAAATCACACAATGATATAACCTAACACACAACGCAATAGCTAATTGTCCAACACAATTTTTTTTTAAAAAAAAATCAATAACTTGAGCGGAAAATCTATGGCAAGAAAAAGTTGTAGATGACAAAAGAGAGAATCTCATTATGAATGAAGAGGAAATAATGGAAAATGATGTTTCCTCTTGCAATAATGATGATACTCAATTCGTGGATCATCACCCTCGCTCCTCTAGTCACTTCTCCACTTTCGTCTAATATCTTAGTCTAAGTGGACTACTCAACTAATGTGAATTTTAAAATGATAATTGAGCATGGCCTATCCACTCAGCTCGAACGATTCATCGCACTCGAGCAATTCTCGATCCCGTAAACTTATAGTATTCCAATGCATATCTTTTGAAAAAGAAGATTACTTTTGTAACTAACAGTTTTTAGCCAAGAGTAAATCTGATCTAGCTAAAGGCATTCGCACAAACTATAATCAAATAGAAAGTAGAATCTATTGTTAAGTTCAAAATATGATAGATTGCTAAATTTGTTATTTTCTGATAAAAGATCTTGGGCCAAGCTAGCGCTAGATTGAGCATTATAAAATCTGTGATTCCCATTCCTTCCACATAAGTCGCCTTGATACATTATGCCCAGGCAATCAAAAATGCTGCTTTAGATTTGTTGTTCTGATACTTGTGCCATAAAAAAATTTCCTTGATTAGCCAGATAAGTTGTAGAAATACACTAGCTTGGTAGACTAGGAGATGGCTTAGAATACTGTCTGGCTTAGAATACACTAGCTCGGTGGACTAGTAGAAATACACTAGCTTGCTAGCATTGATGAGTCTGGTTATCATTCTTTGTAGCATATCAATGAAATGATGAATAATAGAGATGAGAGGGGCGATTACTTGCTTGAGTCCTCTCCTATTTTTAAACTAAGGCCACGGTTGCCCATTTATCATGATAGAAGTTTTGCCCATTGTAGTTAAAGCCGTTGTCCATTTCAACCATCTCGGTGGAATTCCATGAAGTTTGAACATGAGAAGTTGTCCCAATCAAACTTGTCAAAGGCTTTTTCAAAGTCAATTTTCATAATTGCTATCGCAAGGCACCAGTTGAAAATTTTAGATGCGCACATGAAACAATCTTTAGTTCCTTTATTTTTCTGAAAAGCAAATTGGAACATACTGTTTGACCTCCACATCCTCCCTTTAGTCCGGCGGAAAGCAAATTAGATAAGAGTGTAATTGAGACATTTTCTGAAAATATTATCCTGAAGTCATTTGGATGCGAGGCACTTGCTTTTCTTGGATAGGATTGGTTAACCATGGCAAGCACATTATTTTTCAGAATGTCCCAACTGGTAACCGTGAATTCTTCAGTATTTAAGCTATCCAGTCTATGTGATTTTGATCTGCCCATTTCACTTTCGATCTAAAGGTTATACTAGCGGCGACCTTATGGAAATAAGAGGTGTACCCATTTCACCTTTGACTTCCGTAACCAGTGTGCAGCTTTTTTCTCTAATAAAGCATCGATCAAGCTTATCTTTCAAGGTTTTGGGTTTAGTGGCCTCTACTGTATTCAACTCCCTGCTTTATGCTAGGTCACTTTTTCAACTCCCTCTCGTAACTTCTTTTCCTTTATCTGTCATTGTGCTCTATGGTTGACGTCCCATATTTTTTAGTTTCTCTGCCCAAACTACAGCTGCGTATTGATGCTGCACAGGTTGGCACCAACATCTTGATAATTTCAACTTTCTTCAGAAAGAGTTTGATCTAGTCGTTCAGGAAGTAGGCCGATATGCATTTGTAATGATAAGGTTGAAATTGTTTGTCTTTCTTCAAAAGAAGAGAGAAAAATCCTTCTTCTTCGTACTCTGATGGTCCTAATGTTTAGAAAAAAAACCCATGAGAAGACCTCTATAAAGTCCCTCAGTTTCAATCCCTCTCCTTTCCAACTTAACTGACATCTTAAGCAGACCCAAGTTAGATATATATTGTGTCTAGCTGAATATTGGTTTCTTGTATGAGAATAAACTATATTATATATAAAATTCGTGCACAAACCTCTAGCATTTGGAGAAAAGATTTTCAAGTTGTCGAACACGGATACCAAGAACCAGCTCAGTGCATATTGCTTGCCAGTCTTCTCAAGTATAAAATTATAGTGAAGATTCCTTCGCGTTAGATCTGGTGAAAATCGCCTTCCATACACAATGAATATCATGCATGATACATATCATGCACTCCCAACGTATTGTAGACTTGAAGAAGAATCGGGTCTCTCTTGGCACTCTTAAGCAGAAAGACTATACTGGTACACAACTGAATGTGAAGTTTTGCAGGTTACTGAAAGGCGCTCTAGCTTTGGCGAAAATCAACAAGTTAGAGAGTTTGTATGTAAGCAAGCGATGATCACTAAAAAGTTTGAATTTCAGCATACATGTTTGAAAAGTAGAAAAGGGCCAATTTTAGCTAAGCTGACAGTCTCTTGTGGAAAATTGCTCGGATACGATTGTAATAGTCACTGGATGAGGCCTGAGGGGGTTCGTTTAGGAGGATAATTCGATGGTTATTATTATTATTTTTTGACAATTTAGATATTCAGGTCTTAATAAATTTATTTTAAAAGATATATGAGATAGTGTTTCATTTTTTTCTTTGTACTCTATTCATACGGTCATTTTTTGACTCTTTTTATTAAGTCGTCGGGAGAGATTGGATTCTCACGATCGCAGTAGTAATATGTCAAAATTAATATAAGTCAAACGACCACCGATGCTCCGATTTACGATCCTCCGATGCTTAAGTTAGAATCGGAGGAGACGATGTATTAAATATAATTTGCAGAAAAGAGAGTGAGATCCCCCTTCCTTTACTTTGACCAACCCTTATATAAGAACTCGACCTCACCTCCTCATCCTCCTCCAGCAACACCCTATGGCGGACTGTTAGGGGATAACTGTTGCAGGGAATCTACACATGACTTGTCACGTGTCCCTCGTCTATCATTGGGAGGGACAGTTAGGAGACTAAATATAACAACTATAATGAAGAATCTTCTTTATGGTTTCCGGGTGCCTCGGTTGCTCCAACTCTCAACTCCTGTGGATCCCCGACTCCTTATGCTTCTGGACTTCCTCTGTATCTGCCTCTTGAATCCCTGACTCAAGATTCTCGAGCTCCTGAGCTTGCCCAACTTCTGGCTTCTCGCCTGAGTCGTCATACTTCTAAGTACCCGATTCCCGAACTCTGCTTGGGTCACCATACGTCAAAGTATCTGATTCTCAGACTCTATCTAGGTTACTGTACATCCAAGTACTCGACTCTCGGACTTTGCCTGGGTTGCCTAGGTCATCAGGTGCATGCTGTTGAGTTTCGCTGAGCTCCTGACCCCTCATGCCTAGGTCCTGATTCCGTTTGCTTGTGACACTTCCCCATTGGATTCTGGGCTCCCCTTTGTCTGACCCATTTTTTGCAGGCTCTTTAGTTCCAAGGTCTAGCCCATTATACTTTTCCAATGGTATCAAGTGGTATTAGACAGTATCACTAGTAACCCTCCAAAATAATTAGACAATTCACTTTAATGAGTCTGACTTATATTTTACTACTTGGCTCTTGCTCCTCAATTTGGGGATATCATATTCATTAAAAGAGCTTTGCTAGCCGAACTGAGGGTCTCGACTGAGTATAGCAAAATAGTCGAGAGGTTATGAAAGACCTCGACCGAGTGAGAATGGTCGTCGCTTCTCCCTACTCGGCAGAATATCTGTTAAATACGAAAAATTTAAAATACTAAATTAAATGACCAAAAATTTAGAAAAATAATACTGGAAATTATTTCGGGATTTTTAGGAATTTTTTCGGAATTTTTCTGGATTTAAACGGGGCCTGTATGAGATAATTATGGGGATAAAATAAATAAACTTTGGTGGAATCTATTTAAGGGAGTTAATAGGCAATATTAGCCAAAAGTTTCAAGTATCTAAACCTAGGTTTAATTTTTCCGATCGTGCCGCACCGTCGGTTTCCCCTTGTGACACATCTTTTCTCCACGTGACGCTGTTCAGTTTCTTCTTCTCCCGCGAGCCTTCTCTTCCTCGCGTCCGCGACCACATGACCACCGCCTCTTTCTTTTCCCTACCACACCCGACATTTCGTTCATGCGATCTCCTTCCTCGCGACCCAAACCACGCGATCCTTTCCTCTCCCTCTCTCCCTTTTCTCCTCGCTGCGGACGACGGTGACCTGATCATTCTCGATGATCCCTGCGGATGAGTGGCAGTAGGGAGTCTTCCCACGGCGAATGATGGTGACTGGATCGTCCTCGACGATCCATGCGGACGAGAACAGCAGGGAGTCTCCTCGCGGCAGTCGACGGCTAGGGAGGTTGCGTTGGTGGCAGCTCCACCTTGTCCTCGTCGGTGTCCACAGACGCGGCGACAACGAGCAGACACTGGGTTGTGCGGCTGTGAGGGGGGCTATCGGATTTGGGGATTTTCTGCCGGTTTTTGTGGATTTCACTGTGCGGGTGGTCACCGGAGCAAGGTGAGGTTTTGTTTTCCTTAATTTCAGATAAGAACCACCCCTTAATCGTATTCACCACCAGTTGCTCAGATCCTTGCGTGGGAGGTTAGGGTAGCGTGGTTTTCCGACGAACTGAGCAATTGGGGAAGAAAAACTGTCAGGAGGAGGTTCCAACCATTGGTAAGCTTGATTTATTGTTCTCTTTATCTAAAATTGCTAGATAGTAGACTGTTGGCCGATTGAGAGGGCTGTGAGGTTTTATTTGGATGTCGATTAGGGGTGGTAAATTGGGGTTTTGTAGGCTGTGAGTGAGTGTGATTGGAGGGATGGTTCTGAGTTCTGTTATTGTGTGGATATATGACGTCAATTAGTGATTGGTTAAGGGGATAGCTTAATCTATTAGGTTTTGGACTTGATATTAGGGTTGGCAATATAATCTGATTATATTATGTTTTATGCAGGTTTCGGTCACGAGACAGGTCCACGAGCGTGAAGATTTCATTTTTCGAGCATTATATCAGGCGGGTATTTTTGACTTATCTTTTAGATATGGTCATATTTATATACTTAGTTGGGTATAGCTTGCAATAATTTTTATGTTTTATCTGCCTTGTATATCTCTGTGCCATACATGATACATGCATTGCTATCTTTGTTGATATTATCTTGATACATGCACTTGATCAGCTTTTAGTTATACCTTCCCTGTTTTACTTAGGTCATTGATATGTACCTATTTGTTTGTGCATATTATTCGGAGACGTATTTTAGTTGGTGTTACATGTTTTAGTGTCATGCACCATCTTGCATGATTGCATGCTGGCTGGACGGGGTTCCTTTGTAGTTGAGCCCGCAGCCAGTTACATGTTCTGCACACACAACCACTTATGGGTTAGTGGTACATCAGGAGGGTATGTGCAGTGACTCTGTCAGGCTCCGCTAGTCCGCTCATGGGTAGCGGTGAGGCAGCGTGGTAGCGGACAGGGATCCCTCCTTTGGGCTACGATACAGGGAGATGAGAGCTTTGCTCCCCCACTCTGTTTGGGGTAGAAGGATAGGTGTAAAATACCGGAAAAAAAATAAAATTTAAAAATAATAGTAATAAAGTATGGTTAGGGATTTAGTTAAACCTAACTTAGGCTTAATAGTAATTGTTTAATTGGATCAAGGTTTAAGTCCTATTGGGTTTCCAACTTGATAATAAAGTTAAATTCGATTCGGTATCTTTATTAACGCCGAGCATTAATATGCGTTGCGGTTTCTCCTCGCGACTGAATGTGGAGCGCCGACGCGATTTTTCCTCTTCACCTTTGACACGCGAGCCCTTCTCCTTCTCTTCGATCGTCGGTGCCCCAAGCCAGCCGCGAGCTCTCCCCTGCCCCTCGACGCTGGTTGTCGTCGCCACGAGTCCAACGTTGGCAACAGGAGGGAGTCGTCAATTTCGACCCGCCACCGACTCTTCTTCCCGATTTCCTTGCTGTCGGTTTCTTCGGTCTCGACTTCTAGGGCTGGATCTCCACACAAGCATCGCCGACGCCTCAGCCTCAACTGGCGAAGTCTACACCTGGTTCTGCTCGGGAGCTACATGTTCTGCCGGAGTGAGGTGAATGGTTGGAAGCTTGGATCGGCGACAATTCGATCGGGAGTTGTCTTTCCCCAATCGTCGCCGAAGCAGGTGATCTTGAGCCTGGATTTTCTCCGAGGAACTGGGGATAGGAGGAGATTTGCGTCGGTGGAGTTGCTAGGGTGGGGAGGTTGCGTCGGAAGCAGTTTGATTGGAGGCCTTCGCGATTTCTATCGGAGCAAGGTAAGGAACTGTGTTTCTGTGTCCTCCTTCGATTTCAGAAGAAATCCACCTATGAATGCGTTCTGTTTGTGATTTAGGGAAGCAAGGTTTCTAGCCTTCCGACGATTTGTTGCCGGTGGTGATTGTTGCATGTTCTGGGATCTAGGCTCGGCGATGTTTGGTAATCGATTTGGGGCCGGTAAGATCGATCTAGCCTTTGCTGTTCAGTTGTCAATTTCTGTGTGTAATCCTTGTGTTGTACCAACGTAATTCGATTTGGATGTTGGGTGTTTTGTGTGAGAGGGTTGTTCGGTTATGGATGAAAGTGAGTTGGGGGTGAGTGAAGAAAGATTGGGGGTGTTGTGTATTCATCTAGTGTAGGTCAGAATCCTATGTCTTGGTGTGTGAATGGTGGGTGGCAAACTGAGTGGTATAATGCTCTGTTTGTGTCTGTGATGGTTGTGCATGAAGCTGTAAGGCTGCGAGTTTGGGATAGTTGTAATTGTTATGCTATATAAATAGACCGTGAGTTAAGGAGTTGGTGGTATGTGGTCAGTTTTGATGTTAAGCTGATATGGATTGTTTTGTTGTTGTTGATGGGCGATTTGTGAGTGGAATCGGCTGTGGAATCATTGGAATTCAGCTATGGATGGAGTAGGTTAGTTGTGAGTGATTTAAATGCATAAAAAGTTGTTAAGTGGCCAAATGATTGATAGGGATTAATGTGGAGGATTGATTAGGTTAATTGGATAACTAGATCAATCTAGTTAATCGGAATACGAAGTCGATGTAAGATTCGATTTGATCCTTCATTGTGTACGTGCAATTAACCATAATATTTGATATATGTAGGACGTGGATACGAGATAGGTTCGCAGGCGTGGGGGCTTTATTATTACGAGCATTACAACAGGTGGGTAATTCCTACCCTGGTCAGGTAGTTTTAATGCATACAGATTTAGATGCATGATCATCCTATATGATTATGTTACCTTGACCCTGCTCTTATTATCTTATGCTTGAACTTATCGTTGGATGTATTTATGCTCAATTGTTGATATCACATATTCCCTATCATGATTTAGGAGTTATAGATGTGATGTAAATTGACCTAGATGTTTAGTAGGGTGTAAATGTTAGTACGGGTGATGACCCAATTTATAAATTGGCAAAAAAGGTCACCCGTGGATAGGTAATGCCCTAAATGTAGGATTTATTTTCAATACTCGTATGTTGCATACTTGTTACCAACTATGTGTTGTGTAATGGTTAAGTAAAGAGTGATTAGTGTGTCGCTACGGATCGGTGGTCTCAACCTGATAGGATTAGTCGAGTACGACTCTCTACAGGATAGAGAGTGCGTCGATCAGTTGAGTACGACTCTCTATTGGATAGAGAGTTATGATCAGTTGAGTACGACTCTCTACAAGATAGAGAGTCTGTCAATCAGTTGAGTACGACTCTCTATAGGATAAAGAGTGTATTAATCAGATGGGTACGACTCTTTGTTGAACAGAGAGTCTGTGGTAGATGGTTGTATGTGTGACAACATACTTATGTCATTTACATGTATTCTGACGACATAGTCTCCCTTGGGGTTGAGAGAGTCGTCAGTCATCTTGCCTCCCAGGTTACTCCTCGAGGAGTAACTGGTGTGAGGACAGAGCATCTGTTGTGTCGCACTCTACCACTATAGACGGTGGTAGTTGGAGTTGCGTACAGTTGTTCTGGGTGCATGACACTCGACCGCTCATTGGTAGTGTCAGTCGGAGTGACCAGCAGCAGAGACCCCCGTTGCGTAGCGAGCTCTTTACGCTCATATGCTACTTGATCATACTATCCACTCGGCCACTCTATTGCAGTGGTTGGTGTGAGTTGAGACAGTTGTCATATCATGCCACCTAGGCTACACTGGGATCGTGGTAGCGAGTAGGGGTGAGCAGACATGACCATGCATGCTGCATTTGTCGTATCTGACGGCGCTTTGCATATTACCATATATATATATATATATATATATATATATATATATGGATTGTTGAGATTAATATATATATAGATGCAGTCTATATATATATATATACTTATTGTGATATTGCATTTGGTTGTATTATGCTTGTTGCATTTATTTGTATATCATATTCATGCATACTTCTTGCATATGTTATACGGTTGTGTCGGATACTGGTATATGTGTTGGACAAACCATTAGATACCTTGACCTGTAACTTGAGTATATTGTGAGTTGATATTACTCTTCTTGTTATATATATGTTGGATATATGCTCAGGTTGGATTAGAGTAGCGTAGCAGACTTTCAGGTATGTCTGTATTTTACGTTGTTCATTTGGTTAGACGGTATATGCTTGTATTTATATACTATGCTGATATACCTGTTGTACCTCTAGATTGTGTTGTCGAATTACATGTGATATTACATATATACATGTTTTTCTATTACCTGCTGAGTTTTACTCACCACCACCATGAACCCTGGGTTTTTCTATCGCCCAGGTAACAGGTAGAAGTCTTCGTGACGGCTTGGAGCACCGCTGATTGACATATCATCTCACCTCCTAGGCTCCCGTGTTTGTTTTGGGCTTTCTGTACATTGTGTTATGTATTTGGAGTTTTCCTGATGTACTGTGTTGTGGACTTGTGGATTCGGATTTTTGTCGCTATTCCGTTATGTTGTGATGTGTTAGTCATACCGGTATGCACTGTGTAGTTGTGATGTTGTTGTGTTTTATGTTTCCGCTGTGTAGTTGTTGTAGTTAGTGTGTTTTGTGTAGTTGTTTTCATATATATATGTATATTGTTGTTGTTGTGGCCTACGAGCCTTGTATTAACCTGAAATGTTGTCACGTACAAAGGAGATGCTGTCCGTTTGCTTTTCGGCACGGCATACTCTCGGAGCGTGACAATAAGTGTACTCCGACAGCATCCTGTTCACTCGGTCACTCAGGAGCAGTGATGGCAGAGTGCATAATTGTCATAGCCCTACCCACTCGGCTTCACCATCACGTGTGAGGCGGCTGACTGGCGTCAGGGGTGACCATGTCATTTGCATCGCATGCATATTGCATGGATGACATTTGTATTGTGTTTGCTGCATTTTGGTTGCTGCCTTGAATGTTACATATGATTGACATGCATATATGATACATTTTTTTGTATTTGGTATGATGACCTTATTTCTGCTGGTATGACTCATACTCCTATATCAGGATAGGAGATTCAGGTAAGTACAGTCTTTACGCATTTCTTTCTTGCATTTCCTATTATTGATTAGGAGACTATACTGGCATGATTATTATTGTTAGATATATCTTTCTATGCATATCGACTATTATCCGTTGAGTTCATTGAATTTACCCCGTTGCTTTATATCTTTTTCAGGATGAAACTGCCAGGAGAGTCCAGCTGTCAATCCCCCTCGTCGAAATGAATTTATTTTTTTGTTGGTCTATTGGTTTCGATTTTTGACTAGAAGACATGTTTAGGATTTGTGTTTTGATTATGTACTCGTGGATACTTTGGTCGTATTTTGATATGTCCTTATGGACTTTTATTTGATTCGCTTTGGTGGTGTATTCCTACTCAGATGACAGAAGGGATAAGTCTAAATATTGTAGACTATTTGATAGTCACTTTGATTGTTGGCCTGAGGCCTATTTATGACCTGCATGTGTGGTTTTGTTCCAGTCGTGTTGACTGATGTATAGTAGGTCGTGTGAGCCTTGTATGCAAATTTCATATTGTCACCCGTACAAGGAAGATGTTGTCGAATTTTTGTCTGGCGGGGACTCCCTCGGGGCGTGACAACATCACACTTCATATGTTATAGTTTCTCCTTGTCATGCGAATAATAACACTTCCTACAAGAGGTTTCGGGCTGCCTCAGCGGGTAAGAAGATAATCAACTCGAGGACTTACAAACTGCTTCAATGGGTAGGAAAATAACCGACTCGAGGACTTTTGAATCACCTTGGTGGGTAGGAAAATAATCGATTTGAGAACTTATGAATTGCCTCGATGGGTAGGAAAATAACTGACTCGAGGACTTACGAATCACCTTGGCGGGTAGAAAAATAATCGACTCAAGGGCTTACGAATTGCCTCAGTGGAATAAAAAGAAGGTCGACTTGAGGGCTTACGAACTGGCTCAACCGAGTAAAAAAAAGGTCGGCTCGAGGGCTTATGAATTTCCTCAGCCGAATAAGATAATGGTCGGATTGGAACACCACGACCGAATAAGATAATGTTTGACTCGGAACGCCTAGGCCGAATAAGATAATGGCTGCTCGGAATGCCTCAACTAAATAAGATATGGTCGGCTTATAACATCTCGACTGAATAAGATAATGGTTGGCTCAGAATGCCTCGACCGAATAAGATAATGGTTGGCTCAGAATGCCTCGACCGAATAAGATAATGGCTAACCCTGAATGCCTCGGTCGAATAAGATAATGGTTGACTCAAAATGCTTCGAGATAATGGTTGGCTTGAAACGCCTAAGACGAATAAGATAATGGTCGGCTCGGAACGCCTTAGCCGAATAAGATAATGGTTGGATTAGAACACTTTGGCTAAATAAGATAATGACTCACCCGATGACTTACAAACTAGCTTGCTTGAGTCAAATAGATTGGAAAATACTCCAACCGAGCTGAGGGCTTACGATCTACCTCGGTTATGCTGAGCTAGTTCATACTTCTCCATCTAGGGGGGATACAACACTTCGTATGTTTCCGCTTCTCACATATCAGGAGAAATACAACACTTCATTTTCACTTCTCACTTGTCAAGGGAAATACAACACTTCATATATACTTCTCACATATTAGGAGAAATACAACACTTTATATTCTCTTCTCACCTGTCAGAGAAAATACAACACTTCATATCTGCTTCTCACCTGTTAGGGGAAATACAACACTTAATATCTGCTTCTCACCTGTCAAGGGAAATATAATACTTCATATGTATATCTTCGGGTTGGACTAAGGACTTATGAATGACCTCATCCGGGCAAAATATTTCTTTACTAGGCCGAATTGACTCCTCTCCCCCTCCCTACTTCACTATCTCAGGGGAATAATAATACCTCAACTAGATTGAGGACTTACGAAATACCTCAATTGAGTTCGAGCTCAACACTTTGCTCCTCCCTGCTCCACCACCTCGGGAGAATAAGAATACTTCAATAGTGATAAGGACTTACGAATTACCTTAGTTGAGTCCCTCCTACTTCGCAAATCAAGGCCTCATGACACTTCGAAAAAATTCATATCGGATCGAGAACTTACGAACTATCTCGCCCAAATAACATACTGGTCATACTTGGAGAAAAGATTCAAGCACTTATGAAAGAGGTACATAGAAATTGATACACTCGACCCACCCCCTCCTTCAATTCTTCTCGAAGAACACACATTTCCCGCTACTCAACAAGTAATTTTGTAGGAGCCTTGTTCTTCTCACCTTCCCCTGCATCCTCTTCTGTGCGATGCCTAGCCCGGTTAGACCTCTAGCAATAACATTTATGATTCCCCGAGTAGAGGTATCTCCTGGGATGGTAGGTACTCTGCTACCCTGTCCCACCTTTTGGGGAGTCTCTTCTTGGCTCTCAATTCTCCTACCATCCCCCCTAGGCGCATAAGGACCTCGATGGGAGGTAGGCTCAGGGTGGAAAATTCAAGGAGGTCTGATACTGTCGCTGTAAGTGTAGTTGCTCCCTTTTGACTCTCATGAGCTCCATCTTCAAGCTTTGCCAGTTGTCACTCGAGTGGTCGTACTTCATATGGTAGACATAAAAATATGGAAACGGGGAATTGTGCGGTGTCTCCATGCAACCCTCTGGGCGCCGAAGTACTTGATGGCGCTCGTAGATTTTCATAGCCCTCTCTCGACTGTTCGATGTTGAGAAAAGTACTATGTCACCATCACTCTCATATGCCTTCCTTGAGGAGCCTCTACGAGGAACGACTCGAAGCAGTCTGACTTGGGGGGTGTTGGTCGAACATCAATGTTTCATCTGCCCGAGGTTGAGGAGGGTCCCTTTGTGTTTGTCGAGCCCTCTGAGACTCCTCCACATTGATATATTTCTCTACTCGACCTAACAATTCATTATATCCATATGAGGGATTCTTCACTAGATATTTGAAAAAAGATTCGTCCTTCCGTCCTTGTGAGATCGCTACAATCAGGACCTCTGGGATAGCAGTAGGAATCTCTAGGATAGCTCGAGTGAATCAGTCAATGTAACCTCTCAAAGGTTTCATGGGCCCTTGCTTCAGGTGGAACAGGATGAAAGTAGTTTGTTAATAATTCTTATAACGGGTGAAATGATGCAAGAAGGATTCGTATGGATCTCTGAATTGTGTCAAAGATCCTGGTCGAAGTAGCTGGAACCATCTATGTGTCGAGCCCATCAAAGTTGTGATGAACATCCAACATTTGATGACATCAAAATACTGATGTAGGAGGGCCGCATTTTTAAACTCGCACATGTGTTCCTCTGGATTTGTAGTGTCATCATACTCCCCTACATGAGTGCGGAAGTTAGAGGGAAGTTATTCCATGAGTATTTCCTCTATGAATGGGGATGCCTTGCATTGTGCCTGGGGCATCATCGAGCTTCTTTTTTCTTGTTCTTCCCTCCTACATTATGAGATGTAAATTAAAAAAAAAAAATAGATTGGACTATAGTCTAGGATAACCCCCACATAAATCTGTCTCTAGCATCGGCCTTTTTTTAATTCGAGTGGATCCTTGTTCGCCATAGTTAGCGAAGGGAATGCGGGGTTCTTCTCCAGGGGGGGAGGGTAGGGGTTGGGGGGGGGGGGGGGGGGTACACCTCTTGGTTGTTCAACAGAGTGGGGCTGGGGGTATCCAACCCTCTGATTTTCTCTTGCTAACGCATTCTTCACTGTCTTCTGCACTATCGCGACTAGTTGTCCACGAGTCAAAGTGATGGGGGACTTCCTTGTGACTTCTCCACTAATGCTATGGAAGTTCTTGAGGGAACTTCTTGTGGCTGCATCTCAACATCTTGGTTAGAGAGTTCTCATAGACAATACCAACCGATACTATTTTTTTTGGCTCCTTTCGTCGAGTCATCGGGCGAGGCTGAATTCTTACGGTCGCAATAGTAATTTGTTAAAATCAACACAAGTCAGACAACCATCGGTGCTCCGACTTACGATCCTCCGATGCTTAATCTAGAATAGGAGAAAATGATGTATTAAATATAGCTTGTAGAAAAGAAATAGTGAGATCCCTCACCCCCCTTTCCTTTACCTCGACTGCCCTTTATATAGGGATATGACCTCACCTCCTCATCCTCCATCAGCTATGTCCTATGACAGACTATTAGAGGACAACTGTTGCAGGGATTCTCCATCTTGCTTACCACGTGCCTCTAGGCTATCATTGAGAGGGATAGTTAGGGGACCAAATATGATAACTACGATGAAGAATTTTTTCTATAGTCCCTAGGTGTCTTAACTCCTCCTACTCTCGACTCTTGTGAATACCCAACTCCTTATGCTTTTGGACTTTCTCTGTGTAATCTCCAACTCTTAATTTCTGAGCTCTCGAATTTGTTCAACTTCTTGCTTTTCGAGTCGTCGTACGTTCGAGTATCCGACTCTCGGACTTTGTTTAGGTCGCCACACATCTAAGTACCTGACTTATTGACTCTGCCTGTGCCTGAGTCACTGTACTTCCGAATACTTGACTCTTGGACTCTATTTGGATGGTCCGAGTCTTCGGGCGCCTGCTCTTGAGTTCTGGCAAGGTCCTGACTTCTCATGTTTGGATCTCGATTCCTTTTACTTGTGACTCACTACGTTGGGTTCTCCTTTACTTATTTTCTACGGATCCTTTAGTTTTAGAGTCTAGTTCATTACACATTTTCAACATCATGTTTTTTTCTCTGATTCTTATCTTTGTCCTATTTTTTTTATTTCATCTAACAAATTTATATCAAGGAATCCAAAGTGGAAAAAAAAATAGCCGAGCAAGACGATTGCACAGGCCACTCGTAGCTCGTGGCGGCATGATGCGACCTCCGAGGGGCCACTCATGGTTCACACTCGCACGAGATGGCCACATGGGATCGTCCCCGCAGCTCACAGTTACGGGCACGAAAAATAAAAAACACGAGGGAGAAAGTAAAGAAAGCCTCTTCGTCATTTATATAGAAAAAAAAATATAAACAAATCATTCGTGGATATATTTTTAAATCTTTTGTCTATTATTTTATAATAAATAAACAGCGGAAGAAAAAAAAAGAGCAATCCATTTTTTTTAGGAAATAAAAATAATTTTTTTTTCCAACCGTCCTCTCTAATAAACATGGGCTAATATCCCACACTCAGCTTCTGCAACACAAATAGCTATCACCGTACAATAGCGTAGCCTCCTGAATACCAAACCTAGGGAGGAACGCTATTGGACTATTAAACTTGTAACCCAATCAGCTGGCTTCACCTACTGATGAGCAGTTGTTGTTGGATGCTCCTAGTCTGACGTTCTTCAATCCAGTCTATTTCTATCACTGTAGATGTATCCTCGGTATCCCCCTACATTGTCAAACGACTGGGAAAAATTATAACGACATCTCAAGTATATATTGATCAAACAATTGCATGATTTTTTTTCTCCCTAAGATACACTTTATAGGCTAATAGTCATAGTAAATTTTTTCCCCACAATTATGTTTGTCATCCTAATCCTTCTCGGGGTTGCTTGTGCTGTGACCGAACTGAGAAGCTGGAACACAAACTTAATCCAATAGAAATATCACATTCTACGTTTGAAACGAAGGCGACATGAATGACATCAAGGTCACCGCAAGCCTTCTCAATTTCCTCATTGACTTGGGTCAATGTAACTTGTCGTGCAGGAACGATCTGATACTGTATGGTCACGCCATTGGTTCAGCAGTCGAGCATCTAACCGTCATCAAGGGTCAATGAACACGAATTAAAGGATATGTATGAAGGAGCTTTCTGTGATTGAAGAATGGGATTGTGCACTTCGCCCAAATCATCGCAATCATTTCTCAATCGACGGGAAAAATCTCCTTTTGCTGGGACCGCAGCGTGCATTTTCCGCGCTACTCGTTCAAACTGTCGCCATGGCCTCCACTGAACCAATCAAAATTTCCACGCGTCCGACAGAAGGCCACCCTCTTCTTCATATCTCCGATCACTTCTAATGTTTTACTGAACACAGAGATGGCTTTCGGCGACAAAAAAACCACCAAAATGGATCATCTCCTCCTCCTCCTCCTCCTCCTCCTCTTCGCATCCCTCCTCCTTTCCGCCGCCTCCACCAATTTCACCCCTCACTACTTTCTCAACTGCGGCAGCCAATCCAACATCACCACCGATGACAGCCCCTCCCGCGTTTTCGTTGCCGATTCCAAATACCTCTCCAGCCAAGCCGATTCCTTACCACTCTCCAACCCCTCCACCAGCTCCTCCATCTACTCCACCGCCCGCGTCTTCACTGGCCCCGTCTCCTACACCTTCCCTCTCAATTCCACCGGCGTCCACGTCATCCGTCTCCACTTCCTTCCCTTCTCAGCCAACGGCCGTGACCTCTCCGCTGCTCGCTTCGACGTCACCGTCCAGCACTTCCATCTCCTCAAGGACTTCTCCGTCGCTTCCTCCGCCGCCCCCGCCATCAAGGAGTACTTCCTTTGGGTCGACTCTGCCGCCTCCACGACACTTGAACTCAAGTTCCTCCCCGTTTCTCCTTCCTTCGCCTTCGTCAACGTCGTCGAGGTCTTCACCGCCCCCGACGATCTCTTCAAGAACTTCACCACTTCAGATCAGCCTGTGGAGACTGTCTACAGGATCAACGTCGGAGGCCCCAAGGTTACTCCAGCCAACGACACCATGTGGCGGACATGGACCCCTGATGATGCCTATATCTGGCATAGTTACATGGCCTTGTTGAACAGCACCGATACCGACGCTATCCGGTACGAGAAGACAGATGTGACGAACGTTGTCGCTCCGGAGTTTGTTTACTCCACGGCTCGAACCATGAATATCTCAGAAGACATGCGTGCTGGGAATCCAGATTTCAACTTCAACGTTACCTGGACATTTCAGGCTGATGCAAGCTATAATTATCTGGTGCGTGCACATTTCTGCGATTTCATCTCGCAGACGTTTCCGAACACGATCACCTTCGTCCTCTACGTTGCCAACCATTTTCAGGAGATACGCTCAGAATATAACGCTGATGCCCTTGACGTGCCCTTTTATAAGGAAGTAAGGGCGGAGGAGCTGCCCTCCTCGGGATTGATTAACATTAGCATTGGCAGGTCGTCAAAAGCTTTCGCATCGGAGGCTAACGCCTTTCTTAACGGACTCGAAATCTTCAAATTCAACAATGCGCTTGCCAATTCCGACAATACCACCAAGAGACGAAGCATGAACGTCGCGGTCTTTGCCTCTGCGTTGGCCGGCGGCGCCGTCGTCCTGAGCCTCCTTGTCTTCGGCCTGATACTCTTGGCTCGCAAGCGTCGTCGCGGATCGAAGTCTCGGCCGTTGCTACCGAACGAGACGTGGTCGCCTTGCGGGCAGGGAACGGTGCCGCTAGGAAACGCCGTGGATCTCTCCAACAACTCGACCCCAGCAGCACCGACGGCTTCCCCCAGGGTGAACCTCGACCTCAACATCCCGTTGCTCGACATCAGGGCCGCCACCAACGACTTCGATGAGAGCCTCGTGGTGGGGAGCGGCGGATTCGGGAAGGTCTACAAGGGCGTCCTCGGCGACGGCACCAAAGTGGCTGTGAAGCGGGCCATGCCCGGGTCGAAGCAGGGGTACCCGGAGTTCCAGACGGAGATCCTCGTGCTGTCCAAGATCCGCCACCGCCATCTCGTCTCGCTCATCGGCTACTGCGAGGAGAAATCCGAGAGGATCTTGGTGTACGAGTACATGGAGAAGGGCCCGCTCCGGAACTATCTGTACGGAGGATCCGACGACGAGCCGTGCCTTTCCTGGAAGCAGAGGCTGGAAATCTGCATCGGGGCTGCCCGGGGGCTGCACTACCTCCACACCGGCTACAGCGACACCATCATCCACCGCGACATCAAGTCCACCAACATCTTGCTCGACCAAACCTACTCGGCGAAGGTATCCGATTTCGGCCTCTCGAGATTGGGGCCTTCCATGGGCGAGACCCACGTGACCACAGGGGTGAAGGGCACCTTCGGCTACTTCGACCCTGAATACTTCAAGACGCAGCAGCTGACCGACAAGTCCGACATCTACTCCTTTGGCGTGATGCTATTCGAGGTGCTCTGCGCGCGGCCGGTGATAGACAGGAACCTGTCGCAGGAGCAGATAAACCTGGCGGAGTGGGCGCTGCACTGGCAGAGGAGGGACCAGCTGGAGAAGATCATCGACCAAAAGCTGGTGGGAAAGATCAACAGAAATTCGCTAAGAAAGTTCGGGGAGACCGCCGAGAAGTGCTTAGCGAACTACGGCGTGGACAGGCCGCCGTTCAGTGACGTCCTGTGGAACTTGGAATTCGCGCTGCAGCTTCATGTGACAGAGCTGAAGAGGGAACCTCACGAGGACAGCGGCGCCGTGGAGTCGCTAGTTGATGTGCCGGCGATGCGGGAGGTAGATTCGGCGGGCGGTGTGAATGGGGCTACTGGGGAAGACAACTGGAGGACGAGGAGCATGGTGCCATTGGATGCGTCGGGGAGCACCGTGTTCTCCCAATTGGTCAACGGCGAGGGAAGATAGACACAATATGATCTACAGAATTATTATTAACAATACAAAACCAATATATATTAACAATAAAAATTAGATGGGAATACGATTTAATTTCGTGCTGCGATACTTCGACATCTTGTAACAATTATCACACTCTTATTTAAACTTCGAAATTCTAAACGGTATTTTAGTCACTTAACAGGTTTTATTGTAACTTGCGTTGCCAATTTTGATGGACGACAAATCCAAATAATAATAAAAAAATACTACCAATTCTGATGGACGACAAATACAAATGAAAAATACAACTTATGGGTTCACCAAAATGACATAAGGAATAGGATATTTCACAGAATATAATAGAATAACCATTCTAAAAACATAATAAACATTATATATTTGCACACTGCGTCCACACCTCCTCATGTTAATTAAAATTATTTACAATTTATTTTTTTCAGTCGGCCACAACTGCCGCGCGCTTCATAATGGTATATATATATATATATATATATTTATTTATTTATTATAACTGATAGAAAATAAATTATTTTTTAATGCTGTTTTTCAGTATAAAATAATTTATTTAGTACGTTTAAATCTTTTTTTCATAGCATGTCATCTCAACTTATACGGATACCATCGACAAGGATGACGTATGAATACGGACTCCTCCTGACTTAAGGATTTTAAATTTGATGGATTAAAATAAATTTATCTTATAAAAAGATTTTTTTTCTGCGTACTGATGGATCAAAGAATGAATGTCTTCCCGATAAACCTCTTCGTTCTTCCTAAAGAATTTTTTTAATACCGATTTGATTTTTAAATTATTTAAATGTGTATATAAAAAGAAGAACTTATAATGTTTACCGTGGATAGAAAAAAAATAATCAAAATCTTAGTTTCCTCTTTACATTAAACTAATCAAATTTAATTTTATTAATATACATAATTAAACAAATATGATTATGAAATATTTGAATAATATTAAATAACTTTTCACATACCATTATTAGTAAAGATGAACAACTATATTTTCGGAGCTCATTCAATGGAGTTTATAGTGGTAATGAGCTTCGTGGTTAGATTACAGATCCTGCTACATCTCTCTATCATGTCAAGCATCATCCGAAAATAAAATTCAATGGTCTAAATATATGAATAAGATTAACATGTTCTTTTTTAGATATACTAAAAAAAATACTAGAATAAGAACTCAAATATGATTAGTAAATAGGGCACTGGAAGGCATGAGTTATAAGCTTAAAAACAGATTGTTTTCTATTAATCAATTCACATTTCAGCAAGAGGTTCTCAATTTTTGCAAATATCTGAGTTTGATAAAGATCATCTAATTTTGACAGGAATTTCCGAGGCCTATATGCAGTGGGAGTATGAGAAGTCATCTTTTGAATAATACTTAACAAGCATACCTACCTTGTGAAATAACTATCGAAAGGACAAACAAAAGATAAGATATCAATACATTTAATATGGACATGAATTAACTAGAACTAATGAGTATACATAAAATTAACATACTCGTCGGACATCTTCCATGCACATGCCTTGTATAAGACAATGATAGAAAATCAATTCTGTTTTGGACACTCCATGTACTAATAATCTGAAATGTAGATAACATAAAATAAAAAAAATTGAGAAATAACAAATATAATAGTCAAATATAATTAAGTTTGGAGACATCTTTTTGAATATAATTAAGTTTGGAGGCATTTTTATAGTCGTCCAACGACGCTCCTCTGATAAATAATTATCAATGCATGATGTTAAATAGCATATGCATCAAATATACTTGCAGTATTTTACTACTTCTCTCCAAAGGAGAGAAATTAACAAAGCAAAGTCTAGAATAGACCAAACCCGTGGCATCTAGAATAGAGAATTAATTATATTAGTAAATGAAAGACAAATTGCTTTGATATTACTCAAGGATTATAAGTGCTATGAAAAAATCAAACCAAGATCATCAAGCATATGAACCTGATATATATGAAACCACATATTAATTACCAACAGAAAAAGTCCAATCTTATAATGGTTGTTTTCTTGGGTATTTCTGATCTAATTAACCATCTCTGTAAGATAAAAACCAGATTAACCAAAAAGAAAAAGTTATCTGAAAAATTATACACAGGTAAAAAAAAACGAGAAGAAAATTGCGACTAACATATAGATCACAACGGAAAAACGATCCGACGAAAAAAGACAGCGACATGGCTATAAGGCTCCCAGCCATAGCAGAAGGCCATAACCATATAGCCAAAAGTCAATTTAGTTATCCATTGTAAAGATTGGAACCGTCAACCTAACAATTTCTATCGATCTGTCTTAGAATCATCGTGAGAAAGATAAAACACGAATGGTTTATGACTTCTACGTGTATAGCAGACGCTCAATTTAGCTATCCACTGTCCACATGCAAGGTGATGAAGGTAAGAGAGTTGGAAACAAGGCAATAGAAGCAAAAAGTAACAGCATGATGGCAGATATACTAACTGTTCTCGTTTCCCAGTTCAACTCCGGTACGCATGATGTTACCTGCACAGACGAAAGCATCTACCATTCACAGATACAAATAATGGGGAAAAGGGGCTCAAAGTAAAAGCATGCATAGAGAAAATAGCACAAATTAATACTTCTTGTATTGTAGCTGGGCAAAATCTCAGCATGTTTTAAAATGGAAAAAAATTGAAAGCTATATTTTCACAATTGGAACGTCTTATGAATGTATCGCATTTGGACCTCTGGCATGCACTCAGCTACTTAGAAATCAAAGAAAAACAAAGATGGTGTGTCCCATTAGTGGCATTGACGTAACCATGTCTATCCTTGACAAGAAACTAGACACCAACTTAGAGGGCGAACAGTTTCGTGATTGCGTGAGAACGAATCAAATAAAGTGAATAATAATAAATAATTCTATATAGAGCCGGATGTGGAAAGAATGTGATTTAAGTTTACAACTACTTTCTTAGATATATAGTGAAATATCAAATTCACTATATATCAAAGAGCTATTTTTTGATCTAATTGAGGATTGAATTTGACTACTATCCTAATAATCTATCTAACAGACGTCGTGCTCCAGTTAATCAAAACACATCAGCAGCAACGGTGATTTCATCAAAACACGATCATATTGCTTAGTAAAAAATCAAAGAATTTGAAAGCGTATGAGATGGTAGATATGCGGACTAAAATTTTCCGCTTTCAGCAATTTATATTTTCTTTCAGCTACTAAGTCAGGCACTAGAAAAGAGAAATTTGAATAATCAGCAATCGAAACGGGATAAAAAGGGGATAATGTCGGAACCTTTCTTGATGATCAAGGTGCCAAGGAAGATGACAGCCACACGCAAGAGAACCACCCTCAGCCACCACCAAATCAGAATCCACTTACTTCCATGGGAACCGGCGTCAGCTTCGCCCAACCCAACGTAATCCCCAATCGCATCTTCGGCTCCCATCTTCGTCACAAGGGCGACGGCACCCTCAGCGTCCTACGGCCTAGGGCATCGCGCCGCAACAAATCGATCAACAAATGATCAGAAATTGCTCGGAAAAGCCTCGCGCAACTGAGGTCGCGGCCGCGGCCTCACGCAACCGAGGACTCACGCGGCCACGGAGTTGGGGGCATGGCCTCGGGCGACCGAGATCGCGGTTGCGGCCTAGTGCGGGCACGGGTCACGGGTACGGCCTCGGGCGGGCACGTGTCACGGGTGCGGCCTCGTGCGGGCATGGGTCACGGGTACGACCTCGCGTTTTTTTTTATTTGGACGAGTTAGTGCATCTTCAACGGTGCAACCATTAGTACATCAATTTTATATTAAAAATAAAAAATCTTTCAACGACTCTTTTATAGAATCTATTATTTTTTATCAAATATTCATTTAATATAACATAAAATAAATAAATACAACATAATTAATAATTTATTTTACTCAACTCTCTGAATATATTCTTGAAATTTTTGAGTGGAGCCTTGAAAAATTTGTGATGGAGAATTTCCTTTATCATCTGACTAATTTACTGCTGCATCTCTCTCATTCTCAATAATCATATTGTGCAAAATAATGTACATATACATGATATCCTTTAAGTTATTCTTGTACCAAAATCGTCCTGGACCTCTGATCATTGACCATCGAGATTGAAGCATCCCAAAAGCCCGCTCGACATCTTTTCTTGCAGCCTCCCATCGTTCCTTAAACAACTTTCTCTTAGGATCCCGATGACATAGAAAGATCTTGACAAGAGTAGCCCATTATAGATAAATCTCATCTGTTAAATAATATCCTTTTGTATATTGTGTATTGTTGACTATAAAATTAACCTTCGATGCATTTCCTTATAAAACGTCTTTGAATAATGGTGATTCATTAAGCACGTTGATATTATTATGCGATCTTGCAATCCCAAAAAAGCATGCCAAATCCACAAGTCCGCAGATGCAACAGCTTCAAGCACAATTATTGGGACACCATGATCTTCTCGAGTAAATTGGTCTTTCCAAGCGACAGAATAATTTTTCCATTGCCAATGCATAGAATCAAGACTACCCAACATATCTGAAAAGTCATGTCTTTGTTCATGCATTGATAGCAAACGTTGGATGTCAGTGACATTAGATCTTCTTAAGTATTGAACCCCAAATATTTAAATCACACATCGATAAAAGTTGAATAAGTATTCCATGACAGTTGTTTCAGCAGTCCGTAGGTACTCATCATAATTGTCAACAGGAACTCCATACACCAATTGACAGATAGCTGCTATGCATTTCTGAAGCGGTGATAAACCCTTTTTTCCTATGACATCAACCCTCCATTGAAAATATTCAGAATGATTTTTTAAAGCATCAACTATGTAAAGGAATAACCCCCTTTGCATCCGGAATCGACGTCAAAATACATCATCGAGATATACTGGTTGGTCGAAGAAGTAATTGTTGAAAAGACGAGCATGTCCAACTTCACGATCTTGATTCAAATACCGTCCTTTTTGTATTCTGCCAGAAGAACTTTGAGCTCTTTGGTGTCTCAGTTATCGTTGATCATATAACCGAAGCATTATTTGCTCATTTATATCCTCCGCATCTTCCATCAATTCATTTCTCTAAAATTCACAAATCATAGATCTGTTTGATCGATCCAGATTTTCAGACATTTGAAATAAATGAAGATCTCTAGAATGAAGGAGAAAATGGTAAGATCACGGAATGAAGTAGAAAAGATTTATAAGAGAGTTGTAAAAGGAATGAGTTAATGAAGATGTATTTATAGAAAAAATTTATTTTTAAAAAATTAAAAAATAATCGTTGAACAATGACTAAAAAATCAATCATTGTTCAACGAATAAATCTGCAATGTTTCTTTTATTTTTGCCGATAGATTTTTTTTTTTCATTAATCAAAACTTTCTTTTAACTAAAAAACAAAAAAAAATATAAAAAAAGAAGAAGAAGGAGCGGCTCCCCAAGTGGGGAACCGCTCCCACTCCAAGTTGGTGACCGCTCCCTCCCACACTGGGGATGCTCTTATGATACTCTTGTTCATTTGAAAATGAAATATTTAGTATTTTTTAAAATTCAATACTTATTAGAATATGTTCCCTAATTGATAAGCTGTATAGATTAAACATCATAGCTCTCACGGATAACAAAATAATGCATAAAGTACGTATGAAGAACAAATTTAACTGATGAGAATTCGTTCATATTGTGGCATAAACATTTAGGACATATATCTAAACAATGTCTAGAAAAGTTAATGTCATAAGGAATTCTCCATTCCTTTGACATGTCAAATTTTGATGTCTGCATACAATGTGTCAAAGGAAAAATAACTAACAAAAGAAACATAGGTGCAAATCGATGTAGTAATACTTTGAAACTAATAAATATATATATATGTAAACCATTTCTTAAGGTATTTTGGAATGCACAAATATATTTTATCAGTTTTATTGATGATTATTTTCAATATGCTTAATTATACCTTTTGCCTAAAAAGTTAGAGTCCTATGATATGTTCAAGATTTTCAAAGCTGAAGTTGAAAATCAACTAGACAAGAAGATCAAAGTTGTCAGATCCAATCGTGGAGGTAAAATTACGTTCGTTATGATGGATTTGATGAACAATGTCTAGGGTCTTTAGCCAATTACTTTTCTAAGTGTGGGATTGTGGCTCAATACACCATATCTAATATTTTCATCAGAATTATATAGTTGAGCGAAGGAACTTGATGAGTATGATGTCTTTACTTCTTTACTGGAGTCCTTGTGGGGTGAAACACTTAAGATTGTAGTTTACTTACTCAATAAAATATCCAATTAGATAGTGAGTAAAATCCCATCTAGTATTAAATATTTACATGTTTGGGGGTGTCCAACTGAGACTAGGACTTATAGGCCTAATAAAAAGAAATTTACTTAAGAACTGTTAGCTGCCATTTTTTGAAATATTCTGAAAGGTCGAGGGGATTTAAATACTATGCCCCCCTAAAATAGATTCTTTTCGAAATGGAAAATATCAAGTTCATTGAGGACAGTGAGAGCACTGAACTCAGGGGCATACCTTTTGAGAAGAATAACACTCACCATGCTATCTCTGTTACTACAGGTGAAAGGACCCAACCTGATACCTAAATATGGACTCTTAGCCCATCCGCTAATAATAGCATAAACCACATACACATGATTGAAAATCCTCTTTATTTTATTCAATTTCAAGTAAGAGTCTCAGATACAGCCTTTACACTCAGCACCTCACTGAAGTATATCATCCCTTTCCACCCTACTCACTCAGACAGTCCAACAATCGTTAACGTCCCGGACAGTGTGTGGCCTGCTCATCATCATCTCCTCGGTTACATCACCCCAGCGTCTCCCAACTCTGCTTGAGAACTCAATTCTCTACCTGTAAATATTTAGTGACATCATGAGTTCACAGCCCAGTAAGTAAATCAAGGGTAAATACACGACGTAGAGAGGGAAAAAGAAATCAAACATAAATCGTAAAGTTATATATATAGATATGTATATCTAGCATGCAACTCCAGCCTAGCATTAATAACTCATAATAAGTCATGCAAATATTACACCATGGCAGTGCAACCAAATTCTTAAACCAAAGGGGACATGAAAATATAACAAGCAGTAACCCCATTCATGCTTTTCTATCATGCTAATCAGATAACATAAGTCTTCGTGTACCTCACATTTATTGCATTTTTAAATGCGGAGCTATCAAAACCTTATTTTCTTGTGCAATCTCGAGTTACCTCTAGAAAGAACTAAGGGAATCGATCCATCATCATTAGTCATCACCAATCATCAATTTGGGTGGGCCCTTCCCAGAGCTCATCCTGAGAAGCCCAACCCGTCCAGGCACCACTAATACTCATGTACATACAATTAGCTAGATAAAGAAAGTCTGTCATTTCTTGTCATAGTCAATCATATCCGTCAATTCATATACAGTTGAACATTTCAAGCTAGCGTTTAACTCAGAATGTAGATGGATGATATCACAAAACATTATGAAGTAGCATCTACTTTAGGTACAGATGGATAATCATACCTATATATATATATTTATATGTATATATAACATCTAACCTCATACACAGGTAGATGGTAATTACACACATTTACATATAGCATCTACACTCATACACAGATAGATGGTAATGACACCCATATAATTATAGCATCTAACCTCATACACAGGTATATGTTAGTTATAAGCGATTCACATAGATAGGCATTTGAAAGATTTGATGAACAACAAACTAAAATGATAACATGGCACATCATGGATGATCATAAATATCTATACATAGCATCTAACCTCATACACATGCAGATGATCATTATAATATTTTACATAGCAACTACAACATAAAGAAAAATCTTCAACTGTTAACTAAGCATGTAGAGGGATAAGAACATAATGTAATTACTCTACTAATATCAAGTCTCATCTATAATCCAGAAATCCCAACTTTCCATGGCTCCATCCTTTTATACTAACAATTAGCTTCTACCTACAACGATTTCACCGTTATATCCCTCGGTAAAGCTAAGAGAATTTTCCAGGAACCCTAAATCAGCCCCTCCGAGACCCTTAACTGAGTTGACCTATATCACACCGCAACCTGACTACACCCTCTTCCTATCTCTGCAAAAGATCCAATCGAATCGTCCAATCCCATACGCCATTCACCACCGCAGAACCTATCTGTGCCGGAACCCAATCCAATCCGATGGCAACCTTCATCCAGGTTCTACCGTCCCCTCTGTCCCTAAACCCACCTGGAAATTCCTAATCACACTAAGCAGTCCCTCCCTGCAAACTCCCAGCGACCACCCACACATCCAGCATAAACGTCCGATCGCAACCCCCCCCTCTCAAGCTCAAACAAAACCTAAAATCCCCATTCAAACACCATGTGATCGACCCCTCTAGAATCGATCTACAACCCTGACCACACCCTTCGATTTATCCTTGAAAATGTCCAGCGTCACCCCACGAACTCACCGGAAATCCCGAGCTCAGTTACACCCGTTTAAATGCCCAAAACAAGCTGTCTTCACCCCGAAATCCGATCGGAAACTCCAATCTCACGCGCAAACAAACACCACCGATTAAACCCCTTAAAACCGCTCTTCATCCCTCCATCGCCCTTCATTTTCCAGAGATTTACTTACCGCATGTACAGCCGAGGAGGACGATCGGGTACGCCGGCACGCGTGACGATCTTCGGCGGAAGAAATCGTCGAGAAACGTTTATCCGGGAGCTGGCGGCGAGGGCGACGGCGATGTAGAGTCGAGCGAGGGAAAGAATGGGATCTAGGTGTGGATTATAAACGGTTTCTTTAGGGTTAAGCCAACTCGAGTTAAGTCCAAGCTAGCCCCAATTTAACCTAAGTCTAACCTCAATTAATCCAAACACCCCTTCAAGCCCAAACCTTTCCCCGTAACGATCATATGAACTCCGTTTGAATTCAGACTTCCCAGTCCGACTATACCTACCCGTTTATTTCTGTTATTGTTATATATATATATATATATATATATATATATATATATATATATATATATATATATATATATTTTATTTATTTATTTATTTATTTTTTTTTTTTCGAGACTTGACAACTCTCCTCCCCTTAGAAGAATTTCGTCCTCGACATTCGACTTACCAAATAATTCGGGTAATCTGGCCACGCATGTCCCGCTTGCCTCCCGGTAGCTTCCTCCTTTGCGATTTCGCCATAAAACTTTCACCATTCTCGATTTCCTTATTTCTCGGCTTAGCGCGATCCGATGATCTGATGCAGTATTGCCTCATAAGATAGGTCTGGTGTCCATTGTATGGCCTCATGCCCAATTACATGTGCAGGGTTGGATAGGTACCTCCTGAGCATGGATACATGGAACACATTATGAACTCCTGCCAGATTTGGTGGTAATGCAACTCGGTATGCCCTGGTCCCAATCCGGTCTAGAATCTCAAAAGGCCCATATACTCTGGTGAGTTTGCCCTTCTTCGCCAAAACCTCGCACTTCTTCATAGGTGACACTTTGAGAAATACATGGTCTCCCACCGTGAACTCCAAGTCCCTCCTTCGACAATCTGCGTAACTCTTTTGGCGACTTTAGCCGATCGTGCATTCTGCCTCGGATCTTTGCCACCAATTCCACAACAGGCCACCATCTCCGGACCCAGTAACCCTTTCTCCTACCTCTTCCCAATGCAATGGAGTTCTACACCTTCTTCCAGATAGCTGGCATAGGGAGCCATACCGATGGTGGCTTGATAACTATTATTATAGGTGAACTCCACCAAAGGCAATTTAGACTCCCAACCCCTTTAAAATCTATAATGCAAGCCCGTAGCATATCTTCTAAAATCAATTACTCGCTCAGATTGACTTCTGTCTGGGATGGAAAGCGATCGAAAGTAAGTTTCGTACCCAATCCCGCAAGCTCTTCCGAATCCGGATGTAAATTTTGGATCTCTATCCGACACAACTGATCCGAATTCCATGTAACCTTATTTCCGTATATACATCACAGATTGTACCATAGTGAAAGTGGTTTTCACCGGCAGAAGTGTGACTCATTAATCGATCTACAATGACCCACACCGCATTTGATCCCTTAGTCGAGATCGGTAATCCTACCACGAAATCCATGGCAACATTTTCCCACTTCCAGATGGGTATCGGAAGCGGTTCAAGCAATCCAGCGGGCCTCTGGTGCTCAACTTTCACCTGTTGACAGGTAAGGCACTCATGAACCATCTTGATTATGTCTCTCTTCATGCCCGGCCACCAATATAATAGCCGCATATCTTTATACATCTTCGTCACGGGGTGAACCGAGTACGGAGTAGTGTGGGCTTCCATCATGAGATTCTCTCTCAGAGATCCTTCTTTAGGCACCCATATGCGGCCCTTGTATCTCACAATCCCATCAACCACTGAGTAGATGGTGCCACCCTTTGCTTCATCTCTGTGTTTCCATTCCATTAACGCTGATCCGACGCTTGTTCCGCCTGAATTTGATTCCAGAACTGATTTAACCGCTGCCGCCAATCTAGCCTGCTCACCTGGTGCTATCACTTCCACCCGCAGCTGTTGGAATTCCGATATCAACTCACTGGGTAGTCAATCGTGATAATACGCTAACTTGCGACTTCGTAGATCCGCCACAACATTTGCCTTACCCGGGTGATAGTTAATATTGCAATCATAATCCTTTACCAACTCCAACCATCGCTCTCGCCACATATTCAATTCCTTCTGAGAAAAGAGATATTTCAAGCTTTTATGATCGGTGTAGATCTCACAACGTTCTCCGTAAAGATAGTGTCGCCAAATCTTCAAAGCAAATATAACGGCTGCCAATTCCAGATCATGTGTAGGATAATTCTGCTCATGCACCTTCAGCTGGCGGGATGCATAGGCGATGACCCTCCCATTCTGCATCGCCGACGCCTTCGGTGTTGGAGGCATCGGTGTACACCCGCGCCTAAAATTATGCGGAACCGCAAGCACCAGTGTCATCGTCAACCTTTCCTTTAACTCCATAAAACTCCTCTCACACCGAGCAGTCCATTCATACCTCACCCCCTTTTTGGTCAGCGAAGTCAGGGGTAGCGCAATGCGTGAAAATTTTTTAATGAATCTGCGATAGTACCCAGCTAGTCCCAAGAAGCTCCGAATTTCTGTAACATTTCTTGGGGTAGCCCAACTCTGGATTGCCTCCACTTTGACTGGATCCACCTCTATTCCCTTCTCTGAGACTATGTGCCCTAGGAATGATATCTGCCTCAACCAAAAATCGCATTTGCTGAACTTAGCGTATAACCGCTTATCCTTAAAGTCGATGTTGTCGGTGTTCTTCCCGACTTCGGGAGTAAATCAGTATATCATCAATAAAGACAATCACAAACTGATCCAAGTATGGCTGGAAGATCCGGTTCATCAAATCCATAAAGGCTGCGGGGGCATTAGTAAGCTCAAACGACATAACTAGAAACTCGTAATGGCCATATCGAGTTCTGAACGCAGTTTTATGAACATCTTCTCCTTTAACCCGCAGTTGATGGTACCCCGACCTCAAATCAATCTTTGAGAATACGGTTGCTCCCTGTAGTTGATCAAACAGATCATCGATTCTAGGCAACGGGTACTTATTCTTAACGGTAACATGGTTCAACTCTCGGTAGTCAATGCACAGCCGCATCGACCCGTCCTTCTTACGGACGAACAACACTGGCGCTCCCCATGGTGACACACTGGGTCGGATGAAACCCTTATCCAATAGTTCTTGTAACTGCTCCTTCAGTTCCTTCATTTCAGTAGGTGCCAGGCGGTACGGTGCTTTAGACACAGGGGTGGTTCCCGATAGTAGTTCTATCCCAAACTTGACTTCCCTGATAGGGGGTAAACCTGCAATGTCCTCCGGAAACACCTCAGGAAAATTTCGAACTACCTCTACTTCCTCTAGATTCGGTCTATGGGCCTCCGCACTACTCATTATGTTGACTAGAAATCCGTTACACCCCTTACTCAACATTTTCTGAGCTTTACATGCGGACACAATATGAGGAAGCCCCAGAGTGGAGGTTGCATTGAAGATGAAAAATTCATCATTTTGTAGTTTTAGTTTAACTCCCTTTGTCTACAATCAATAATTGCCTGCACGGTCACCTAATCCATACCTAGAATCACATCAAGTCCACCATTTCCAACACAATTACAGACAATAGAGTTCTCGCATCTTCACCTGGACAGTTCCTCACTATTCTATTACCCGGGATTCCTCCCCAGAAGGTAAGGACACGCGATAGCCGGTAACCATCCAATCACATGAAATTTCCAGTCTTGCAATATAAGCCACAGATATGAAAGAGTGTGTAGCTCCAGAATCAATTAAGGCATGAGCGGGTAGATTGACAATAGAAATTCTACCTGTGATAATGGTCGAATCTGGATCCACCTGCTCCTGTGTCATGGCATACACCCTTCCTCTGGTTGGCTCTGTGAGCTGCGGCGATTCATAGCAAAATGCCCCGACTTCTTCTTACACTAGCACACGCCTGCATCTGTACTAAGCATTGACCTGCATGAGTCTTCTCACACTTGGGACACTGAATTTTTCTTTCGCCCTTAGAAACAGTATGGTCAACTGGTCGGGGTTCCTGGGGTCGCTGTCGTGGCTGCGTCGTAGTATGGTCGCTTGCCTCAGCTGGCGGGCACAAACTCTTCTTCTGACTCGATGCCTGAGGTTCCCTTCCCTGGTAACTCGGTCTCTTGTTCTGTACCTCCCTTATCATGTCATTCCTGTCCCTCTCTGACATCAGAGCCTGATCCACAGCCTCCCTGAAGGTGGTAACTCGGCTCACTCTGACATCATGTCGAATCGCTGCCCTCAGTCCCTCAGTAAAATGTTTCAGCTCCTCTACTGGTTGACTTGCAATCATAGGTACAAAATACCGCCCCTTCTCGAATTCTCTAACATACTCAGCCACTGTCCGGTCCCCTTGGCGAAGCTCTAGGAATTCCCTAGCCATTCGAGTTCTTGTGTCAGCAGTGAAATATTTACCATAGAATACCTCTTTAAATTCAGCCCAAGTAACTGTAGCTAGGTTCACTGCTGCGCGTGCCCCCTCCCACCATATCCGAGCATCGCCGCGCAACATGAATATGGCGCATCTCACCTTGTTTGGCATCCATAAGCCGCATGAAATCGTATATCGCTCCAATGATCGAATCCATCCTTCGCCGATAGGATCAGATTTCCTTAAACTCCGTCGGACCAAGATCCTTGAACTGCTTGTACATCGGATTCACACTGGCTGTAGGCCCACTGTGCGCATTTCCTTGCTCCCTGGCTCTCAACAAATTGGATCTGCTTCTCCCGAATCCGACTGTTCTCGCATGATTGCGAAGCTCGGCCGAGAAATCGACTACTCGCCAGCTTCCCCATTGTTCCTTCGACCCGCCATACCCTACAAACGCAGTACCTGCACCGTTATCTCCAGTTTTGTACATAACCTCAAACATGATTACATTAAAATTACTACTTGAAAAGTAAGTATAAAACCTACAACCGCGGGGATGAATGTATCCGAGTCCTTGATGAGATGGCGTGCCAACAACACTGTCCTTTGGGATCGTGCTCTGATACAAACTGAAATGACACAACCTGATACCTAAATATGGACTCTTAGTCCATCCGCTAATAATAGCATAAACCACATACACATGATTGAAAATCCTCTTTATTTTATTCAATTTCAAGTAAGAGTCTCAGATACAGCCTTTACACTCAGCACCTCACTGAAGTATATCATCCCTTTCCACCGCAGACCCAACAATCGTTAACGCCCGGACAAGGTGTGGCCTCGCCATCATCATCTCTCGGTTACATCACCCCAGCCTCCCAACTCGCTTGAGAACTCAATTCTCTACCGTAAATATTTAGTGACATCATGAGTTCACAAGAAGTAAATCAAGGGTAAATACACGACGAGAGAGTGAAAAAGAAATCAAACATAAATCGTAAAGTTATATATATAGATATGTATATCTAGCATGCAACTCCAGCCTAGCATTAATAACTCATAATAAGTCATGCAAATATTACACCATGGCAGTGCAACCAAATTCTTAAACCAAAGGGGACATGAAAATATAACAAGCAGTAACCCCATTCATGCTTTTCTATCATGCTAACTGTAGATAACATAAGTCTTCGTGGTACCTCACATTTATTGCATTTTTAAATGCGAGCATCAAAACCTTATTTTCTTGTGCAATCTCGAGTTACCTCTAGAAAGAACTAAGGGAATCACCATCATCATTAATCATCGTCAATCTGTCTTTAGCTCATCCTGAGAAGCCCAACCCGTCCAGGCACCACTAATACTCATGTACATACAATTAGCTAGATAAAGAAAGTCTGTCATTTCTTGTCATAGTCAATCATATCTGTCACTTCATATACAGTTGAACATTTCAAGCTAGCGTTTAACTCAGAATGTAGATGGATGATATCACAAAACATTATGAAGTAGCATCTACTTTAGGTACAGATGGATAATCATACCTATATATATATATATTTATATGTATATATAGCATCTAACCTCATACACAGGTAGATGGTAATTACACACATTTACATATAGCATCTACACTCATACACAGATAGATGGTAATGACACCCATATAATTATAGCATCTAACCTCATACACAGGTAGATGTTAGTTATAACTGATTCACATAGCAGATAGGCATTTGAAAGATTTGATGAACAACAAACTAAAATGATAACATGGCACATCATGGATGATCATAAATATCTATACATAGCATCTAACCTCATACACAGGCAGATGATCATTATAATATTTTACATAGCAACTACAACATAAAGAAAAATCTTCCAAAGCAGATTAACTAAGCATGTAGAGGGGATAAGAACATAACAGAATTACTCTACTAACATTGAAGTCTCATCTATAATCCAGAAATCCCAACTTTCCATGGCTCCATCCTTTTATACTAACAATTAGCTTCTACCTACAACGATTTCACCGTTATATCCCTCGGTAAAGCTAAGAGAATTTTCCAGGAACCCTAAATCAGCCCCTCCGAGACCCTTAACTGGAGTTGACCTATATCACAGCTGCAACCGGACTACACCCTCTTCCTATCTCTGCAAAAGATCCAATCGAATCGTCCAATCCCATACGCCATTCACCACCGCAGAACCTATCTGCGTTTAACCCAATCCAACCCGATGGCAACCTTCATCCGTGTTCTACCCCCCTCCGTCCCTAAACCCACCCGAAATTCCTAATCACACTAAGCGGTCCCTCCTGCAAACTCCCGACCACCCACACATCCAAAGATAAACGTCCGATCGCAACCCCCCCATCTCAAGCTCAAACAAAAACCTAAAATCCCCCATTCAAACACCATGTGATCAGCCCTCTAGAATCGATCTACAACCCTGACCACACCCTTCGATTTATCCTTGAAAATGTCCAGCGTCACCCCACGAACTCACCGGAAATCCCGAGCTCAGTTACACCCGTTTAAATGCCCAAAACAAGCTGCCTTCACCCCGAAATCCGATCGGAAACTCCAATCTCACGCGCAAACAAACACCACCGATTAAACCCCTTAAAACCGCTCTTCATCCCTCCATCGCCCTTCATTTTCCAGAGATTTACTTACCGTACAGCCGAGGGAGGACGATCGGGTGGCCGCCGGCAGCTTCGTGACGATCTTCGGCGGAAGAAATCGCCGAGAAACGTTTATCCGGGAGCTGGCGGCGAGGGCGACGAAGGATGTAGAGTGCGGAAGCAGAGGGAAAGAATGGGATCGGCCGTGTGGCTTATAAACGCGGTTTCTTTAGGGTTAAGCCAACTCGAGTTAAGTCCAAGCTAGCCCCAATTTAACCTAAGTCTAACCTCAATTAATCCAAACACCCCTTCAAGCCCAAACCTTTCCCCGTAACGATCATATGAACTCCGTTTGAATTCAGACTTCCCAGTCCGACTATACCTACCCGTTTATTTCTGTTATTGTTATATATATATATATATATATAGATATTTTATTTATTTATTTATTTTTTTTTTTTTCGAGACTTGACAACAGGTGCAATCAATAGTGGTATAATTACCATACCCTATGTTATTGAGGTTGCACATCTGATGGATGTAGTATTTCATGATGTCCCTATATATTCTCCTATGCAAATAGAGAGACTATCTACTCAGATTGAGGTACACCCTCCTATGATTGAGCAGATTCCTTAAGCACCACAAATGCTTCAAGTGCAAGTGCCTCTAAGGCGATCCATTAAGGAAAAGCGATCATCGATTTCATGTGATTATGTTTATCTCCATGAGCATGAGTTTGACATTAAGTTGGAAGATACTCCTTCATCTTTCCAGAAAGTCAAATATTGTTTTAATCCTGAAAAGTGGATTAAAGACATTAAAGATGAGATGAAGTCTATGAAAGACAGTGGTGTATAGGGGTCTATTGAATTGCCTAAAGGAGTGAAATCTTTTGGTTAGAAATGAATATTTAAAATCAAATGGGATTCACTAGACAATATTGAAAAGTAGCCCCTCAGAAGAAGGATATAGATTACAAGAAGACTTTCTCACCTGTATCTACAAAAAACTCCCTAAGGGTAATCATGATACTTGTAACTCATTATGATTTTGAGCTACATTAAATGAATGTCAAGACTATATTCCTTAATGGAGACATTGAGAAATCGATATACATGGTGCAACTAGAAAATTTTGAATCTGATGATTCAAAACACTTAGTATGTAAATTAAATAAGTCTATTTATGGCTTAAAGTTGGCATCTCATCAATGGTATAAGAAATTTAATCAAGTAGTTATTTCATTTGATTTTAAGAAAAATCCAGTTGATCAATCCATATTTATCAAGTTCAGTGGGAGTAAGTTTATAATACTTATCTTATATGTGGATGACATATTGTTAACAAGAAATTATAAATGATTGTTGCATGGGATCAAATCATTTCTATCAAGTAAATATGAAATGAAAAATTTTGGTGACAAAATTAGCTTGTAACAGTGTCCACAACGTGAACTTAAAATTAATGAGATGAAGAAACTTCCTTATACATTGGTAGTATGAAGTCTCATGTATGCATAGGTATGTACACATTTGTTATAGTGTACATAATAAGAATATTAGACAGATACATAAATAAATGCACTGTAAAGAGAGTCTTGCAGTATTTGTAATAAATTATTTAAATACTCACATAGCGAAGATTTGATTATCTGGAGATGATTAGATATTAAAACTTCATATTTTGATGGATGTCTGAACGGTGAAAAGTTTACATTAGAACATATTTTCATGTTGTCAAGAAGAGCTTTCATTTGGAAAAACATCAAATAGACATTGATAACTACCTCAATAATGAAGGATGAATTAGTAAACTGTTACAGAACATCTAATTATGAAACTTGGTTGCAGAATTTATCATAGGATAAAGATCATTTGGGATCAACTGTGATAATGAAGCCGCGGAACTTTAGGCCAAGAACAACCATGACATGTTGACATGTCAACTTCATTACATATCGACATAAAGTGTCAGAGTGGTCAAGCATTAATAGAGCATATACAGACAAACTTTATGTCCATTATCAGCTGAGTTAAAAATGCAGATTCTTCATATGGATGAAGTATCCATTAATTGGTAGTTTGTATTACTTTGTTATTCAGGATACTATATAATTAAGACACATGTATATTTTATTTTAATATGTACACTATTATTGGTGCAATTGGCTCAGGACACGATTGACCGGACTCGAGTAGTATTTTGATGTTAGACAAAGCGATTGACAATGTGATTGTCATGGAAATTCCAAGAATAGTCTTAACATTTGAGAAGTCCAAGTCATGTATACTTGGCAATGGAAAGTCCAAGTTATGGGTACTTGACAATTGAAAAGTCCAAGCATGGGTCTTGGCATGGAAAGTCCAAGTATGAGTCTTGACAATGGTATAGTCCAAGTCATGAGTACTTGACAAGGAAAGTCCAAAGGTATAGTCTTTATGACATAAGTCAAAGTTGTAGTCTTGGTGGCGTAAAGTACAAGTGAACTTTGACGGTGAAAGTCTAAGTATGAATACTTGACAATTGTGAAGTCCAAGGGTGTGATATTGGCGACGTAAAGTTCAAGTTGTAGTCTTAGCGACATAAGTCCAATGTTTGGCGGCGTAAAATCTAAGCGTTTATCTTGGCTACATAAGTCCAAATATACCTTAACAAAGTAGACCCAGTTAGCATGACAATAGTTGATGGAAGCATCTGAAGACTAGCGTATGAATGAACAAGTTATAGATAACTTATAGGGATCTGATAGGCGTGAGGCTAATGGAGGTGGCTAGAAGCTTTAGGTCAAAGCTAAGTGTGATCTATCAAGTATGAGGGGATCGTATTTGAGTTAAACCTCATGTTTGAGATTTATGGATTAGTCGACTGCCTAAGTGTTTGACACTTGGCAGCCTAGTCAATTTGGATCAGTTGATTGAGATTATGACCAGTCGATTAGTTAGGTAGTTGACTGAGCTTCAACTGCTCGAGTGAAGCTCTGGCAATCGACTTCCAGCATTGAGTAGTTGACTGACCTTGAGCAATCGACTGCTAGGGTTTAACAATCGACTGATTTAAGTGGACAAGAGCACAAAAGCTTTGGTAGTTGATTGGCCAGTCGACTATCAGACATTAATCGACTGCTGGTAAGGGTAGTTAACTGCTACGGTATTCGTTGGAGTTTTTTCAGTATGGATTGAGCCGTTATGAGACAACAACACTATGAACAGCCGATTGGTACCTTTTGACAGTTGATTGCTAGCCGAGAAATCAGCTCGATGCAGGTTATAAAAGTAACTTGAGATGGAAGATTTTGTAGCAATATTTAGGGAGATTTTGAAGGAGAATTGCTGTTGCATTCCAGACCTTCAAGAGCAATCCAAAGCAAGCAATCAAAAATACTCTTGTAAAATTTTCTTTACATTTCATTTGTATACTTGTATTTGTTTGGTGTATTACTTTTATAATCTTGTTGTAAGAGATTTCTCCACCTCCGAAGTATTTTTCAAGAAGAAGAGGTTTACTAGTGGTGGTGTGCATCACTAGAACTCACTTGAGCTCGACCTATGTAGTCGGAACCCTAGGTTTCGAACTACGCTATATTTTCGTATTATGCTTGTGTTATTATTATCTTTTGTTATTTGTATTTGTATTTGTATTCCACTGCGCCAACAACAATTGTAGATAAGCACACGATCGAACGCGAATGAATTCCAAGCGATGAAGCAAAATCGCTATTCACCCCTCCCCCCTCTAGCGACTCCATCATTCCTAACAACTAAGATAGGAAAATATGTGTTTTTATCTTCTACATTGTATATAAAGATACCGTGATTTACTAATGTGGTTAGCACATGGTGATTGTAAATGTGATGTAGGACTCTATTTTGAGTCATGAGGTTCAAATCATGGTTTGTTAATGCAGTTTCATATGATGCTTGCAAACGTGATCAAGACCCTATTTTGGGTCATAAGGAGGATCATTAGGAATTGACATGTGTGAATCATATTTCATACAATTTTCATGCTACACATCCACATATATATTATTTATGTCATTGATGATATTAGTATTGTGATTATTGATGGGTCATGCTACCGATTACATATATGGAGTAGCAACGATCACTTTAATTCTATGTCAATAAATTTGATGGACTAGATTGATTTAGTTCAATACGACATAATGAGCTCGACTAAAGTTTTTTGGACATATGTTACATACAAAATCTCATGTAGCACAAGTGAAAGATTGTTGGTGGTGGACTTACATGTGATTATCGTAACTTATGTTGTATTGGTTCGAACCTGATTAAGTGATCTACTTATTAGTTCACGAGTTTCGATCACTAGATATGGGGATTTAATGTGTAGAACCCATTAGGGCACGAATCCATTATTGATGATGGATTGATAATGAATCCGATCGGATATCTATATATAGAGCATGATCCCTGTAGAGACTGGTAACCTCCTTGTATCCTATCAGCAAGGAGGATTTATGACGTCGTTACCCAGAACCCATACAGAAGACTTGCTTTTTGCTTCTTCGTAGGAACTTCGACTTAGATCTTACAGACAAGGAACGATAGTCGTTCCGCTGCACTTAGGTTATTTTGTTTATGCCATCGTTCGTTTCATGTTTTATTATTACCATATAAATTTGATAAGACTAGATCCGTTTATGAATCGTATTGTATCTATTTGGTTTCTTGTATATATATTTAGATTCATAATTTCCATCAAGAGGTAGATAGGGGAGAGGGATGACCGAGGATGTGGGTGCGACGGAGTGGGGAGAGGGGATTGAGAAATCTGAGGAGATTTGGAGATTGGGGGGAAGAGATGGGCGTGAAAAAAAATCTTAAAAATCGAATTCCAACGGTCTCTCAATTAGAGATCAATTTTGGAATTCAGTCGTTAATTTAGAGACCGATTTATAATTGGTCTCTAATTAATTTTTTTAATTTTTAATTAAAAAATTCTTAATGAGAAATTGAATATAATTAAGGACAAGATTAAAAAAAAATTAAGGATTAGAAAAAAATCTCAATTTGAGATCGATTTTTGGATTATGTCTCTAAATTAGAAATTCATTTTGAATCAATCTCTATTTAGAGATCAATTTCAAATCGATCTGTAATTTAGAGATTGATTTCAAATCGATATCTAAGTCAATCTTTAATTAGAGATCGAATATAATTAGGAACTAGAGAAAAAAGTTGAGGCTAAGAAAAAGCAAAATCTAAATTAGAAATCGATTTTCAAAATCGATCTCTAAACACCGATTTTAGGATCAATCTCTAATTTAGAGACAGATTTTGGGATCGGTCTCTAACTAAAGATCGATTTCAAATCGATCTCTAATTAGAGATCGAATAGAATTAGGGACGGGAGATAAACAATGAGACTAAGAAAAATGAAATCTCAATTTGAACCTAATTTTTAGAATCACTTTTTAAATTAGAGATCGATTTTAGAACGGTAAAATCAATCTCTAAATTAGAGACCGATTCTAGAATTCGATTTTGAAAGAGACCGATTTGGAATCGATATCTAATTTAAAGATCAATTTTTAAATTGATCTCTAAATTAGAGACTAATTCTAAAATCGATTTCTAATTAGAGACTGATTGGAATTGGTCTATAATTTAGATACGTATTTTGAGATCGATCTCTAATTAGAGATCAATTTTATAAAATTGATCTTTAATTAGAGATTGATTTTAAATCGGTCTCTAATTTAGAGTTTTCTTGTAGTTTAGCTTGTACCTTGATTCAATGATGAAAAATTTAATTATTAGAGCATTCTCGTGAAGTTATATCTTGAATTATAAAACTAATAAGGTGTTATTGAAGGAGCAAATTTACATGAGGGGGAAGATTAGTTACTCGAAATACAAAGAAATATTCTAAAGGACCGGAATCAAAAGGATAGAAAAGTATTTTTTTTTAATTTATCAAACCTTTGAAATTCTAGTTTATGAAAGGATTTCAAAAGCAACAAGTACTTAAAAAGCATGAGTGATTATAGAAACAACTTATTTTAGCCAAGACCAAGTAAAAAAATTTCACCTACGGTCTTTGCGAGCAAATTTTAAAAAATTAGAGATGAAAGAAATGAAAAAGTCTCAGAATATTTCACTCGAAACAGTTCTATTGTGAATCAAATAACATCAAATGGAGAAATCATGGAGACCCAAAGAGTGGTGGAGAAAATCTTCCAAAGCTTACTAAGCAAATTTGATAATATGGTAGTCGCTAGGGCTGTAAATGAGCCGAGTCAAGCCAAGTTTTACAACGTTTAGACTTGTTTGATAAGATAACCAAGTCAAGTCAAGTCAAGCTTAAAATTAACCAAGCTATTGAAAAACTTGTTCAAGCTTGGCTTGTTTTTTTTTTAGCTTGAGCTTGGTTTGTTTACAAGTTTCTAATCAAGCTTGATTCAAATTTATTTAAGTTTGGTTTATTTAAACATTATCAAGCTCTTAAATCAAGCTTGTTTGTTTATTTAAACTTTTAATATTTTGATCCTTATTTATAAATGAGTATAAATAAGATCATAAATAAATTTTAAATGAGTTTGTTCATGAACATTGTTCATGAACATTGTTTACGAACATTGTTCATAAACATTAACAAGCTGAACACATATGTGTTCAAGTTTGTTTATTTAATTTATCAAGTTGTTCAAACTTATTTATTAATTGACTTTGATGCATATTGAACGAATGTAAACGAGCTCTTATCAGATCGAATATCAAGCTTGTTCATGAACATTTGATTCGTTTACAACCCTAGTAATTGCTATGGAAGAATCACAAGATCTTGTCCTTGAAAGTTTGTAAGGAAGATTAGAATCTCACAAGGTTAGAATCCTTCATCGAAGCCCTCTTATTTTTTTTCTTAAAATCAAGCTTTGAAATCTCAGTACACATCTACGGGAGATCGTAACTCTTATCGTGGACGTGGAAAAGACCGAAATCAATGAAGAGGTAGAAGACATTCTTACCAACAGTCACAAGAAAAAGAAAAATAAAGAGTCTCAAAAAGAGGAGAAACAATTCTCTTATAATTCTTAAAGAGGAAGAGAACATGAAAATTACAAAGATGCAAAACCTTATATTGAATGTCACTATTATTATAAGCTAGATAAATGATTGTTGGAAAAAATATTCGAAGAAAAAATGTGAAGCTAGCTTAGTGCATGAAAATGAACTTCAAAATTCTAAAACTTTACTAATTGCTAGCGATAGAAATATTGAAATTATTTGATACTTCGATAGCAGTGCAAGTCATCATATGACCAATAATAAAAGCTTATTTACAACTCTAGCAAAAGCTAACCATGTGCAAGTAACTATTAGAGATGCTAAGTCCTACAAAATTGAAATAGGAGAAATCTTTTTCAAAACAAGGTCAGGAAAGATTGAAAAAATATCTGAGGTATGTTATGTTCTTGGTTTACATATTAATCAATGTTGATCGTTTATTGAGAAAAGATCTTGAAATTCATTTTTCTGATAAGTATTGTATCATGAAGAAGAAAAATAAGCATGTAGAAAATATCAATTTGAACTCAAATAATTTGTTTCCTCTAAAACTTGATATTATAAATATTGTTTATTATCTTACTATTAATAAAGAAAATTTCAAGTTGTGGCATGATAGATTTGGGCACCTAAATTTTCAAAACTTGAAGGATTTATCAAGCAAAAAATATTATTCAAGAACTTTCTAAAATTGATGGGATAAGTGGAGTATGCGAAGAATGTCAACTTGGAAAGCAACATTGAGAGACTTTTCTATCTAAATCTAAGTGGGAATCACATTCACCATTGGAACTTGTCCACGCATATCTTTGTGGACCCATGCATGTACCATCTCTTAGAAATAATCTTCTTATTACACGATGATTACACTCGAAAAACTTGAATATATTTTGTTAAGGAAAAAAGAAAACAAAAACTCTCTCTTGCTTTAAAGTCTTCAAAAGCCAAGTGAAAAAATTTTCTAACTATCAAATAAAAATTTTGAGAAGTGAATAAGGAGGTGAATTATTGCCTTCTTTATTTGACGAATTTTGTCAAAACCATGGTATCCAACATGAATTGATGACTCAGTATATGTCGTAACAAAATAATGTCACAGAAAGAAAAAATAGGATATTCATGGACATGATTAGATGCATGTTAAAGAAGAAAAATTTACCAACTGAATTTTGAGTTGAAGCAGCATCTTGTGTTGTCTACCTAATCAACAGGTCATCGACAAAAAAACTACAAAATTCTACTCCAAATGAGACATGATATGGAAAGAAACCACATGTTATTCACTTAAATACTTTTGATTGTCTTGCATATTCACATATTTCTGATGCTATAAGAACTAAATTAAATGACAAGTTTGAAAAGTGCATATTTATTGGATATAATGAAAAGAGTAAAGCTTACAAGATTTACAATCCAAAAATAAAAAAGATTGTGGATAGCAAGGATGATGTCTACTTTGACAAAAAAAACTTCTTATGTTTTCTCAGATTTAAAATGTTCATCAAATTGGAAAATTCTTGAACTTGAAGATGCTTTTTCACCATTGCAACTTGATAGTTCTGAAAAACATGTCTCCATATAATTCGCCATCACCATTGCAAAGAAGAACAAGGAGACTGAAGAGGTAAATGTCACATATCAAGTTTTTTTTTTCATTCTTTGCAAGAGAAGATCTAATCACATGTGATGAAGCATCAAAAGAAAAGGAATGGGTCCATCCTATGAATGAAGAAATAAGCTCCATTGAGAAAAATGATACATGTGAGCTCACTACTTTACCACCATACAAATCATCGATTGGTGTGAAATGGATCTTCAAGATTAAAACCAATCTAGACGGCTCCATCAATAAATACAAAACAAAATTGGTTGCAAAGAGATACAAACATAAGGAAGGTGAAGATTTCATTGAGATATTTGCTCTTGTTTCTAAACTTGATATAGTTCGATTAATTATTACACTTGCTACTTAAAATGGTTGAAAATTTTTACAAATGGATGTCAAATCAATTTTCTTAAATGGTTTTCTTCAAAAAGAAATTTATCTTGAACAATCATAAGGTTTTGTGAAAAAGGGTGAAGAAGGAAAAGTATATACTTTTAGAAAGACATTATATGGGTTGAAGCAATAGATTCGTGCATGATATAGCCAAAATAATGATTATTTTATCAAAAATGATTTTGAGAGATGTCCTTTTGAGCATACTCTTTATATCAAGAGAAATTCTAAAAGTGATATTATGCTTGTAAGTCTCTATGTTGATGAACTTATTTTCACTAAAAACAACTTAAAAATATTGACATATTTTAAGAACACTACAATGAGTCAATTCGAAATGATAGATTTGGACAAACTGCATCATTTTCTAGGCATTAATGTCCAACAATCAAGAAAAAAATATTTATCTCACAAGAATACTATGCAATTCAAATTCTTAAAAGGTTTAAGATGAAAAATGCAAACCCAGTGTTAACTCTGTTCATCATGCATGGGTTTGAAACTAAGAAAAAATGGCGAATCCAATTATTTTTAAAAGCCTTGTTAGGAATTTGATGTATTTTACCGTCACTAAATCTGACATTATGCATGCAGTAAGTTTAATTAGCAAGTTTATGAAAAAAATATTTTTCAAATCATTGGGAAGTGGCAAAAAGAATTCTTTGATATATTAAAGAAACTATTAATTATGACATATTATATAGATCACATGTGCCTATCAAATTTGTTGATTATACAAATAGTGATCTAGGAGGAAGTATTGGTTGGAGGATCGTAGCCTAGCTAGAAGGGGAAGATGAATAGTCTTTCGCGTGCTTGATGAAAATCGTTTGTTCATCATGTGTTTGTCTACAATACTCATTAATACGCAACGAAAATAATAATAATGAAAACGAATACACAAGCACAATCATAACACACAAATACATGTGGTTCGGAATCTTAGGGTTATTACTTCACGGGGCGAGCTCAACGAGCTCTAGTGATGCTCATACCACTAACAAAACTTCTTTTTGACAACATGTCGGAGGTGGAGAAACCTCGTACAAGCAATTACAACAGTAATATACAAGATAAAAGCAAGAACAAAAACAATAAAAAATATAAGTAAAGAAACACTTTACAACACTTTGCTTTGAATGTTTTATTGTTGCTTGCTTTGATTTGCTTTTAAAGGTCTGAAATGCATGAGTAATTGCCCTCCAAAATCTCACCAAAACTCGCTATGGAAATCCTCCCCAAGCTCCTCCTTTTATGCTTGTCTCGGACTGATTCCGCACCTAACAATCGACTGCTCATGACCATCAGTTGACTACTCATGACCATCAGTCGACTGCTCCTGTAGTCGTTGTGAGACAACGACTTAATTCACATTGGAAAAGTTCCAACGGATATCTAGCAATTGACTGACCAGACCAATCAGTCGACTGCTCATAGCCTCCAGTAGAATGTCAAACCCTAACAATCGACTCAGAAATATTTTGTGCCCGTGTCCTCGACCATCAGTTGACTGCCCTCCATGGTAGTCGACTACTCAAGCCATCAGTCGACTGTCCAATACTGGCAGTCGACTGCCATAACATACGATTCAGTCAAACAATAGTCGATTCTCACCAGTCAACTGTTGTCGTGTAAATCCTCAAACACAAGTTGTTTGAGCATCTAACCGTCGGATAAAACCTCAAATACTAATGTTTGAGCATCCGATATTAATCTTAGTCACTTGACCAAATTCATCTCATCCTCCCATAGAGTTCCCCATCGAAACTCTCTTCCTTCGGCCTACATCCCTCGGATGCATTAAGCTAACGGCTTCTCCCCGTGTCATCCTTCGCGTCTTGTCATAAAGTCTGCTTCCTTTGACTTAACTCCATTGCTCCTTGTCCGGCGGTCCCTTGGATGCATTAGACTCACGACTTCTCTCCGTGTTATCCTTTACCGACTCAAGGACTCGAGCCATGAGAAAAGTGACCTTGCCAAGTACTCAAGACTTTCTCATTGTCAAGGTTACACACTTGGATTTTACCAATGCCAACTCCATGTTGGACTTTCCTTTGTCAACCTATGTTGAACTTTCACGGCCAAGACTACATATTTGGACTTACATGACCAAGGCTACACATTTGATTTTTCCATGACAATCACATGTCATATGTTTTGTCGAACATCAAAATACTGCTCGAGTCAAATTCGAGTCCGATCAATCGTGATCTGGATCGATTGCACCAACAATATTGATGATTCTCAAAGCACTTCTGATTATATTTTCAATCTTGACAGTGGAGTAATTTCTTGGTGTTCAAAGAAGTAAAAAATTATAGTACTCTCAATTACTCAAGTTGAATATACATATATGTAATAATTTCTTCAGCGAAGTGTCAAATTTAAATTTGATGAGGAATTCTTGAAAATCTCAAATGCAAATAAAATAGTCCAATAATATTATATTATATATTGTGATAACTGTTTTACAATTTCTGATTCAAAGGATCCAATATTACATAGAAGAATAAAATGCATTCATTTGCAATTTCACTTCCTAAAAAAACTCATTAATGAAGGTAAAATTGGTCTTGAATATTGTCCTAGCAATGTACAACTTACTGATATTTTACAAAGCATCTATATTCTCACCGAATATTACAGCTCTGAGAATAAAAAGCAAATTTATTTTACAAGAGATATTGATGGATTAAAATAAATTTATCTTCCCTATATATGTACACTGATGGATTAAAGAATGATTGTCTTCCAGATAAATCTTTTCATTTTTCCCAAAGAGTTATCAATCAATATTTTTTAAAACTGATTTGATTTTCAAATTATTCAAATGTGTATGAAAAGAGAAAAACCTGTAATGTTTACGGTGGATAGAAAAAAAAAATTCAAAATCTTAACTTCCTTTTAATCTTCTTCCTCTCCTCTGATTTACGCTCTGTTTTTTTTGTAAAAACTACTTACAAAATTAACTAGTTAGTCAAATGGATAATTTTTTTTTTACTGATTGAAGTTGTAGTTCTTGAAATGATCCATTATTTAAATCGGAGCTTTTCCTAGTTGACTTTTGTGTATAATTATTATTATTTTTCATTTAGTTTAATCAAGTCACTCCGTTTCATTCAATTTTTATTTAATTTGCATTGAAGCGTTGCTATATTTTTTCAGCTAGATGGCTTCAATAACATAATTTTCACAAAGGGTCAAACTGTTTTTCATCAATGGACAACAGCTAAACAAAAGTGTCTTATGCTGGAGGAAACGTTCACCAGACTCGAGGCCAACATTAAGCCATGGTCTTCGCCCAGATTTGTCATTCACATGAAGATCGAGGGGCTTCACGCGATTTCACGCCAACTCCTCGAACCAGATTTAGTCTCAGCCATTCGTAATTGAACGGTCGGAACTAAATCTGTCAAATCTTTCAGATTGTAAGAGGCGACTTCTTCCGATCGAGTTGCCCCTTCATACTAGTTTGTTCCGATGTGATGGCTCTTGTTCCTTATTTCTCATGTCGATCTCTTACTTTCCTTCGTTTCCTCTCCTCGCTGTTATTTATTCTTCCCGTCTCACCGCACCACGCCATCTCAATTATACCTTATCAATGGCATGCCCACCGCGCCTCACGCTAACCATCTAACGGCAGTACTCAGATGATGAACATGATATCCTCCTCCTCCTCCTCCAAGTCACTAACCACCAGGACGACAATTCCCCCAGCAAAACAAGACTGCTCGCGCAACTCGACCAGCTGGAAGTTGCAGTTCTTGTTTGAGGATTGCATGAGAGCCACGAAGAAGAAGATGCGGAAGTGCATGAGTTTCCTGCTTCCCTCGTCGACGACGTCGGCCAAAGATTCCACCAGAAGTAGCGGTGCTTTCAGTACTTCTTCCTCAAACATGCAGTGGTGTCGTGGCAACGCCGACATCTCAATCTACGACGCAATTCTTCACTGCAAGAAATCAATCGTAAGTCTGAAACTCATCTCTTCTGCCTAATTAACACTATCTGCTTATTTTTTTTTTTTCATTGATCTTTTGCTTTTATTTTTTTTAAGGGACGGATTTAAAGGTCATTGAACCTGTGAAAAAGAGAAGATGAAGAAGAAAGGATATAAATTAACTTGTGGCTTATTATTTCCCTTGAGAAGTTAAAGTTCTTGTATCTCGTAGTTGGTGATTATGCATCTCCTTAATTAATTACTAAGAAACTGCAATGCAGTGTGTGTATATATGTATATATATATATATATGAAATTTCATTAAACTGTTTGAAGCGTATAGATATAAGTGACAAAATTTGAAAAGGTTGTGAACTTTGATGTGAATCGATTTTTGTCTTTGAAACTGGCGGTGGAATTAATTTTGTGATTTAACACGTGGCTACGCATGCAAATTGGATAAGCATTAATTATTTGTCTCTTAAACCCAACAAAATAATTGATTTCATGTTATAGAGATTTATAAATTTATCATGAAGATTAAAGCTTGTCAAATTTAACAATTTAAACATGGGTAAGTGATTTTTGTCTGCGTATGCATGGTGTGGCTTGAACTGATGAGTCGGTGTTTTGACATCACTAACAGTCGCTTGAAGGAGATTAAATTCGTCTCGTTATAACAGCTTAAGCAGAGCCGTACCAAATATTTAATAGGTTGAAACGAATTTAAAAAAATACATTGATGGATTATTTTTGAATCCTTTATATATTTTTTTAGCCATTTTAAAAAGACATTTAATTTATTTTAAAAATGGACATGAGACGATCGCCTCTTTGGCTTTATATTAGGTACGACCTTGAGCTTAAGGTGGTGTTTGATTGGTGGGTTTGAAATGAGGAAATGTGAATAGAAATCATATAGAGTGTTTGGTTAATGGTTTTAGGAAGGAGAGTTTGAGAATCAATTCTAAATAATTAGGAATCAACAAAACTCATCTCACATGGTGGATTTTGGGTTTCATTCCCGTCATTGCCGTCGCTATCGCCGCTGACGGCCGCCGTCGGCCGCTGTCGGCCGTCGGCCGTTGCCGGTTATGATCATCGACGCCACCGGCCGTCGATCGTCGCCGTCGGTCGCCGTCACGCCGATCGCCGTCGATCGCCGCCGGCCACCGTCGACCGCCGACCACCGACTACCGTCGATCGATCTCATTCTCAACTTATAAACTAAACAATATTATTAGAATGACAAAACTCATTCTCATTCTCATCTACTATCAAATCCATTCTTATTTCTATTCTCACTTTCCAACTAAATGCCACCTCAAAAGTTTCCAATACATCATATTATTTATTTATTTTCATAAATTGAATTATCACTCGTTAATCTGGAATTCTGTTATTTCGATGATGTGACCAGTAGCACACGGGATGGTAATCCACTTTGAAGATTGTTGGGTACTGTCCAATCTAGGAATGTAAACGAATCGAGCCGGTTCGCGAGCTTTTCGAGCCGGTTCGAATAATATTCGATTTGAATTCGAAATTATCGAATTCGAGCCGAACTCGAATATGTACAAATATTTTTCGAATCGAACTCAAACCGAAATAATACTGTTCGAATTGTTCGTGAACTTTTTTTAAAAAAAAAATTCGAATATTAAATCGAGTATTAATTTTCGAATATCAAACCGAGCCTCATTCGAATATTAAATCGAGCCTCAATTTCGATTAGTAATCGAACCGTTCGAATTAATATTCGAAAATTTCGAATCGAATCCGAACTCGAGCTTTGATTTGAATCGAATTCGAGTCCAAAATTATTAAATTTTCGAATTTCGAATCGAATTCGAATATCTCAATTCGAACTTCGAATCGAACTCGAATACTAAATTTTTTTAAAAATTCGATTTGATTCGATTCGTTTACACTCCTAGTCCAACCTATGGATATATACTGAAATACTTGTATATATCATCCAACTTGGATCTTGAACTTGAGCCAATTAATGTCAATATTGCTTCCTACATGTCCGTCGTCTTGAAGAGGGGATATACGTGTAATAGCCACATGGATTTGAGGTTCCAGGTAATTAATTAGAACACATGATTTGAAGGTTTATATTTATTATTAATAACACAAGAAGTTTGATTATTAGTGTAGTTAGCTTTGGATATCAGATTATGATCCATGCATGTGTATACTTCAGATTATTTTCACATGGTAATAATATCATTATCTTATTATTAATTCTATGTGTTGATTGTATAATATGATAATACCATGATTGATCAGTCGAAGAGAGTTGGTCAAATCATTCATATACATATATATATTAGGTATGGAGGTCACTCAAAACAAAATGATTGGAAAGTTGTGACTTCCACAACAAAAATATGTTGAATGAGTAGTGGAGAAGTTTAATCTGAAAGGCACTAGTCGAATGTATCTAAGGTAAAAGAGATAAGGATGATAGAGATTTCATATTCCTCTACAATTGAGTTACTTGTACATTATATAGTTAGTGCATGACCAGATTTGGAGTTGTGGACAAATTCGTGTCAAATTTGAGGATGAGTCATTAGCTAGGTTCGTGGTTAAGTGGATCTTCAAGAAGTCTCTCAAAGGCATAAAGTTGATATTAAGCTTTGGAAATAATATAATAGTTATAATATGTCACACAAACTATTTAAACATGACAAAACAATTGGATATGTGGAAGTTACTCCAAATTGCAAAAGTGTATCACCTTATCTATTACTTAGTAAAGTATGTCGCAAAGACTAAGGCTTGCCAAAAAAAAAATGATCTAGCTAAGAGATTTCTTTAAGAATTTATTTCAAGTGTAGGATGGATATGTGGTTTAATGTGACGATCAAAATATTATTATTGATAATTTCATATGTTATTCTAGAACGAAATAGTACCAAGGGCAGGTACCAATGGATCGAACAAGTGGTCCAAGAGCAACATATATGGCTTTACAAGGTTCATACAAAATCACTTTTTTCAAAGAAATATGCGAAGTTTGTCGGCGTAGTCGACGTGGCGAGAAGACGCTGACAATCTAAGGAACCCTAATATTTTATGAAATGGAGGTTTTAGTGTTGACATAGACAAGCGAAAACACTGATAATTTAAGAGACCCCAATCTTCTTTGGGGTTGGAGGGGGAGATTTGTTGTTGGCCTAAGTCGTGTTCAACCCATGGATACTAAGATGGATGACTAAGATTAAAGAGAGAAATAGATTATTTTTTTTCCCATTGTAATGTAAGCAACGATACATGATAAAGCAATAAAAAAAAATTCCTTCTTTGTCGATGTGTTCGATGCACAAAACAAGAAGTTTTGTTTTCCAACAAGGATAACAATAACCCCACCGATTAGTTAAAAAGAGTTGTTTCCCATTGGAAGTAGGAATACTAATTCTCTACCTTCACCACTCAGTCTCCTCCGCTTCCATCAATTCCACCATCATCGTAGCCTGACCTTGAGAGGTTCGACATTGAGAGAGTTTCTGGAGCATGCCGAGGAGTCGGTTTGCTTTGGGACACTTCTGCTCCAGTACTGTTGGAGCGCAGTGGAACAAGAGGCCATAGTCGTCATTGAACGGCAGGGTACTCAGCTGCATGCAATGTATACTTGGACTAGTTACCGCAATAGCCAGCAACGCTCGAAGAGTAGGCAGGGGACGCTAGTAGTGATTTATGTTTTATTGAAGAGATTTGTAATGGATGATACGTAGACAAACGATGTATTTCCCCCAAGTAACATCAGCAGATTAATAACAGATCGACGATATATATATGGAACAATGGTGATAGAATATTTGTCATGAAAACCTAAACGTCGTGATAATAGATTTACCAATTCCGAAAGTTATGGTGGATTTGAAAATCATACAAAACCGTGTTGGGGAAGTGTTGTTGGTCCCAGTGGCAGAATCGAGTCCTTGAATTTCGATCGTCACCGTGAAAATAATGGTCTGTGGGCACGCAGACAATTGGCAATTCCAGGTGCGTGGGGTGTCTCGGCCCCATTTATACATATCTCACTTTCCAGTCCCATCACGCATGGTGCGTCTCAACCTTCCTCACATGGTACCTAGACTTGCAGACTCTCATATTCCAGATTGGGAATCGGAGAAGAGAGAGAGAGAGAGGACAGGACAGCCATTTTTATTCCATTTGTCCCAAGAACAATGGAAAATGGATTCTCACTTTGCTTTCAGATTTTTGCCTAGACTAATGTGCTGCTCGGAGTAAGGAGGGCAGAATGTGTATTCATGGGACCAAATTGTGTGTACGTTCAATTTATTGCTTCATCTCGTTGTGGGCGATGATCGTGATGTTTCCTGGTCCTGAAGACTGCGAGATGTCATGTCAACGCCATCCTTCTTGCAGGAGAATGAGCTCCATCGTCTGAACCTATTCAAATACGTCCCTTTTGCTGAAATTTAAGGGCATCGTGATTTTTTTCTGTATTCGTTGATCAAAGTTTTATTTATTTTTTATTTTCCCATCAAGAGAAAAAGAAAATCCACCTTGAACATTTTTTTTAAAAACACACACATAAAATCCCTGAGTTTTTATATAAAATCGATAGGTCAAATAATTCTGATCTACAACGCAAATAGAGACCCTAGATATTTGCACCCAGCGGCGGTCCCACAACCTACGCCTTGCAAGGGGCATTCTCTGTAATGAACCCGTCGGTCTAATCGGTCGGGCCGATTAGAACAGGGGCATATTGTTAGAGAAGGAATGCCTTTTAGTTTGTTTATAGGAAGGTGAACCTTTTGGTTTTTGTTTCTGCTGGAAATTAATTATATGAAGAGTGAAGGTAAATTTCATCAACACGATCGAGATTAAGTGGATGTTTCCCAAAACCCATTGGAATCTTATGATTGCAAGACAGAATCAATGTTCAGATGACAATTAATTCACCTCACGGATTGATTCTCCGATGAGAACAGTACTGCTCCGGTGCAACATAATCAACAGCTAGAGCATCCTCCGGAAACGGGCACGACACCGGCTCACCTCGCTTCGACTGAAGCTGAACGCAAGGTGGCGGACTCACGCCAGCGGACACACCCTCCACGTCGGTGCAGTCCCATATCGGGTTACTAATCACCTCCGCCGTCACGTTCGAGATGCATATCCCAGTGAAAGGCGCGCCCGGAAGGCCCTGCAACTTGGCCGCCATCGTCACGTTCTCCGCCACCACGTCGCTGTAGCTGATCCCCTCCACCACCGGGATGGCGCTGGGGTCGTACCTGCCGTCCGGGTGCTGCCCGTAGCTGCCGGTCATCCAAAAGACCAACTTCATGGTGTGCAGATTCATCCTCCTCACGAATATGTCCCTCACGTAGCCGCCTCTCCCGACGGCAGTCTTGATGCGGACGCCGGACTCGGAGTCGATGGCCGTGATGTCCTCGGCTCGCACGTCATGGATGCCGCCGGACATCTCGCTGCCGAGGGCGATGACGGCGCTGGTCGGGGAGATGCAGGTGAGCCTTCGGATCAGAATGTGTTGGCTTGGCATGTTGAATTTGATGCCGTACTCGTCCCAGCCGCTCTTGATGGCGATGCAGTCGTCGCCGGAGACGATGTAGCAGTCTTCGATGCGGACATTGGAACAGGAGTCTGCCAAGCGGGAGACCAATACAGCATTTTTTTAAAAAATAAATTCTACACAATTTTAGCGTAAGAATTAAAAAAAACCTGGATTTATTCCATCTGTATTTGGTGAGTTGACAGGTGCAAGAATTGTGACGGCGGACACAACCACATCCCTGCACAGTTGCAAATTTGTGTTGCGCTCTGTTTAATCTTGAAGCAGAACAAAAGGACTACAAAAAAAGTGAAAATAAAAAAACTGGATAAAGAATGATTTCTAACCTGCTATAAACTGGATGGAGATTCCACGAGGGAGAGTCTACCAACGTGATGTTGTATATCAGGATTTGACTGGAGTACATAATCTCGATGAGGTATCCGCGAGTGAAATTGAGTTCTTTGCTTTGGAACTTATCCCACCAGGTTTGACCCTGTCCATCGATAGTCCCATTGTCCCCTGGTGTTGACCAAGAAATTAAGCATCAAAACCAGAGCAGTTCGATAAATTTATATATATATCCAAATGGAGGCTTATCGCAGATTGCATTGTAATAGTGCTGATACGATCAGTAACTATTATAAAATCGTTACCTGTTATCACCGCATCAGTTAAGTTATATCCAGTGATGAGATTGCTGTATCTGCCACCAGGCAAGTCTCTCCCTCTTCCATAAGACGGCAAGGGATCGATGATCGGCCATTGGCAGATATCCTGAGAAATCATTCTCCATAATTAATTTGTATAGTCAATTGCCAAAAGTCTTGATAAGTTCTGCAAATGGAGAGAAATTTAAATTAAACAAATAACGGAGAACTCCATGTGTTATCGAAATTAGCTTTGACAATGACATCTCAATCCAACAGTCAATTGGTCTAAGCATTTCATTTCGTTTCATAAAAGGCGAAGCAAGCCTCTAAAACGAACGGTCTCGATGCGAAGGGGCACTGCGGCAACCCGACTGCTACTGCACTAGAGCACGAAGCGTTAAACGGGCATCACGCAAGTGGACAACACGTGAACGGCCAGCGATTGATGAAAAAACAAAAGAAGAGTAAAGAGAGGGGGAGTTGACCAGACCTGGGTGGCGAGGATGATGGCGTCGCGGTGGAGGAAGAGGGTGAAGTGGCTGGTGAGATTAAAAGGCCCCGTCAGCCACCGCCCCGCCGGTATCACCAGCATCGCGCCGCCTTGGCAGGCAACCTGGCTGAGGCTGGACACAGCCGCCACGAACGCGGCCGTGTTAGACGTCACACCGTCGCCGACCCCGCCGAAGTCCGTCAGGCTGGCGACATGGGCACGGCAACCGCTCGCCCCTGACGTCGCGTAGTTGATCACTTCCTCCGACAACGTCCAGCCGTCGCCGCCCTTCCGGCGGTGGTTGGGGTGGCATCCCGCGTTGCCTATAAACGCCGCTGCCAGCGCTGCGAACAAGACAATCTTCGATGCCTGCGCATATCAATTAAGAGCAAAAATAAATCTTTAAAAAAAGATGAAAAAGAATGAATTAAAGCCACGAAACATGTAGCCAGCCAGCGAATACAAATTGGTACTAACGCAATTCGTGGAGTTAGACGTCTTTGCACAATTCGCTTTTGATCGATAAAACTACCGAATCAGACCCTCTCGCTCGCGGTGGAAGAACAAATAGCTACTATGTATACCGGATAGAATGGATATCTAGATTCGATATAACTTGGACAGGCAAAGAAGTTTTTGTTACATGGAATCTTCGGATCGACTGGTCCATCGCCGAAACCGTCGAGAGATCAGAGCAGGTTTCCTCCAACAGGTTCGTCATCAATATAGGAGAATTGACCGTTCCCCCTTCCCATTTCTGCAACGCTTCCAGTTTCGTTGACCTTGTTACAGCGGATGTAATTAATGAGTCAATCTTCGTAAATTTCTCTAAACTGCAGCATTAGATCAAAATATGATCCACTTGATTTCGATGTATCTTCGGCATGTTAATTACCAAATTCGGGCATGTTGATGAACTGATTGTACTAACCATTAACATAATAACATTGGGCAAATAGGACTTTGCCTGATCCATCGCGAACCAGGAGCCAGCTCATCCCACGTCGCAACCACATTGGTCCATCTGTCACGTACGGTGGGCCATTCAAAGCTAGGCATCTCTGACTTACAGCATCTTGCCGCCTTGCCCTGCTGGCCTATAGTAATTAGGCTGTGTGATGGACTAGTTTGGCCAACGCCCGGCCGAGGAACCAGCTCGGTTACTAGTCGGATCCCAGTTGCGTTTCTTAACTCTGAAGCTAACGGCGGCAGTTTTAGCTAGCGCGAGACGATGAAAGACATCTTCGACAAAACTAAGCCACGGAGTGTGCCCGGAATACTCGCTTAAAGTGATCGGAAGAAGGGGCTCGAGTCGAGGGGCTGATCAGACAAATTCAATTATAGTGTAAACCAATCTAAATCATTAATTAAACAGATGTCAAATAAACTGATAAAAACTGAAAAGATGAGTTAAAAAAAAGGAGGTGACCTTTATGTTTAAATGATATCTAGTTTCTATCTGATCTTTAATATTTGATTGCATAAAATTTATAAATTATATTGGTCCAATAGTAAAAAAAGGAATTAATATAAAATAAATAAGCATAATACTTATAAAAAATATTAGTTGATTAAGAAAATTTATTAATAAATAATATTTAATCTAATTTATAAAGATATCAATGATATTAATTGAACTCGATAATTTTTTTTAATAAAAACATAAACAAATTTAATAACTAAATAAACACACATAAATACAGCTTAATTAGTCAATGGAATATTTTGTAATAGCTAACTCCTGTCAAATCACCTCTAACCTTAATTGTGTCCGATGAGATTAGATCATAAGCGGCCCGGTTGCCACCTCTAACCACGGCCTTTAATCCTCATTTTAATGCTTGGTTAAATCTGAGATCAAGCGCTGTCCTGGTGGTGAATAAGTCCAATCCAAGCCGCACCCTCCTGCAAACACTACAAAACAGATTAAGACAACTATAGGTTTCTCGCTCTCTCCTCCTCCGTCGTCTCGACGATTGACCTCGCTCCTTCGTGATCTCCGAACGAGGACTCCATGAACACCGTCGCCCTTGATTGATCCACGGCGATTGATGCTTTTCCATTTCATTCTTTAATCTAAGCCTCGTGCTGGGACCGACGGAACAAGAGTGGGAGGAAGAAAGATGATTCTTTCGCGATGGGGAATGCATCTGCCATGCTGACCCAATACAACATCGAGGAAGGCCAAGACCACTGCAACTATATCTCTGATCTTCGTTCTTGCCCAGCAACGGTAGTTGTTTCTTTCTCGATTTGTTCCTGCTTTTCAGTTTCGCAGCAGGATATCGTCGTCCTCTGCAGTCGCTTCTGCCAGCTCGATCGCACTGCCAAGGTCTTCATCTCCTCCGACGAGTTCCTCTCCATTCCCGAGTTCTCCCTCAATGGCCCTCTCCAAGTTCGCCACTTTCATCGTTTTCTTACTCTTTGGATTTCTCCACCGTTTATTCTCGCAATTTTACCCTTTTTTCTCCTTCATTTTTCTCGTGCATAGGCTGCTTCAGATGGTTGTTGGGTTGAATTTCTCCACCGTTTTTTTTTTAAGTCTTCAAGCAAGCCTTTGGGAACTCATGGTTCATGTTTTCATGCTATGGGCCTTAACAATTCAATGCCTTGAAAAGTCTCACTCAACTTAATACAAAAGTTGGACAACAGAATATTTATAAAGACAATTTTTTTTTTTTTTTTTTTTTGAAGACACACTATAGACCTGCATTGTTATATCAACCTTATTCTAATTATCTGACTGGTTTCATGTGTTTCTATCAATCCACATATCCATGTCAACTTGATAGTTGAATTTCGCTGATCTTGTTGTCAAACTGCTCATTGTAATTTGCAAAAAAAATTGTCTGATGGCGGAAGACAGGAACATTTAGATAGAGACATTATCGTTAGATTAATCTTGGGTCTAGAGAAATTTCTGTGAAAAGTTAGTTTGCTTGTGGGATAAGTTCTTTATAGTGGATACTGTATATTGCGGATGCTGTGAAAACTTGATATTTTTGGTTGTACCATGTACTCCTCTTCACTGTTACTAATATTATAAATAAAATTATCTAGATCTCCTTGTAGTCCTTGCAGCAGCCAAAGGTATCAGCATAATTATTTGATAAAGCATTTTGTACTTTTTTGTTGCTATATTTTATTTAGTTTGTTTTGCAACATCTATTAAGGGACATGACGTCTGTCACAATTGAGAGGTGTTAAAAGGGTATAAATTTCTTTTCACAGCATAAGAGCACCTGGATAGATGAAATTTTAACTATAATATTGGAGAATCAAATCACCAAGGAAAAATTTAAATACAATCACATCGTATCACGGAACGAAACCAAACTCACAGGGCAAAGTCATACTATTTGTTGCCAAATAATTCATGTCTCAATGTGGTCATACAGTGATATCATTATTTGTTTAGTTCCTTTCCTTTAGCTGAGTATTTCATCAATGAAAATAGATTTGCCTCTATTTATGTATTTTATAGTTTAATGTGAGGTATGACATTTAAATTTATTATTCTGTTTAAAATGAAGGTGCATTAAGTATGAATGGAAAACCTAATACACCTTATTGTCATATGGCAAGGTGCAGTTGTTACTTACCTCTAATTCAAACTGGAAATTACTTATTTTCAAGCGTGTAGCTGAGGTTAAGTCATTGTTGAGGAATTGAACTATTGAACTTTGTATCACAATATATATGTCATATGCGATTTCATGATAAAATTGTTGTCGTATAATCTAGCAGTCACGGATTTGAATTATGAAAACAACCTTTTGTAAAGTACGATAAAATTGCACACAATAGATCCTTTCCGAGATTTAGTATTGACGGAAATTTCATGCATCGAACGGTCTTTGATGTGGTTTCATAATAAACATGTACGTATTTTGAGGATGGAGAATGCTTTGAGAACTAACTCCTATTACCGCTTAGCTTTTACAGAAAGTTTTAGGTCAGGTTTTGTAGGAGGCTGGATACTCAAGAGAATCAGCACTTTATTTGGAGGACTTTATGAAGGTCCTAATCTCATTCTTTACCCATGGGCTTCTATGTTTATTGATAACTGAAATATATCTGTGTTCTTTTACGGATGACTGAAAGATTATCTTTGACATTAAGCCATCATATTGACATTAAGCTGTCTGTACGTATTGTCTACAGATTATGATGCTTTACCCTGGCGTGCGTAATATGACATTCAGAGGATGGATCCACAAGGTAGCTAAGGACTCTCACCTGAGCACGCACCAAAGGCGAAAGGCCTTGAGCGATCGATAGTGCCTAGGAAGAAGGTTGCGAGCCACCCCTACCCCAGAAGACCCAAACGAGGAGCTGGCGATGACAAGGCCAGAAAAAGCGAGCAAGACAGGCCAAAGAGGCCCAGACGGGTGGGGATAGACGTGAAAGGGCATTCCAGAATTCTAATATTTTGAAGAGATACATTCTAGGTTCCTAGAGCATCAAATTGGTCTGATATTCTTGAAAGGTTGAGAAGGTTATCTAGTTGACTATTTTGGTTGCTGCTTTTAATATTCCCTATTCCCTATGATCTGCTCCATTCTACCCATTATGCCTTTATTTTCAATCGATTCAACTAATCTAATTATATAACCGGAATATGCTCATATCATCTCAATTTATTTTCTCTTAATAATTTATTGAAACTATGGTATCTAATATCTCATTATTGTGTAATTGATAAAAAAAAAAATCCTGCATTCTCATATCAATTTCCTGTTCATTCATCTTGACTATATTAATATCTCATTATTGTATAGGTTTTTTTTTTTTTTACTATTGAATGAACATAAATAAGTTTTTATTGAGTATTGAACTTGTTTACAAGCATTTTGCTCATTTACAAATTTAGAATCATCCTTTTATGCTAATCTACTGTCTTACCTGATGTTGGACATGTCATTCTGATTATTAGTTATTTTGGGCAACAGACTATTGGACAGTTATATTTATTATATTCATCAAAGTTGATGTAGATAATCACTCTAGTTACATTTTTATAGTTCTATTCAAGTCATATTTAACAATTAGTCCAAAAATCTCATTTAATATAACCCTTGTCTAGCGTTTTGCTTCTGGATATATAAACAGAGTCAGCGAACTGTTCTTTTAGTTTAGAATTTAATCAGGTTGTTATTGTTTTGATTTCCTAATCATGCTCTATTTGTTCCAGATTCTTTCAAAAGCGGGTTTGAAAATGGAGGTTGAAGTACCCGTGGACCAAGTTGTAGTAGTGGCTGTAGGTTGGGTCGTTATACATGTCACATAATTGTTACAATAAAAGAAATTTCGTATTTTTGTTCAACATGGAATGTCTATGTCAGCAAAATTTAGGAACCTTTGCAGTGATATCATCGTCATCAATGTTGAACCCGATCTGGTAATAGTGAAATGAGAACGGTGGAGTGAAATAATGGTTTCCGGACGAAGAAAATGGAAAATGCATGCAAGAGGTTCAAGGGATAAGGGGTGTCTGGCAGTGGAGATTTCCCTAATGAGCAGGCACAGAACGGAGCCTGACCATGATTGAGAAGCCGACCTGGATGAAAGAGGATGAGTCGATGAAACCCTTACGGAGCTCCCTTTCCTTCTTAAGGTCATGTATAATATCTCGGTGCATATCCAGGATTGACTGTGATTTGGTTGTATTTTTCTTAATCTTTTTGATATATATATATATATAGCAGCTTGTTATGTTGGACGCTTAAAATGTGGGATGTATTTGTTGTCGATCTATCATGTTTGGTGGTCTGATTAAAATTTATCTATGGTCAACTAGGCCTAGATGCATAGTAAGAGCACCTGGTAGATGATAAAATTAAAGAGGAATTTTTCAAAAACTGTGGATCAAATTTTAAAGGAGATTTTGTTGGTCAAAATTTTTTGATAGAGTCGCCTGTGTTTTTTAGATTTATTTGGTGTACATATTCAGAATTAATTGGGTGTTACCGATGAGATCAATATCTCTTTTTCGAATGGATAATCGATATGAATATTTAAATGATCATTAATAATAATAATAAAGTAAGAGGTGCCTCTTAATTTTTATTTTTTTTTATTGGCCCTATGTTGTTCGAGCTTTCACCTTGATTAATTTTTGAGAGTGATTAATTTAATTTTACGATTCTATAAAGATATTTCTTTGACAGTTGAATTAGAAGAAATCAAAGCCTCGGTAAATCTCCATAAACTATTTTGATATATTAAAGAAATATTTATAATTTAATAGTCTAGTTCAAACTTTACAATTACATCACCTCATCTATGAAAGATAAAATCTTACTCTATTCGTAATCCTATAAATTTTTTTTGAAATTATCGCGGAACATTTTCTCAATAAAAAAAGCCGAATTATATTTTTTTTATGACATATATTTTTCGCTTTTATCGTTGTCGTTGTAAGTGGACAATTTTTACCCATCTTTAATTGCACTGCAGGTGTTTAAAAATTTTGCGCAAAACACCATTTTACTATGCCTTGGCGCTATAATCTGTTTCTGGCCGCAGATTTGCAAAGCAGCCGTTGCTTCTCCCGAACCACAATCGTTACCAGTGCTCGAGACTCAAGCATTCGTCTGGCGACGTGTGAGCCTCTCTATTTCTCCGTTTTCAAATTGATTTGTTTCGACCTCGATAGTGTGTGTGGGTGTGAGAAGGGGCATGGCTTCTGCTTCTCTCTTTTCCGCCTCTCTTTGCTCCTCTTCGCTTTCTCATCTCGGACTCCGTCGCGGAGGAAAGAGGAGTTTGTCGCTTCCCCGGAGAAGAATAATGGAGGTTGTTTGCAGCAGTGATGGAATTGGAGAGAAGAGCAAGGGCACGGCTGGGGACGCTGAGGACAAGCCCTCTTTCAATCCGTTCGGCTTCGTGACAGACAACCCGTCAAGCCGTAGTGCCATCCAGTTGCCAGAATCTCCCGCTGAAGACGGAAACGTCGGCCAGATGCTTTATGTACTGTAATCTCTTCTCACCCACCTCCTCACTTGATTGAATTTGCCACGAAAAACGTGAATCAAGGCGAATAATCTGTTTTTTTTTTCTCCTTCTTTTTTCATCGTTGCAAGAGTTGGTTTTTTTTTTATCAACGCAAGAACTATAACATTTACCAAGGTTACATACCAGTACTGCTTAATGCTGGCGAGGCTAAGAAAGGGTGATTATATATCAGCCAAGGTTCTTCATGGGTAAGTGCCCTATTTACAGGTGTTATGAAAAAAGTTCAGAATTGGGCTATAATAAATAGAAGAGTTGCATAGTCTTTTATATAGCGTTTACAATGGTTTATGGGACATACAGCACATGTTAGTGCCTAAAGCAATTTCTTGTCAGCTGCAGCCGGTGTTTCAGTTTATACCAAATGATAGACGCATGACGTGGACATATTTGTTTCATAGTTTAGTGCTAACGAGGCCTGTATTTATTACCTTCCCATATTAGCTTTTGTGTGCATATATATATATATATATATATATATATATATATATGACACCCCGTTTTATCATATGCGAGTAAACTGTTATTTTTCTTTACAGATTAGTCAATAATTTATTTTGCATTTCGTTAACCAGAGAATAGAAGACAAGGGGAAAGAATATGGAGCTTATGTCAAATCTGGAAAATTTCGATGGTTTATTAGAGAAACTGGTATGCTGCTTTTCCTCAGGGATTATACATCTTGAATTATGGTGTTGAGAGCTCACAAACATTTCAAAATCCCATTTCTCATCTAGAATTCCTTTTAACTTTTTTTAATTAATTTAATGACCAAAAGTGAAAATAGTGCCCTTGATTTTTGAGATCATCAACGGATACTCCTACTTTATTATCAAAAGAATGGCCATCACCGCTAGGATGCCTATTATATACCTCTTGTTACCCTAGTTTATTGAAAAGTGGATAATTTCATTAAAAGTGCTCACTTCTCCTAATTTGAATAAAAACTATTCTAATTTTTCCTATAACTCTAACGTGCTGCAAGAGACTATTTACATCTTAAGTAATCAAAGTACATACGAAATTCTTAAACCAATTTTTAAACAACTTCAATGGAACTGCTCAATTTTACATATGAAATCCCCAATTTAAGAGACTGGAATACATTGCCATTAAATGTTTGTAAAGTAGTCTGTGGCACCTTTGCTTTATACACTTGCAATAGAAACTTCATGTTTTTTGTGAGTCGACTTGCTGCTTCTATGGCATTATTTGATTGTTATGTTACATTTTTAAACACTATCACATCATTTTAAATTTCAAGTTAATTCATTTACCCTTGTAACATGTATCTTACTGATATTACGTTACTAGGATCGTCCAACACCCGTGGAACAATCTTATTTATCCATGGGGCTCCAACTCAATCATTTAGTTATCGAGAAGTTATGTCTCAGGTTTGTTTGATGGTGGTTCTTATTGCAATATATTCCCACATTTTTTTCCTATGCTTAACTTCCTAAGGATCATGATTCTACTTGATGATCTTACAAAATGGCAACAAGTTTATTCTGTCCACAAAATTTTAAGTTGATTATATTATTCTGAATGGTTCTGTTCATGAATAAATCATAGATCAAACTGCTGGAGTAGGAAAATTGTCTCTAATAATAGTTACTACTGATTCTCTGATTGAGATGAGCAGACTAGAACTGCTCAGATCTGCAAGGAGTTTGGCCTTTGATTAAGGATTATAGCTAAAAGCTCGCCTTCATTAATTCTGATGCTGATGTACTTAAGTTTGCATTCACAAGCAGTACTGTTCAGACTTGGGGATGACATTGATTTGGATAATGCAAAGGTAGCCAGGGAGGAGCCATTCATCAGAACCTTTAGGGTCAAAGTTTTGTGTTGACTTGCTGTGAGAATGCAATATGATTTGAACACACTTACCCTAAACAAAATACGAACCATGATGTCCAAAAATCATCTGATTAACACGCTTCTAACCCCAAGGTGAGTGGGTAGGAGTCAAGTTACAAAATGCAATCAAAATTCTTAGTTTGTTAAAATAAGCAACAATTCAGGAACTATAAGTTTTCGAAGACACCAAAGTGGAATTCAGGAAGTCCAAAGTGCACAGGGGGAGCTTGTGTAAAAATCACTCTTAGGTTGGAATAAGTGGAACTCCTGAGGTGGAATTGATGTCTAGAAAGGAGGATAAGACAGTAAAACTGTGGTCACACTTGGATTATGCGTTAACTAAGCATTAAAGTTTGTATTAAGATTTGTTAGCTTTGGCCTGTGGATACATTCTAGGAATAGGTCAACGTATCACTAAGCAAAGGTTGCACCTACATCCTAGGCAGACACTAATCCAATAAAAGCATCAGAGTTAGCAAAAAATAGAAAAGATGTATATTGATGGAAGGTGATTAGTAGAGTTGGTAATATTAAACACAACTTATCTTGATCAAAAACACTTTAATTTTTGTTGTTGTTACAGCTTAGTTAATCTTAAACATCATAAAATTATTTTTTAAAACTATATAATTAGTTTTATATTGACTCAAATGATGCTAATTTTTGACATGATTAGCACAACATGACACGAATTGTCATCCTTGGTGGAAAGTTGCTAATGTAGAGTTCTTATGAGAGATAGCTCTCGACTTGATTAGATAATGAGAAATAGTGGAGAAGTTGAATGCAAGATGATGTACGGTGAGTTTACAATTGTAAATTAAGTATACTTGAAATATTTTAATTAATCTTTGGGATAGATTAATTAGTGGGCAACATGACTATCTTGATGCCTTGTCAAGATACAACTAGATTAATATGAGTAAGGACAATGAACCTCGTACATCCCTTCTAATTGGAATTGAGATTTATTATTGTATGTTACTCTTTTTGAGGAAAAGGAAACCATAGTGATTTTTCAGATGTTCTGCTTCGATATCAAAACTAATTAAATTTATAACAAACCATGTACTCAATAACTTTGAAATATTGTCTGCTTAAAACATACAATCTGTTTCCTGGTTGTGTCCAATGGCGGAAATTGGCTTCAAAGTGGGGAGATTCCCAAGAGGTTCTCCATTTGGAAACTTTTCCTACGCACATTTATTTTTGAACTTCTTCTGAACGACTTAACCAATTCCTCAAGAAGGCACCTCATCATTGGGTTATATAATTCATTCAAGACATTTTAGAGTATGACCCTGTCATGCTTGCACTACTTTGCATGTCATTTAGTTCATTACAACTTGTATCGTCCTACAAGCTTACTGGGATCGTCATCATAACCTAGCTATTTATCCATTACAATCACTTTCCTTCATTAGATTAAGTCATAAGTATAGAGAAGGCAAGCTCATGAAGGTGGGACTCAAGTGTCTGCAAAAACAAAATGAACAATTTGATGCATAGTGGAGATATCTTATTTTTGGAATAGCTATAGTTGTGACCAATAGAAGAATTAAAAGTGCAGTGGAATATATATATTAGGAAAGATTAGAGAACTGCTATATTCTTCTTTTACTTGTCCATTGATTTGGATACATGTGTCTCCACCGTTGTTCTTGTTTCAGAATATAGGATTCTTGCTATCAGTCAATGGGCATGATTATATTATTTGTGATATGGATTCTATAGCATGTGCAAGCTTGTCATTTGGATTTACATTGCATAAACATGCATTTGATCTTATATACCATTTTGAAAATATGTGCACATCTGAGCATGCATGTTTACATAGTATCACCTAAATGAATTATGAAAAGAAAAATAATGGAGAAGAAGAAAGAAGAGAATGTGAACTAATTTCTTAGTGTATATGAATTTATATTTGCTGCTGTGCTTCATTCTATGGATTCTCTATTGCTTTTCATCAGATGGCTGATGCTGGTTATCATTGCTTTGCCCCTGATTGGATAGGATTTGGTTTCAGTGATAAACCTCAGCCAGGCTATGGGTTTTCATATACAGGTTTCTGGTGCTTAATTTCGCATGCATGCTTAAATATAAGTGTTGTGTTTAGTATAGTTTTTGTAATGCAGAAAATGAATTCCACAAGGTACTTGATGAGCTTCTTGGCACTCTCAATATACGCTCGCCTTTCTTCTTAGTTGTTCAGGTTCGAATAGGAAACTACAGATTATTCCTCCATGCACTAAACTGCCTATTATTCGTCTTAACGATTGGATGCTTAAGCTTATCTTTATGAATAACCAAGTAACAATAATTTTTGAAATTTGCATCAGCAAGTAAATGATTGCAGCATACATCTGTTTTAACTTGGTTCTTTAATATTCATATTGATGCAGGGTGGGTTCGGGATGAGAATCCTTCCATGTACGTTATTAGAATAGAGATTGCAGAGGAATCGAAGGAGGAGAGAATTCACAAACAAAGAGGATCCACCTCTAGATTTAAATGAAAAGAAATATTATTAACCAAAACAATCATCCTTACAAGAGCCTTAGTCTATGTTTAAATAGATTAAGAATTGCGATGGCAGCTAGCCACGGTCGTAGTGGGGACCATGACCTGGCTGTGTTGGGAACCACAGTCATGTTAGGGAATACAGGCATACCGTGTTTCCCACTAGAAGTTCTCTATCGAGTCACAAAAAAGGACACGCCCATGGAGGTGACCACGGGCAACCCGTGGAAGCTTTTGGACAACGTGTTTCCTTCTTTCTGAGATCCGAAATGTGGCGTACTCATGTCAAGGGGCCATGGAGGTGCTGAAATCTTTATTGAAGACCTCAATTGCTCTTCGTTAAGGCTTAGAAGAAGGCAAGATTGCATCATAAGATAAGAACTAATTGAATTGCTAAATGTGCCTGCATTAGACGTCCGGGGTTGAAAGACTCGTCCTCGAGTTTGAATCAATGTCATCACCTTCTTTGGCATAAAGACTCATGCTTTCTCGGATATATCCTTGGTCTACTAGCTCCATGACATATTGCTTTGTCGGTAAATCTGAACCTGAGTCTAACACACTGTTCAACTGAAGTAGCAAGGCATATGTGATTTTCTCTTGTGTGATCAGCTTTAAATGCTTGGACATAGAAAGAAGAGTAAAGCTAGAAGATACCAAAATAGGAGTGAAATATTATCGCTGGGGTGCTAGTACAATCTTGGCCTCTATTATAGGTGCTCTTCCATCCATCATGGATAGTTTCATGATCGTACTGCCAAGGTTGTTCCAACAATACATAACATGCATCCATCGCTTCATCCTTAGGAGTGAGAAGATTCTTACGAATAGTCAATGTCTCGTGGTCATCTCCGTAAAGTATCTCGTCATCGTTGCCCTCGTTGTAGACAGGGTCACCCATGTCTTCTTCAACTAACCACGGCTGCTCCTCAGTCTTCTTGGACCCATCTCTGTAAAGTACTTCGTCAATGTCGTTTTCGTAGTAGATGGGGTCACCTAATAGAATTTGGCAATTGATGCTCTTGGGTCCATCTTCATACATTTCCTCATCAACGTCATCCTTATCATAGATGAGGTCACCCATATCCTCTTCGACCGACAAAGACTGCTCCTCAGTCTCACATAAATCGTTTTGAGCGACTAGTTGGGAAGACTCTTCTGTATATTTGTCGATTGACCTTTCATCTTTTTTTTTTTAATCTTTTCCCAATCAGTAATTTTGAGCGCCATGATTATTCCCACCAAGTGGAGGCTTGACCTTTGAGCATTATGGCTATCAATTTTACTTTGACATGATCGGAAATTTCTTTAAAATAAAAAATCTATTCAACTTCGTCAATCACTGCAATTTTTCGCATGTAAAGGTGTTGGAAAACTCGGGAAGCTCAATGCGAAAACTAAGGTCTCCATACCATTCTTTGCGACCACGGTGATCTCGATGATGTGTGTTTTCAAAACTCGAAGGAGTGCATCGATTACATACCTCATGGTTTTCAAGATCTTGTGTTGATATATGCTGAGATAACTCCGTGACTTGTCTCTATAGATCTTTGATGAGTCCGTACAAACTTCAATCTTAGTTCGAGGCTTCCTCAGTCGAAACCTACCTATCACGACCATGCCCAAGACCACGATGATCCTCCATGGATATATAGCTCTGATACCAACCAACGTAGGGTGAGTTCGGGATGAGAATCCTTCTATGCGCGTTGGTAGAATAAAGATTGTAGAGGAATCGAAGGAGGAGAGAATTTGCAAATAAAGAGGATCCACCTCTAGCTTTAAACAAAAGAAATATTATTAATCAAAACAATCATCCTTACAAGAGCTTTAGCCCATATTTAAATAGACTAGGAATTGAGAAAAATTCGAAACAAACAAGAAAAATTCAAAACAAATAAAAATACAACTGATGCGGCTCGGTTGTAGCCCCCTTTTCGTCCCTTGGGTATCAATAACAAAAACCTAACTTAACTCAAGTTTCTGAAATTTTTTTTTGAAGACCTCAATTGCTCTTCGTCAGGCTCATAAGAAGGTAGGGTTGCATCATAAGATAAGAGTTGATCGAACTGATAGATACGCCTATACATCACATATGCTAATAATATAACATTTTTACTTGTGTTTTAGAATGTAAACTAAGCTTCTCAAATTGTGAACATGAAAAATTGTTGCTATACAAAACTGTGATTCATTCCCTTAAGGCTACGTTTGGTATGCCGTAATCTGCCTTGTAATATAATCCAGATTACATTACAAGGCAGATTCCTTTGTTTGTTATTGTCTTAGAGCTGTAATGTAATGTAATCTGGATTATAAAAGGCACTAAAGTTTTGTAATCTGGATTACAAACCAAAACCTATGTAATCCGGATTACATTACAAGCTTCCAATTTGCATGCAATAAATTACATTTGCATGCATGCAAATATAATTTATTGCATGCATGCAAATGTGATTTATTGCATCTGAAACGGATTTAAGTGTGTTTAGCGTCGTGGATCGATCGGTCGGTCGATCTACGGCAGCCGACGGCGATCGACGGCCGACGCATGACGGCCGACAACGACGATGGCGATCGACGACCGGCGACGATCGACCGACCGGCGGCGATCGACCGGCGATCGTGGTCGGCCGATCGGCCGATCGGCGGCGGCCGACGATCGGCTGGCCGACCGGCGGCGACCGCCGATCGAACCGATCGATCCGGCCGACGATGGCCGATCGGGTGATCGGTCGGCCGACGATCGGGCGCCGTCAGCGTCGGCTGATGCCATGACGATCGTCGGCGATCGGCAGGCGATCGGCGCGGTGTCGGCCGACGGCCGGCAATGGCCGTCGTCGGCGATCGATGAGACCGCGACCGATCGTCGGTCGCCGTCGACCACCGATCGCTAGTTAGCCGCCGTCATCGTCGTCGTTGACTACGTCATCGTCGTCGATCCATTCCTATCGTCCTTGTAATGGACACCAAACAAAAGAATGTAATGACCTTTGTAATCCAAGATTACATACAATTTGTATCCAAACATAGTAATGTAATCAAGATTACATTGCATTCCATTACAACTTAGATTACATTACAACTTGGATTACATTACACCCTACCAAACGTAGCCTAAGTCAATTCTATCTTGGCTGAAGTGAAGCAATGAATAGTTTTTAATAACATGCTTTATATGACCTAGCAATACATGAAAATAGCATTATTCTAATTATTCTGACACTAATATGCTTATACTTATCGATCATACCCAACTCAGAACTGCAAGCAGAAAAAAGAAGCTACACTTAAAGGTTTAGTGAATTAATATTTGGTGCTAGTAAAAAAGAGTGGATATCTTCTTGATCATTATGCCATCTTTGATATGGCAATCAACTTTAATATGCTTTGTTTTCTTATGGATATTGAATTCCTAGGAATGTAAATAACAACTTATTTGTCCAAGTGCATAAAATTATAGGATTTGGCTAAGTCCAAATTGTTGGGATTATTGGAAGAACAATCAAAGTCCCACATTGGAAAGACATGGAAAAAATCATGGGATTATAAGGTGAAAAGATATTTTCACGATGGCGCTTTGATAAATACCCAAAACAAAACCACGCGAAATGTAGGGTCCAAAGTGGACAATATCATATCATTGTGGAGATATATGAATTTCATCAGTCTTAATAATTGGTATCAGAGTCAATGATTCATGTCGAGCTATGAGCCTCGAACAAAGAAAAAGGAGGCTCCTATATCCAGATCAAGAGAAGCAGACACCAAACAAGAAGTCCAGTTGGGTAAGAAGGACCGGACAACTAGCAAGAAGTTCAGTTGGATCAGGATGATCGAATAGTTGACAAGAAGACCTGGTAGATTGAAGATCGGACATTAAGCAAAGGAAGTCTTTCGAGGACAGATGAATTTGAGGGGAAACCCAATTTGGTCCTTCGTTTGAGGGAGGGTTATTGGAAGAACAATCAAAGTCCCACATTGAAAAGACATAGAATTATAAAATGAAAAGATGTTTCCATTTGTATGAGACATTTTGAATATAACTTAAAAATAAAATCATAAGGACTTAGGCCCAAAATGGACAATAATATATTATTGTGGAGTTATGTGAATTTCATTGGTCCTAACACAAACTCCTCCAAAAGTCTACTGTAGCAGTTACATCATCTCACAACTTGTACATCATGGTCGTGTACTCAGCTTGTGAAGTAGTGCTTGCATTTGGAAGAAGTAACAACACTACTTCTTGCCCCTTCTCATGACTTGTTGTCATCAATGTAGGTGCAGTAGCCAAAGGTGGATTTCCTATTTGTTGGATCTCAGCCTTAATCAACATTTGAATAAAACTCATTGCTTATATATATAATCAAACTCTCACCTAGAGTACCTTTGCTCTAATGAAAAAATAAACATGATGACATCTTAGTGATTAGTGACACAATATTGCTTTGGTTTCTAGATAAACTAACTACTCATATAATAAATGATAGAACCATCACCCATGCTTGTTAAATCTCGGATGCTAAAAAAAGACTAAAATATCTACTTTATGAGATTGGTAGGACTAGTGAAATTGGAATCATTGAGAAAAAATAAAAAATCAGATAGTTTGATATAAAAAATTATAATTCAACCACTCACGACTCAAGTTTAATTGCTAGGAAGAAGAGAACGAAAACTTGATTAAATCAAAATTACTTGTGAAAGTATCAGTAATACCTTAAATTTGAGTGAATCCCTTAGCCACCAATTGACTTTATATTGCTCAGTTGTACTATGTAGTATATACTTATTTTGTGAATTTCCATTAATGGCAATATGTTGACCACTAGGAATCGAGATTGAATCTCATGTCTCGCATGAGAACTAAGAGCATCTCTATTTCATCCATGGCATGCTTCCAAGAAGTGAAAAATATAACCTCTTGTAAAATGTGTTAAAAATAACCAAAAAAAATCATGAAAACTAAGGGATAGCTAGTTGTTTGAAATGACCGTATAAAGAGGATGTGCAGTAAATCATCATTCACCTTTGCATTAAATAAGAATTAGGGCAGTGGGTTTGTCAATCAAGGTGCTTGCTGTGATCCCAGAGTAGGTGGTTGCTATCTGTGACAACTGTACACTTGTAGAATAGTGGAAAGTTGGGTTGTAGAGGTAGATACAATAATGATTAGTGGAGCAGGAAGTAGTAGTGATGTAAATGTTGGACCAGAAGAGAGTAGTAAAAGATATAGAAAGTAACATCATCTGATGCAAAGTTATGACTCGAGGCACAATCCCAATGGGATACAGTGAACCTAGCGCGGGCTTAACTTAGTGCAACATAGTCTAAAGAATGAATGAAACAAAGGAAACCAAAGAGGTAAATTTTATTGGGATAAGAGGAAAGGGAGACCAACCTGTGAGGGCATAAATATAAGTTTGACCATCAACATTGGACAACAGAACGAGGTTAATGTGAAAACAAGAAATAATATCAAAAGTTTTCATCTTGACTCAAAACAAATGCTATATAAAGACATTAACTAATTTTTATTTTTATTTCTCAAAGGAAAGTCAACGTTTCTTGCATTATAGATAAAATTTGACCTTTGCTCATTCTTTTAGGTTTTCACATAATATGCAATTCTTCTTGCTTTTTTGGACACTGATATATCTAACTTAATCTGGTTTACGTATCAGTAATTTTGTAATGCTAGACTTCTCGTAACTAACCTTTTTTGTACTCATAGGGATTCCTTGTTGGTTCATATGGATTGACTTGGGCTTTGAATAACTCGAGCAAGATTTCCAAGCTTGTGATTCTTAATAGTCCATTGACCAATTCATCTCCTTTACCTGGATTGTTTCAGAAATTAAGGTTAGACTTAACATTGATGTTCTTTAATGTCTTTTTCGCTTTTGGTTATGTTTGTTGCATCCTTTTCATGAATTGTAAACTCCTTGTTCAACTTTTTACCTTTAGATAGGCCAATTTCATTATGATACTCTCTGAGTTCTGTTAGCTTTAGGTCATTCAGGCAAGAAGATTCTCTTTTATCTCATGGTATTGAAAGGATACTGGCTTCAAGAGAAGTGATGGCAATTTGAACTGTGTAAAACATTTTCTTAAGTGAATCCAGAATTTCAGACAGAGAGGAATCATTTTGCAAACAACAACACAAAAAAGGAAGTCTGAAACATATTAGACTTTGATAAAAAGAGGCAGAAGATGGTGGCCTTGTTCCTGTCTATCATCTTTTCTTTTAGTATTTTTGTTAATTCATATATGTTTTTACAATTCTACTTGAGACAATTTTTTCTTGGATCAATTAGTATTTTTTTTGCATAATCCACTTTCACTTGTTAACATCTTAACTATCTACTCTTCTTTGACTAACACTATCCATATATTTATTGTTTTAGGATCCCTCTTTATGGTGAATTTACATGTCAGAATGCAATTATAGCTGAGCGATTCATTGAAGCTGGTAGCCCGTATGTGTCTTGTTTTGCATTTATTTGAATTCAAGTTATTCAACATTGATTTGAAGCATTACAAATTTTACAGACTGAAGGATATCATGACATTCAACTATTTGGGTTTGGATATATGGATATAATATCATTGCACTATTCAGATAAACTTATATTGCTAGTGATAGGCCATTTAGATTTTTGTTAATTCTCATTTTGTCTTTGATTATTGTTGACAACAAAATTCTCCTACCATAAAGGCAAAGTTCTCTGGCATTGAACCCTGCAAAAGTTTGCCCAATGCACCTTCTCTTTCTATATATCCAAAATATCCGTTGTTTGGTGAATGAGGCCAAAGGGAAACTTATAGTCAAGAGTATTAGTGGAGAAGGATGCACACTAGTGCCGATTAATTTACTTCAGATTGGAACATAGGTTGGGAAAGTCTTATAAAGTCTTACTTTGGACACAAATACATGAACTAACTGATAATGCGAAGTATTAGTGGAGAAGCAGCCCATGGGGCAGGCTTTGCTCAGACAAGTATGGGATGTGGCCCAGCATGGCTCATGGGCCTAGTCCAACCTTCATATTCTTTTGCCCTTTTTAAAATAAAACATCATTAATTACCAGATCTTACTTTTATTTGATAAAGATCAATTTTATTTTTTTTATTAATTTATTAGTAATTTTAAAATACTTTAAAATTTAAATATTAAAAAATTAACTCATCCTAGGTCCAAGTTTAGGTTTGGCTAAGTCTTGGTCATTTTGAGCCAACGCGAGCATGCCTTGGCAAAGGCAGGCATGGGGCATGGGAGGAGCGATGGAGGCGACAAATAGGTTGATTACAAAGGATAAAGTTTGTTGTGAGAATTACAAAACAAAAGTGAGGAATCATGGCAGTGGAGGGGGAAGCTTTGTGTGGCGTTGTAAGGTTAGAACCGAGAGATTATGTTTGCAGCAAGAAAGGAACTCACAGTTCTAGAAGGAGATCAAGTTCATTCAGAGGTAGGCTGGTAGAGGGACTTGTGCGAGTTCTGATTTGACATGGGAGTGGGAAGTGGTGGGGAACAGGTACCCATGGTGTTTTGATGGCAAGCAAGAATTGGTATCTTTTTGACATCATAAAATAGGGCTATATCACATATAGTTATATCCTCTAGACAACTAATTTTACCTAAGATTTAGGCATTCTTATGCATTGCACCAGTTCTTTATTTTATTTAACATTTATTTCAAACAGTCTGTAAAAAAATTCTTCGACCCTTGGTACTCTACATATATTTAACTTTGGCAAATATCACGTTTCTTTTATGTTGATAGTCTGTACCCTTTTTTTTATTTTTTTTTTGCTAAACCATCATCCTTGTGTCATCATGTATGAGGAATTGCTGTGTGACAATTTAACAGATATGTCTTGAAGTCAGAAAAAGCTGATGTGTACCGATTGCCATATCTTTCAAGTGGTGGACCTGGTTTTGGTTTGTATCCATGATTTACTCACATATCCCTTGATTATTATTGGTTTTTGTTAACGGTGAGATGTTGAATAGAAAGTGTGTAAGATCTTGACTAGCAAAGTTCCAAGCATAATACTAGAATTCATACCTAAATTTTCTACAAAAATTCATAAATTGATACGCTATGGGATTGTTAACTGTCTAGTTGAATTCTTTTAAACAAAAATAATAACTTCCATTTATAATTCATCTGCTGAAACACTTTCTCTGTCACTGATGAGGATAATGAAGGTTCATATTCTGATATTTTTTAAATTTATTCTTTGCACAATTGTAAAGTTATAACTATGGATGATAATCTGTCTGATATTCATAACGGCGTACAATAGTTTTAACATAGCTTATACTAACTCATCATAGCTACTGGTTCAACCCAGCATGATATTGCACTACCATACTCATTGACAATTATTTAATTTTGTTTGATGTGGCAGATTGGAACCCATATCATATTGATTCCTTTCTCTATTTGTAAAGGAGTTTCAATATTGGTACTAATAGCCACATTTGCTGTTCAGTACAATTGGTTCCTTCGTTTATTAACTTTTTGACACATCATTATAGTGCACATTGAAAATATAAATTATTATTCTGTTATGTTAAATAAGAACGGATGTATGTAGTTGTATTTTTCTTAATGCTGGAGACTAGGTATGATGATCTAATATCTGAAGCTAATAGATCTTGTGGAAGGAGACAGAGGAACACGATTTAAAAAATGGACCACACTGACTAAAACAAACACTTGGACAATTTGGTCCACTTGCGGCTCTAATATTTGTTGTGTGTCATCACTTGGACATCTTAGAAGGTCTCATTTTTAGTCTGTTCTACTGTATCTCATTTAAACATGTGTGCTACATGTTACTTCGATTTAGCTACAAGAGTCCAACATAGGTGTAGATCTAAGTGCCCCCACAGTTGTATCGAAAAATTTATAGATTATTGAGATTGTTGAGCGTGGACTTGTAGCATCGGTGCTGATATTTGGTGTCTGATATGAGTATGGAAAGTACAAATAAGAAGTACGGATATAAGAGGTGACTTAGTTTGTCTATGTTATCCATAAGTTAAAACTCTAAAGAAAATTGCTAATTATGCCTGGGGAAGATGTAGCATCTTGCTGTTCTCTGCTGAATGTTTAATTTTTCAGTGATGTTTTAAGCATCCAAGTTTTTATTCATATACTCATTCAAATATTGCTGTTATCCCACCAAAAACTGTAGAAGATTATATGCTACATGAAATTTGCATTACGCAAAATATTAGGGCATGTTAACTTTGTGTGCTCTGTGGATAGACTAAAAAAATGGGGCAATCATGAATAAAGAAAGTATAGCTATCATGAGACACCCAACCTACATTTGTACCGCTAGAGATATCAATTCTGCAGATTATCCCTTTTATCAAAATAATGACAGGAACCATCAACATTTATAGTTGTCTGGTGACATTGTTAAACTCAAAGTTTCTCCTATCAAGGAGAGATTTTAAGTTTAATGTATAATGTTAAGGTAATTTACTGGAAGAAATCAATCCAAATTTGGATATCTACCGTAGGCAGCATTTTTCCTTTTTACCATTGGATTTTACATGATTCAACATCACCCTAAACAATTTATTAGTTTTTCTCTTTTGAAAGTAGTCGTTCTGAAGGCTGGCAAAATTAGGTGCCTTTTCAATTTTTTTTTTAAAAAAAGAACTTCTATCTGTAAATTGCCAGACAATTCTTTTCTGGATTATTTAATTGCTTTTGACCAAATTCGTTTTCTTTTTCTCCTTAGCATTGTTAGAAGCAGCAAGGAAAGCAAACTTTGCAGATGTACTAAGTCGGATAGTTACTGGATTTTCATTCAATAGGTGAACTTTATTAATTCTTTTCTCAAGCTTTTGAGCAAATGTTCTATCTGGCTAAGGAGTTCCAAATCTATCTCATTTTGCAAAGCCATGGTTATAGTATTCTTATGACAACAATCATTGAAATGTCTCTAAACTTCTAGGCCCCTTATTTTAGAAGGGGAGCCTTAACGCAAAGGTAAAGTTGTTACCTTGTGACCTATAGATAATGAGTTTGAGTTCTGAAAACAATCTCTTGTAAAGTAGGATAAGATTGCGTACAATAGATCCTTCTCAGAGACTCCGCATGACGGGAACTTCGTGCACCGGACCATCCTTTTTTAGTTTCCTTAGTTTATTTGTTTAGAAGGATGTATTATAGTTTCTTATGATGCAATTAGTTTTGGATTTGCATCTTCTTGCAGCCAAAATAGTTATCATCTAATTTGTCAAACTTTGCTGCCTTCTACTGCAATCTCTCATTCTTGGAAAACTAGGGCTCGGATACTAGTTGTTAGGAATCAAGTACCCTCCTGCACTCTACGAGAAGTGAAAGAAAGCATAAAAAGCAAGAAAGGTTAACAAGAGCTCGACTTGTGGTTTAAGAAAATTAAATATGTATGTGGCGGCATGGAGAGAGATCTAAATATGTCATTGCCGACAAGGTACATTGCATGCATTGCCACACAAGATTGTTTACCCCTCCTTTTGTAAGGTAAGAAGTCCAGAGTATGCTTACAGGTAGAAATAGTGTCCTATCAAACACATTACACTTGGCATGTTTCATTGATGGTTGAGATTGGATGAGAAGACCAATATGGTTCACAAAGCACTAAATAAGTTTTGATCAGTAGACTCTAGGTCTGATCGCCATAGTACTTGATTGGTTGGCATATGATTGCCAGGATAGGAAAGCCACAGTCGTTAGAAATAATTCAGGGCTGGAGAGTAGCCTCTACATTTGCATCAAGGATGTCTGTGTGCACCTGGCGATTTTATGATGAGCTCCAATAATCCAGCTACTTGCTCACCTTTTATTCAGAAACATGATTGTGCAACATCTCTTATCATCTCATTATTTTGTGAAAGTAAATTTTTTTTTAAGGCTTCTTTATGGTAAATTTCAATAATAATGGATAATTTCTGGTCCAAAAGGATCAATTTTTTCAAATGTAACACAGTAAACTCAAAGTAGCAATTCAAAATCTATTTATCTTCAAATGATTCCTGAATTAAATAACTGCAGCTGGGACAAGCCTGTTTTGGTTGCATGGGGAATGGCAGACAAGCATCTCAAATTTTCGGAAGCAGAAGAATTTCAGAAGGGAAATCCTGATGCTGTAGAGATAATGAAAATAGAAGGAGCTGGTCATATGCCACAGGAGGACTGGTACTTTAACATAATGCATTTTGTGTTATTGAAGTAATTTCAGACCAGTACTTGATAGTGTAATTTGTCACGGTCTCATCATCTTTTGAGATAGCAAAGACACATCTTAGTATTGTTGTGAGGTAAATCATTCATATTTTTTCCTAGTAATTTGAATTGGGTGGACTGTGGTTGGGTTGGGCCTAGTGACTTGGATATCAAAGGATCGCAATAATGTAATAAATTATTGCTTTTAATTAACTCTTCCACGAAGGGGTGGCAGTGAGCTTCTCTTTTAACTATTTTCTATAAAATACTTCTTAAGTTAGGGGGATGCTATGCTTTCTGTCTTCTAATTATTTGTCTAGCTTACATTTCTAACAATTTGATTGTGGAATAAATTTAGGCCAGAGAAAACTGTCAATGCTCTAAAAGCTTTTTTATGAGGCTGCCGCAGAGAAGATGATTTGACTCGATGCTGATAACATCATCATCCAATACTTAAGTTTGTATATTATTCCCCATTTTCTTATTTTCTTATACTGATAATGAGCATGTTTTGTATTTAAACTTTTAAAGTCGCAGTGAATCATTTTGCTTGAGAAAATTTTGCCAATGTTCCGAAAGGATTCCTCAATTTTGTGATTCTGTGTTTCAAATTATAACGCAAAGCTTCCTCATTATTCTTGTCAAGAAATCTGATTTCCACGATGCTATTGATTCATGGAGAAGTGCTCACCAGAAAGCTGAGTGGTTGGAATGAGGTATTTAACCAGTAAATTGTTGGAAAACGAGATTGGGTAGGGACGTGACCATTGTATTTTGTGAATAGATTGTTGTTAAATTAATTTCTTGAATGAATGAGAAATCAATGAGATGTAAATAATTGCAATATTTGGTACCTGTATTGGTTGCATGTAATAACTTCTGTATTGGTCGCATTTGGTTTTGCTGCAAAGCTCCTCTTGTTGTCAATGCTGTAAATTTTGATAATCTAGAAGAAAATAAGAAACACAAATGGATCGATGGGAAAAGAAGAGAGTGAAAATGAACAGTGAATTAATTGGAATGGTTCTGTAGACATTTAATTTTACAATCGGAATCGTTCTATAGACTGCCTAATGTAAATGACAGTCTCAATAGTCAAGGACAATCACACTGATTGATGGTTGTCTTAGCTACCGAAGCACATAATCGCATACAACATTCACTATGCATATTCGTGATTTTATTATGCAAATATGATACTGATGACTTGTCCACCTGCTAAAACAAATGCAAGCCAGCCTGATTACTATGGAATGCGAAGCAAAGTTGATCTTCACAAACATCCAAAGATGAACGTTCAAAACGTGACAGGACTCGAACGGATTTACAAGTTCGATTGGTTAAACCGAGAATTGGAGGCCAATCAGGTTTGGTTTGAAGAAAAATGGGCTCACTAAAAATACGTAAAAGCGTTGAAATCAGAAAATAAGGTAGAGATCCTAATTTTTTGGACATATTTTCAAATGAATTTGATGATGTGGTGGTTTTGATTTCTCCACGTTGTTGGAAATGGTTCAAAACGCCATAAGCTATCATTTTTCAATTAATACTATCTTATTCCGTTTTAAATTAATAGTCAAAAAAAAAAAAATTTAACTATAGTCCGTTCGATGTTAACTGTGAATTAAAAAATGTACACATAAGCATGAATCTTGAGGCTAGCAGTTTGTGACGGGAGCTTTTGAAGAAAACATTAAAATTAGTAGATACTGTGACTAGGAAAAAATAAATTAACGTACATGCTAGAAGGAAATATAGAAAAGATTAAAGAAACAGATAATGTAGGTTATAAAGAAAATGATAATTTCTAGTCTCCAATTTTACATGCATAGGTTCATGTTTTAATCTTCCAAAGTTACCCTAAACACGATCTGCATAGCAAGAAAATAGGGAAATAAAAATCAATCGACATGATTTGTGGGACGGCCTTGCGAGAGTAAACGCCTACGAAAGTCTAACAATGACTCCGATTAAGACCATTCAAGTAATCAAAACTTGTTTGTACAAGAAATATATTTGCCCTTTCCAACAGTGTCTTGGAATAGCTTGAAATAAAAAAACATAGACAAATATTTTCTTGCAAATATTATTATAAAATTCAATGTCTGCGAGTGGGCTAAGGTTGGCCAGTCATCCTAAGCAACGAGACTAGGAATTGTAAAGCCATCATGGCACATTGCCCCATATGAGATTCTTCACGAGTTAGAAGATAAATTCATGGTGGGTTCAACTAGTTGCTACTTATTCCAAGACATCTGCAATGGTCTGCCCAAAGGATTGCGAACGCTGGAATTCTGTTGCGGATAATTCATCCATGAGAGATTGTTGACAGCTGCTGCCTGATGACTACTTGGATTGATACCTTGATGCTGCACATAGCCATAAATATTTCGAGTACCATGGTTTGCCCCACTAACAAGGTTTCTGGGATGGATATATTGTTCCGAGCTACTATTGCTGTATGGTGGGCGTGTTGGCAACTTGTTGGACAAAACATAATAACGGCTCTCTTCAGTGCTAACATTGACCAAGCATTGGCCACCCTCCGGTGGATCAATGGCTGACCAATTACTGTATGCTTGACCCTCATCGGGAAGCCAGTTTAAGCCTAGGGTACCTCTGTTCATGGAAGATTGAATAGCAGAAAAATTCAACTGCTCAACTGATGAAAATGCTTGGTTTGGGCAACTGGTGGAATATAGGGGTTTGGACATAATTTGGTGCATATGCACGTCTTGTTCTCTTGTTCCCCTCTGCTCTAACTGTTGTGCGTCCTCCAATCGAGTGGAAGATATACTAGATTCAGGAAAACCATCATGGCTCATCAAGAATTGTGATACAGGTTCCCTTATGCCATTAATATGTTCCTGTGGATAGGATATTAATCGTCGTTTCTTCAGAAATGCTGGAAGCGTCTCGCTTCGATTGAATGAGCTAAACAGGGAAGTCTGCTGATCCACATCAAAGGCCGATGTCATCAATTCTCTGTTCTCAGTTTCTAGTATTTCTCTCCCTAGGTTAATCATATTGGTCGGATGTTCTATGGTACGCCGTGGTCCTGCCTGTGGAGGGTTAAGAGAGAGTTCACCGATTGATGTGTATCCGTCATTATCTGTAGCGCTATAATAGGAATCAGAAATACATGTTGACTGCCACATGCTTTTGGAAGATGTTTGGGAACACCCTTTTGCCTCCATCATAATGTTAGTAGGATTCTGGTTATCGAATGAATGACAAAGAGGTGAATAATCATCTTCTGTCTGTAATGCCTCTTCTGCTTCTTGACTAACAATGATGGTACTAGGTTCTGTATCACTTTTCAGTGAAGGAATTTGATCCAACAAATCTTCATCGACGGAATTATCTTTCAAATAAATGACTTCATCTGAAGTGTGTTGATTCATATGATCACCATCACATGTAGATTCTCGAGGGGAATTCTCTCTCGAGTTTATGTTATCATCCTGACCACATGTATCCCTAAGACATTAGCATCTGATTTTTATATAGATAGATTATAACAGAAGAACCAACGTAAATCACAAAAAATTTATTTGGCAGAACCAAGCAATACCATAAAGAATTATTTCATCAGAGAAATAAAAAAAAAATAGTATGGAACTTGGACAATTCTACATGCGAACCGGATAAGAATTTCCAACCAGTACAATCATAGGATAGTAGTCCTCATTGTCTTTCCCCATAGGAGCTTAAAGTTATTTGTAATGTGCCAAGCAACACGGTTAAAACATATTAGTCTGATAAATTACTAAAAATCAATATTACTTTGACCAGTGTCTCTTGTGTTGTGATAATTATGTCGATTAGCATTGTGAAAAAATGTCATACAAACACTCAAATACTTCTTGACATCTTACAACGCACGTCAAGATGAATTCAGATAATATTTTTTTCATAACTTGTATCCGTACAAAATAATGTCAAAATTGAAGCAAAGTTTGAAGATAAGTATATAGGTACCTTATCTTCTTTTTATTCTTTATCTCTTTTCTTGTCAAATGTCACCAGCAGTACCACACATCAAAACATCGGCATTGTGCAAAAACTATATCATTTCAATCAAAGACTAAAGTTTTAGAATGGTTTAAGATTATGAACCTTCGTCCAAGGCATCCAGCAGGAAACAATTTCTCCAAATACCAAAAATTACAGGCTTGGGCAATGTGCATGAATTAATGATGTAGGCATCTGTGTAGGCACACCAAAGCCAAAATAATGACTTAGCTTTGCCATCAAAATGGTTACGAAAGCATTTTCATATGCAAAAACCTTTTAGATACTAGAAATCCAAATAAATTAATCATCATATACCAAGTTTGAAGTCTGGACTCTTAACTGTTTCATTGGCAGGTTGCTGGACTTAGAGAAGATAAGTCTCTCCTCATCTTGCTCTTCCACTTCTTTTTTATCCTCCCATTACTCTGTTTCTTCCTCCACCTGATTAGTGTCGATTGACACCATCTTGTCCTGGTGGAAGACTGAAACTCTACATGAAATGAGATTTTAAACCTAGTCTAAATATGCCTTTCACTAGGCCATCAGCATGCCTTCATCCCTATATTCATTGACATCAGTAGCTGCGACTGTGCCCATTCATCGTGTAGCTCTATCACTGATCAGACCATTTTCCAATAATTGTTGCCCTTCTCCTTTACTTAATCAGCTATGCTTCTCTTCCTCCAAAGGGTTATATGTCATAAAAAGATATTGTCACGCCATCATCATTTAAGCATCCATGAGCATCAAACCTCTACATCACAGTATTAGTGTCCATGAATGCTGAGCTACCCCATCTCTGCAGACAATTGGGAGTTAATAAAGGAATGATAAAACAAAAATGGTAGGAGTTCATTGGTCTAGCATGAAGCAGTCACCATCATTTTTGCCATTCAACCTTTTTCCACTACCAACAATCCTTGCATGACCCACTACCTTACATTCTCATGTCCCCAATGCATTGTGCGCCTCCATTAAGTGGAGACTGACAGTGCCAACTTCATGGGCCAAGGATCGGGAGAAGGCAAGGGTATGGTAACGGCAAAAGGCATCTTTAACATTCCCTCCTTTGGGTCCGCATCACTCTCAACCAAATTCAAACCAGTGGCCCACTATTTCTAGAAATTTGAGACAACTATTGTCCTTGACCATCAATTGTGTGTTTCCTTGTTAAATATATAGTGAGATCATTTTCGGAGTACTTTGATCTTTTTTCACAAAAGAAAAAACGTGCCACATAATTGACTAGCATATAGAACAGAAGACTAAATTGAAGATACATACTCCGTTAGATATGTTGAATTTGCAACCAAAACATTCTGACGTATTCTTTACAGGTCCAAGACATGATAAATGTTGTTATAAGACTAAGATTTATGAAACTTGATGTTAATTAATATCCGGTCATAATTATCATCAAGTTGTTATTATCCTAATAACTTAAGGTTGGCTATATGAATTTTGTCCTTCACTTAATCTATGCAATGAAGGCGAGCCTTGGTGCAATGGTAAAGTTATTATTTTGTGATCTAAATGTTAGGTATAAAAATAAAATATCCCACTTCTCTCCCTTCCTCTCCATTCCTTCCCGTACACTACCATTCCCACACCCATCCTCACGCACGCAACCCCATTTCCTCTCCTCATTACTTTCCTATCTTCTTCTTCCCCTCTCTTTTCTCTCTTCTCCGTTTTCTTTCCCAACGCTGCCTTCTTTGTTTCGCCAACGGATATTCTGCACCCACAACAGCCTTCGTGCCTATTCTGTTGCTCGCCTTGCATTGCTATAGCCAACGTCAAGCTCACCAGAGCTAACAGAGGCTTGCCGAAGCTCGCCGAAACCACCCTATAAAGAGGGTAGGAGTTTCCTCTTTCTTTCTTCTCTTTGCAATGACAACAATAGTAGCCACGATCATCTTTTCTCTTGTCCGAAATGTAGCAATGATTGTTGCTTTTCTTCTCCACCAACAATGATGCTTCTTTCCCATTTCTTTGTGGTTGCTACGGCAGCCGTTGGCGCATACTGAGCTAACCGAAGCTAGCAATAGAAGTTCCTTCCCTTTATATTTCGTTTTTTCTAGCAATCGCAGTAAACCTTCATTTCCTAATTTTATTCCTTTAGCAACTCCTCAAGCAGCTCATACCTTGGATGATTAAATTACAAGGTAGATTGTTAGATTGAGATTATTAGTCACGACTAGCGGAGGTTTTGTTTAGTATAGGGTAGTGAGATCATAAATGATTCATTGACTTTGAATTTCAAGTAAATTTGTAAATGTTGTGTTATTATCATTATTGCATATTATATTGAATTTTGAATCATTTTATATTGTATTTGTAGATATTAGTTCGAGCGGAGCTCGATGATCAGCCGAGATTCGATATTTTACTGTAAATAGACGTGGGTACATTCTTTCCTTGGACTCTTTATATGCCTTTTGTACATGAATAAATGAAATAAATGGTTTATTTATATTTGTATAATTGTTTTCAAAATTAGGGATAAAAATGGTATTTAAAAATAGTGAAATGGGTAATTAAGTAATTAAACCACTGGAGGGTAAATAATTGACATTTTTCATGTTCATATGTGGGTTTTATATGGGGTAAACATGGGATGAGTTGTTTTAAAAATTTAAATCGATACTCTGACCTATTCTTCAGTTGATACTTGTTCTGTTTATATTGCTTGACCTTTCTTACTCATGATTATTTCATCTGTTGATACTTATACCTTTTAGTGATATAACATGTGCATATCAATCTTATGTGGGTGCTTAAATAACTTGAACTAAGTTGATTATTCAGATTTATCGTGAGATGTACACATATTGTTGAACAAGGATGATAAAAGAATTAAAGTTGAATATTAAAGAAATGAATGAGAAAAGTAAAAGTGAAAACTCTGAGCCTAATTTTATACCAGAGTACCTGACCCCCACTTGAGTAGTGGTAGCATGAGTTGCGCACGGTCATATTTTGCTTGCGCTTCGGCGCCTTGTTATTTCTTATTGCATTCCACCGGTGATGGGGCTTTTAGCCCATACGTCAGATGACGTTATATACACTCTAATGATATTGGCTCTAGTTATTCACTATTTAGTTGATTTATCATATTTTGAGTTGATATATCATATTGTAGTTGATTTATCAGATTCACACCATTGATGATGATAATAAATATGATGTATACTTATATCTATGTATAAGAACTTGAACCAAATTAAAAGATTTGAAACAGAAAGAAAAGAATAAATTATAATTTTACAAGCTCCCTTGGCCTCTTAAACAAGATTAAATTCATGCACATCTTTCCTTATTACCCGTTTAATAATTTGTGCTAATATCTGCTTTCTTTGGCCTCCAGTTTTGCAGGCTCGAGTACCTTTTTGATATTTTACTGATTTTGCTGTACATAGAGTCGCTCAGAGATATCGACCTACTGTCTTCCCGGTTTGGTTTCTGTTCGATGTATTTTATTTTGCTTGATCAATCTTCTGTCCATATGCATTTACAGTTTATGTAGAAAAATTTATTTTCATGAATATGAACATTTTATTTGACTCCTTTGAGTTCCTTGTATTATATGGTCCTTAGATTTCTTTATTCATACACTGTCATCGAGTAGGGTACCGAACTGACACCTTGGGGCGTGACACTAAAAGTCACGGATTCGAGTCTTGAAAATAACCTCTTGCAAAGCAAAATGAGACTGTGTACAATAGACCCTTCCCTGAAACCCCGCATGGTGAGAGTTTCATGCACTGGACTGCTCTTTTACTTAATCTATGCAACATTCATATTTTTTTATATTGACTATGGTTTTCATTGGTCTGCCTGCACCCTTTACACCTATATAGATTTGAAATCCTTTAGCTATAGAATCTATGGCGTATTTATTTCATTTCAACTTATTTCCCATGATTTTGTCCTCTATTAGAACTATATCTAATTGCTCTCTAATATTGATATTTTTTATTAGTTATTATCAGCACTATGTGTGCCTTAAATTCTATGTCAAAATGATAACAAAGTTTTTAACTTATCATCAAAACTTGCAATACAAAATTTGATGTATAACCATATTATTTTTTCACCCAAAGGTATTTAATAATAAATAATTAATGTTGAGAAGATAAAACTTTTATCTATGGGGGAACATTTATTGCATAAGAGGGAAACCACTACATATGAAATGTTTTTAAGCAATTATAATTGGTTCGCATACATGTACAATCGCATGAATGATGTGACATTAATGCTGAGAGTCAAAGATGTGGCATGCTGTTAGAGAACCTCAAGACTCTATCCTCATTATTGCTTGTACAGAATAGAGTTTATCCAATCCTGTAACTTTACATCTATCTTAGCATACTCGTCTTTGTCATCTTAACTTTTTGTAAATCTTTCTAAAAGCCCAGTATTATTGATCTATAAAGCATGGTTATCTCATATAATCATATCACAATCTTATAAAAGTTCCTTTTAGCCCAAGGGAAACAAGATGATCACGCAAGACTCCTAAAGCTCCTCTCTGATGTAACTACCCTTTCTTTATCCTATTTATTATATCTTCGTCAATATCTCCTTTTGATTGAATAATAAATCTAAGATATCTAAAAATTTTAATTAATATCAAGTAAAGCATAATATCCATTGTTGTAAATAGCAAGTAGACAGGAATATCTATTCATCAACATGTAGCAACTAGAAAAAGAAAAAAAGAATACCTTAACATATAAAATCTTTATTTTCTCTGCGAGTTCCAATTCCAATGATTTTCTAAATTGTCCCCTTTCCACCTTCCTCTCCCTGGCAGCCTCAAAAGCTGCTGGGAGATCCTTGTTTGCCATTTGCAACCTTGTATATAAAGAGTTAAGGTTTATTTTTCAGTACTAAGAAAGAATTGTGCACCAATGGTTTAAAAAATTACTGACCAGTGCTCATGTAACTTCTGCTTTTCTTCCTGCTCGAATGTTATGCAAGGATAAATACGAAAGCAATTCAAGTCGCCAAGCAAATGACCAAGCAACCTATATTGAATACCATCAGAAGATTGCTTTATATCCTTGACCAGTTGATGTTGTGTCTTGCTTACCTGAAGCATGGCAAAAGATCAAGTAATTAGCACTTCCAAACAAAGGATGCAATAAGCATAAAATCTGGAACACTTCTGGAAAATCTAGAAGGAAAGCCAAGAGCCAAGGTAAAGATCAGAATGCAGCAGATTGGGCATTCGTATCCAGTATTTTTTATAATGAATAATTAGTAAAGTTCTGATGAGTTTTTCTTTTGATGGAATGAGCAAGCAATTAGCTGTAGATTTAGGCCATAGCTCGTCGGCTCACAATAACTACACAAACTGCTATACAAATCAATTACATTGAGTGGTATAGAGCATAAGGATGCCGCATCAAAATGAAGTCTATTTTTCTGAAGTTTTGTAGTTGTTTAGAATAAATCAATGTACTAGAGATGAGAATTGCTAAATGGATATGTGAAACATTTGGAAGCATTACGTATTGATCCACTAGTTGATTAAATGAGAGAAAATACGAATAAGATGCTAGGAACATGTTCAAAGAGAATTATTAAATTCTATAGTCAGATAGGCTAAGTGAAATAGGTTTTAGTGTAAGGGATAGAAAGACATGGACAAAAGTGCAACTGATGTGATTTAAAATGAAAAAAAAAACAAAGAGATCTAGACATTACTGGTCACAACCTCATGTAGAGGATAAAAACCATCTAATAAAATCCCAATGATCAGAACTTACACAACTTGATGATTATTGAGGATAATGTGATTGGCTGCCTAAATAAATTAAATATACTCAAAAAAACTGCAATATATATGTGCTCGACTATATAAAAAAGGCTACAGAAGTGATCTGACCTTTATATATGACATGTATTTATCGGTGTCATCAACATCAACATCCACATCAGGTTTCAATTCCCTCTTTAAGATTGTAAGTTCATTAATCTCTTCGGTGGAGATAGCTAAACTCCCTTGCTTGTTCTTAGTATGTCCCTCACTGCATATGCAAGATATTCGGCTGAGAGGCATATAAACAATACTAAGCTATGTTCATGGAATTGGAATGTTTAATGGCACCCATATTGCCAGAAACCATTTATATATAAGAGATCATAATGGAAGAAAGAGGTTTACTTGCAATGCTAACTGTAGGTGGATTAGAAAATTTCATTACAAATTTTTCACTAGTTAGATTAGAATAGGCATATCAAGATATCTTTTTTGAAAATAAAAACAATATATCTCGGCAGCATTGTTTTATCACACCAAAGCAATTTGAATCATTAATCACTAGCTAAAATAACTGAACATACAAACACAAGTTTCACTGGCTAGGTTTTGAAAATAAAATGGTAACAATATATATTTTAGGATCATAAACATATCAAGATATGCTCTATATTGGACACACAGAGCATAAGACCAACAGTGCCAAAATTACAGAAAATTTAGAATATGACTCCCCAGTTAATTTCTACACGGAAAGTTGTAGGGATAATAAGAGGGCCATATATTACCAATAACTTGGGTTCAGTCATTTTGAACAAATGGATAGACTTACAGGTTCTTAAGACAACTCTCTCATTTGAGCATGGTGTGATATTTGGTTCAAGAGAATGTAGTCCTAGACTTGAATGAGGTGTTCCAATTGTAAAGTTTGCATGCAAAGAAAGAGCTTCCATTCATTGTCTTTTACATGCTTCCCAGCACTTGGGCCTTCATGAGAATGTCAAGCATTAAATGAAGGAGATTGTGATACCAAAATCTATTAGCACATGGGAAGTTGTGGATTAATGAGAGTTTTGCAAGACATAGATGATGAATTACCACTAACTTGCATTTAAATAGTTAGGTGAACAATTGGAGTTAGTACTATACTCATAGCCTCGCTAATAAAGTCATTTTCACATGTTGGTCTTCAAACCAATGATTTAAATTCCATATCTTGTCGATCAGCATGGGCAAATTGGTACGACATTGGCACCATGACCATGAGACAGTCACGCCCTTGTAGTGGCCTTCGTGGGGTGGCAAAGGGTGTCATGACCCCTACGAAGGGAAAGTATCGTGACTCCCGTAGAGGAAGGGTGTTGCACCCCCCACAGAGGTCGCCGTGAGGGTTGCAACACTCACACTAGTATTTGCAAAAAAAAATCTTATTTTTATTTTTAATTTTATAGGTTGAATTTTTTATTTTTTAAACAGGTATTTCTTTTTTCCTATTAAATTTTTCCTTCTTAATTTTTTTTCTCTTTTATCCATTTTTTTCTTATTAATTTTTTTCCTCCATCAAAATAAACAAAACAAACTCTGAAGGTAAATAAAAGAAAAAACAAAACCTCTTATTCTTAAAAGATGATTATCCTTTCCCTTCTTTATCCATCCACAAGATAAACATAAAGCAAAAAAACTTTTCAAGAAAACAAATTATTAAGAAAGATTAACAACTTAAATATAATATAATTTCTAACTTTATAAAATATATTACTACTAATAAACTAAATTATTTTATATATAAATTTAATTTAATTTTAAATTGATCAAAATAAATCTAAATTAAATATAACTTAAACCTTCTTGATGCATTTCAATTAACCTAAATCGACTTTTACTCAATAAAAATTAAATATTTTATGAGATAATATCAAAACTTAACCTCAACATTCAACATCTCAAATATAACAATATATTTTATATTTAAAAAAGAGTCAAAACCATATTGGCATAACACGATACGGTCCCGAAACCATATCGTTCCAGTCTTATATAAAAACTCCGGTGCGACACAAAATTTTAAACTTTATTTCAAACATAATGAGTAGGAAAGACCATAGATAATAGAATGGGTGTGCTTGCCATATGAGAAGGGGCCAAGCTTCTTTATTCAAAAGCCAAAGAGACTAGAAAGATGTTACAATGTATGTTGATGTTGCAGCAAGGCCGAAGAGCAGAAGCAACAAGCCACTTTAGTTACAGCATATGTTCAAAAGAGAATTGGAAGCCAAAGTGGTAATTGGCTGCAGCTAATAATTGGAGGAATCATAAATCCTCCTTGGTAGGAACTACAATAAAGGAACCAAACCTGAGATGAGTATGAGCTAATAGGCCTCCTTAGATGTAACATTTGACCGAGCCACATAACTATGCGTAAAGGATGAACAGATGGATGGCCATAGAGCAATAAGCCTCCCTAACATACACAAGTTTCTGATAGTGAGAAAACTTGGGTTTGCCTTGTCCACCAACACGACCACTGGCCTCTCTGACCGCCACCTCAACTATCATGCAATCCTCTCCTCTGGATGACAACTACACCGCTAGTAAATCAACCTACTGTAGAATCCAAGGATGGTAGGGCTATGATAGAAACTACCAATATTTGCATGTACACATCCAACAGCCGTCAAATTGAAAAGTCACCCAAGATTTGAGTTTCATCAATTCATACCTTAGGAAGGACAGTGTGAAGGAACATGTTTGAGAGGAGTTTGTCTAAGTAATTCTGTATGACACTACTAAAGCCTAAAATCAACCAAAATGAAGGGTCATCTCAGTATCTAATTGCCACAATTGGAAGACATTATAAATCACATCTTAGATAGGATGGATGTCACAGATGTACAGGTCTCTAGCCTGTCTAGATCTTATAGTTGAAGAAGAAAAAATTGAAGATGTTCATGAGATTAAAATCAATGGGCTGTTAGGAAGCGCAAGCAATTGAGTATTAAACCAATCATGTGGCTCTGAAGGACAACCAAATTTCGGCAGATTGAGTGGAAAGGTGTTCTAATTGATGTTGACCTATAGACTTAACCTGAATGACTATGGCTCTACAAACTGAAAGAATGAATTGCGTTTTTATCAAAATAAAGTAAATGCTAATGGTCATTGTATTGCGTTTATATAAAATTGAAAAGTCAAGAAGGTCAACATGAAGATTAGAATCAGAAAAAAAAATGAGGAAATATGATTGCTGAGACTAGACAGGTTTCAGCTATAAAGTTCGTGTTTCTTGATCCTTGTTAGAAAAGTTGAGACACTTTAAACAAATATGTGTAGGTGGTAGGTTCTATGGCTTGGATAATAGTGGTGAGGTTACTGCCAAAACCCAGTTGGTTTTCGTATGAATCCTGGATAAGTTGGAAAGTTATAATGCAATTTATCATTTGGCAAGACCAAAGGCTGTCTACAACAATCCTTTATAGGTTGCAGCACATCCTTGTTTAATATCAAACTGGAAAATAATTTTTTAAATCTTTAATTCCTTGTACTCTTCATTTATCTCCTCTATACCTGACACTAGGACACCGCCACTCTGAGTTGACACTAGATATCCTTATCGATCACTGATCATGATTTGAAGTTTTTATAAATAGCTACACCAAATACTTAGATCCATACATGCAAGTCAACGTAGCAGATGGAACCAATACACTCAATACTAAATCCTTGAACCTGATGAAGTGACATAGCAGTCATCCAACATAGCCACATTTTTTTGGTCACCAAAACTCTGTTGGATCAGCAAACAACACTGTAAATTATGAAAGACCTTATAAACAATGAGGTTGCATTACAGAGAGGTAGAATAACCATTAACACGTGACACAAACACAGCCAAAATTTTGGAATTCAAAGAATAAATGCAGTTAAGATGTGAATTTATAGATACAGGAAAGGCTCCATCTTCATGGTACAGAATTAACATGTGTTGAAATTAAACACACCAAACTGTGAGACCTGCCACATCAATGGCAGATGTGCAACTTACCGAACCCACTGAAGTTCCTGGAACAAGTACAAAAAAGTGAGCACCACTATTTTGTTCCTAATTCTCTCTTAAATCTAAAACAACTAAGAGATTGAATCAAGTACATGTTATAGAGAATGAAGAGATTTCTGTTAAAGGGACACAAGTAAAACAAGTTCATTCATAACTATAAGGAAAAAAATGAAAATTTACCTCCACAATTTCCCTGGATCCTTGCAATTTAACCATCTCTCTTTCCAATTCTTTAAAATCCTTAGTAAGCTGCAATCATAAACATTATACCCCTTACCCAATTTTTGAAAAAACACCTAAATGCAAGTATTTTTAATCACCGAATTATTCATCTTCACTTACCCTTTATGATACTTATTTATCTCAGAATAATATGCCTTCTTATTCAGTAGAGATTGTTTTTCTGCTTGTACAACATTGTTTGGATGAAGATTTCCAGAACAAAGTGAGGTAGACCTGGATAATGTATTAGATAATTAGTTCAACCTAGATGATTGGCAAATTGGAAATTGTAGGAATGGACAGTAATTTCCATTAAAATCCTCAGGAAGCTAGGTCATAGTATACATTTCTTTTATTAGAAATTTACACTTAGACAATATTATTTTTTTCAATTTAACCACAATGCTCCCCTCGAATTAGGTAATGTATGCCATATAGTCCAAGTTTGTTAAGAACAGAATCACAAAGGCTTGAAAATCATATCATACTGGACAGTATGGGCAGCATATACTAGTTTCACCATTCACATAAAACAGGCAAAGCGACCATCCAAAGCTAGTTATTCCTCCTCTCACAAATTCCAATGTCTCCCTCAGATTTCAGAAACTATAATTAATGGTGGCAATATCTTTCTTAGATCAATGTCAACGCCACAGATTGTGATGGTGAAGAACAAAAAATTGATTGGAGAAGCTCAACCACATAATAGAAACCAGCTCATCCTTGCCCTTTCTCTCATCCAAAATATTTTTTTACTTCTCAAGAATTCCAACATAAAATTTTGTGGGCTTCCTCCAGGTTGACAATCAAACACCTATCAAATTTTAATAAGAACCAAATGCTCACACTTTATCCATAGGTGATTGAACTTACACCTATAATTATCTGGCTCACTATTTCTAATGCTACAAAAGGTGGGTGATAAGAAGGTCAATTGCCCAAAAACTCCTCCGGTAGTTGGAGTTACAGTTCTTAAGTAAATTGAATTTGACTAAATTCAAGTTATATTAAAACTTTTTCAGATTAACGTAAACTAGATTTTTAAGATTCACTATTGAACTTGTGGATGAAGGGAAACCTTAGTGCAACAGTAAAATTGTTGTCGTGTGACTTGAAGATTACGGATTCAAATCACAGAAACGGCCTCTTATAATGTAGAGTAAGGTTGCGTACAATATATCCTTCTCCGGAACCCCACATTGACAAGAGTTTCGGGCACCGGATTGCCTTTTACTATTGAACTTGTGGACAATTTCAAGTATGCAACGGAGCTTTTTACTTAACACTTTGTCAATGAGCTAGAGGAATAGAGCTAGTGCAAAATGATCCAATTTTCACGTGGCTGATACAACTACCAAGCGAGTTCAAGTATTCATTTAATCTATCAACCCTTTAACATTCACTTAATATAGATGTTTATCCATTTAGTTTATCTTTTGGAATTCAAGAGTGCATGTGGGATGAAAAATCAACTGACATCAAACCAAATAACCTAAATACCTACCCCACAGTCCTATGTCCAAACAATATATCACCATTATCATATCAGACCGATTAATGATATTTTGAACCTTGGGAACCAATGTAGGACCTTTTAATGATTTACAGAACTTTCAGCTAAGTGATAATGATTTATCGAGGCATTCCTCATTAATGAGGATGGCCTGTCAATTGAGCAAAGAATTAGAAGCAATATACAGAAACTTTTGGGTGAACTATGTAATTCCTTGTAGTTCGTACAGAACTTGTAGTTCACATATTCTGCCCAATTCAGCATTTCAAAAATTCATAGTTCGTATATAATTTTAATCTTGATATACTAGTCCTCTTACTAGAGTGCCCTTGAGATACCTTTACGAATCTCAAATTTGCATTATAGTGGATGCATCACGAAGAGCTTAAAACAAATCAGATATATGGCAGTAGTAAACAAATCAAGTTATGGCTTTCATTACTACTCCGATATTTAGAAATGAGACCCATTTGTATAAGTCTATCTCCATAGCTTTCGAGAGATTAAAGAAAGGTAATTAAGGTCTGTCCTCAGACATTCTATCCTCTCTAAACCAGTCGAGATAATGAATAGCTTGGGATGTGTCAGGAGTAGGAGTAGATAGGAGGCACCCAATCCTAGCAGTACTATTTAGAACCAAAGATCTCAATGACACTGGTTCTAGCATAACAATCAAACTTAATTATATCCCTGAATCGACACAAATTGATCAGGGGCAATTATTGACCAATGACAAAGGTACTTGCCATTTCAAGAACAGGTTTCCAAAATAGTGATTTTCTCCCTTAAGTAATGAATGAACTGCTTGTTCTGAACCTTTTCCACTAGGAAGAAACTGAGTGAGAAGTTTTCTCTCTGATTCTGAGAGACAAGTTGCCCAAACCTGATAAATTCTTGGAACATATATTTTTAGCATATTAGTGAATTAAAAGAGATAAGAAGGAAAGCAGAATCCATTAGCATATGGACAATCATACCTCATAAGAAAGCACATCCATCAAATTGTCCAAGATAAAAATTTCATGAGGAACAGTAATAATATCAGCCAAACCAGTATGAGACAGGGAAACAATATCAAGGAACGGAGTGATGTCTGTCCATGATAGGCCAACTTGTTCTTTCTTTGCCACAACTCTTCTTTGAATGTCATCCCATTCCAGATCGACGTGGCATCTTAAATTTAATATGCAATCTGATGGGTCCTGCCTTTTTTTCTTTCCTTTGAATTGTTCATGGACATTAGAACTTGTTAAACGTTTCTTCTGTTGACCAGCAGCCATTCTGCATGTCATCTCCACAGTTATATGGGCAATCTCTTTGGCAATGAGTCTCCCTCCTGACTCCCCTATTTGAAAGTATTTCCCTGATCAGAAAAATCACAAGAATCTTAACACACGTTAAGAAGGAATAATATGATCATCTAAGAAAATAAATAAAAACAATTACAATTAAATTAATTCTATGAGTCAAAGTGTCAAACACAAAATTCATACGGAAGATCAACAATGAGTTACTGTGTTATGTAGAATTGAGTACTTGTTCTATACACTGCATAACTTTACATTATAGATAAATGTGGCAGCTAAGAACTGCAATCTGAAAGCTTAAAGCTATCATTTCTTTACTATATATCCCTCTCTATCTCTTGTTATTCAATTTATTGAATAATTGATTGATTTTATTCTTTCCACCATCCCTCTTTTCACTTATCATAACAAAATAGATTTTTCCAATATATAAATAGAAATTTTGACAGAGGATGATTCTATTAGGCTAAATTACATTAGCTATAATTTACATTACATCAGTTTTGACTTTATAATTATAATTAAATAATCCCACCCAGTTTAGTTACAATTAAAATTCCTATAAAAGAACTTATATAAAGTTGCAATTACATAGTTATAATTGTAATTTATATAATATATGAAAATTATATGAAGAAATAAATTACAATTACATAGTTATATAATTGTATACTTATATGATTATAAAGTTAATATAATGAATACCTTACATAAAGTTAAAAACTTATAATTATTCAGGTGCATTGTTGGGTTTCCGGCACCGCGGCGTGTGTGTGTTCGATCATGTTTCGTAAACATGAACACAGCGGAAGCAATAAAAATAATAAATACTCCTATTTATTACAACACACACAATACACGCATGCTTATTACAACAAGTGTAGACATAACCGTAAATTTAAATTTGCAATAAAAGGAAATTTATCTACGTTATACCTTTCATATGACGTGTAGCGGGAACGGCATCAACCGGAACGATTCTCGCTAGAATCGTCTCTATCCGTATCCACGCCGAGTTCCTCGGGATGACTTCGCTAAGCCACGAGCTTCGTCGCAGATTCTGACCTCGTGTTGAAGGCAGCGTGATCGAGAGATGATCGCGATCCGAATCAATTCGGATCTTAAGGCGAGTCCTCAGCTTCGCTTCTCGGAGGTATTCGTCGCCGATTGGCCAGATCGTCCTCCACCTCGGAGGATTCTGGAGATCAGAATCCCGATAAGTTATCGGACGGAGCTCTAATCGTCAACGGCGCTCAGCGGAAGGGAAAAAGCTGTCAGAAAACTGGACAGCTTGGTGGAAGGTAGCGCCCGGCCAAAACAAGGAAGCCAAGTGCTCACCTTTTCAGAGGCCTAGGAAGATCAGGAGGGGTCGTCGGAGGGTTCACCGGTGAAGCTTGGGCGCCGACAAGGAGATGTGGCGGCCTGACAAAAGGCGGCGACCTAGGGTTGGCGTAAGCGACTCAATTGGGCGGCAACTCGAAGGCTAGGGGTTTTTGGATTATGGCAATTATCCATTAAGCCCTCTTTTATAGAAGAACTAATTCTCTTAATGGTTAATGGATCATATCCATAAAGCCCGTTAACCCGCTCCATTAAGATAAGTTAAAATAAACCAAACCATGATGGTTTATTTTAAGTTAAAACGAACCGAACCAACTTTTGGTTCATTCGTTTAAAATAAACGAAACCCTTTAGTTTATCCTCATCCATTGGATTATAACCAAACCATTTTGGTTCATCCATTCACGTCTTCGTAAGGCGCGGCCCATCACGTTTCCATTGCGGTGAAGCGATTTCATGCTCGCTTTATGTTTGGTCGACGAGCCTAGTTTCTCTCGATGCGAGAATCTCCGTTCTCGGCTCGTTTTAAATCCTTTGGATTACGCTCGTTGTCGTCGTGTGACGAATAGGTTCTCGGTTTATGTTGGGTCTATAATTAACCATTAATTATAGAGCGATCATGAAGTGACACCTAGTAGTGCATCGTGATCACGATTAGCGAAAAGATCGGCGGTTGATCAGGAACTATTTACGAAACCCTTGATGGCTCGAATGATTCGTGCCCGTTCCCTTCGCTCGTCTTATACCCACTTGGTTGGGCGTGAGTACATTGTAGCCGATCCCCGCTAATTGACTCGTCGCCTAGCCAGTATCGTTTCCTCGTCCTACGGATTCTAGTTCTGCGTATATCGAAGAGTACTTTACTCTAAACATGTAATGCTTTGGCGAACTTTAGTAATCAAAGCGGAGAGGCCTTGGGTATCATCTCCTCGCCGAGGTGGTGAATCCTTTATAGGCTATTGAGCACCTTGATCGTTTAAACTTATACCCGATCGTCCGGGTCGCGTCTCGTAGAGATGTTTGCTTAAGATGTCGGCATAAGTCTCCGTGATCAGATGACTTGAATCATGTAGTCGAAGGCATCGCATAAGCGCGATAAGAACCGTTGACATATCTATATGTCGAGAACCGTATGAAGTCTTACGGTGAGTCTCGATGAACTAGTTACCGTAACTAGCATCACGATTAACTCGGACATCGCTATGTCTCGGCCCGGTGAGAATCGGTTTGCTTGGATACGAGGTATACCTCGTGCTAGTCTCGGCGAATTGATGGTGTCGAATCCTTGATTAATCGACTAGATAATTAGATATATCACAATTACCTGTTGGGTTTAAACGCATGGCGTGTGTGTGTTCGATCGTGTTTCGTAAACATGAAGCGCGTGAAGCGATTAAAAATAATAAATCTATATTTATTCTGGCCGCGCGTCTTTATTCTGAGTGTAGGCATGAGTAAATTAAAATTTGCGATAAAAGAAATTATCTCGTTATACCTTTCATTATGGCGTGTAGCGAAACGGCGTCGGCCGGAGCGATCCTCGTAAGAATCGTCTCTATCGTATCCGCAGAGCTCCTCGGGATAACCCGTAAGTCGCGAGCCGTCTTACGTGCGGGTTACTAGCCTCGTGTTGAAGGCGGCGTGATCGAAGATGATCACGATCGAATCAAATTCGGATCTAAAGCAGTTCTCAAAACTTCGCTTCTCGGAGAGGTATTCGTCGACGATTGGCCAGAATCGCCCGTCCTCCACCTCGAGGATTACAGGAGATCAAATCCCGATAAGTTAGGCTATTGTCAGCACTAACCGTCGTCAAGCGGCGCTCGAGCAGAAGGAAGCTGTCGAGAAAACTGGACAGCTTTTGGTGGAGGAATAGAGGCGGCGAGGAGATGGAAGCTCACCTTATCACGAACCTAGAGGAGATCAGGAGGTGTGGGAGGTTCACGGTGAAGCTTGCGCGGCAACAAGTTGGGCGGCGAGGTTGGGGCGGCACTAGGGTTGGCGCGAAATCCTCCTTGATGGGTGGCGGCGACTCGAGGCTAGGGTTTTGATTAGGGCTTAATTATCCATTAAACCCTCTTTTATAGAGAACTAATTCTCTTAATGGTTATTGGATCATAACCATTTGGCCCGTTAACCCACTCCATTAAGATAAGTTAAAATAAACCAAACCATGATGGTTTATTTTAAGTTAAAACGAACCGAACCAACCTTTGGTTCATTCGTTTAATATAAACCAAACCCTTTGGTTTATTCTCATCCATTGGATTAGAACCAATCCATTTTGGTCCATCCAGTATGTCTTCATAAGACACGGCCCATCCACGCTTCCATTGCGACTGAAACAATTTCATGCTCGCTTTATGTTTGGTCCAACCAAACATAGTTTCTCTCGGTCTGAGAATCCCATTCTCAAGCTCGTTTTAAATCCTTTGGATTACACTCGTTGTGCGTGTGACCAAATAGGTTCTCGGTTTATGTTGGCGTCTATAATTAACCATTAATTATAGAGCGATCATAGTGGCACCTAGTAGTACATCATGATCCCGATTAGCAAAAGATCAGCGGTTGATCGAACTATTTACGAAACCCTTGATGGCTCGAATGAATCGTGCCCCATTCCCTTCACTCATCTTATACCCACTTGGTTGAGGACATGGTCTTGTGCCGATCCCACTAAGTGACTCGTCACACCTAGCCAAGTATCATTTCCTCGTCCTCACGGATTCTAGTTACTCCACATGTATCGAAGAGTACCTTACTCTAAACATGTAATGCTTTGGCGAAGACTTTAGTAACAATCAGGCGAGAGGCCATGGGTATACATCTCCTCGCATGAGAGTGGTGAATCCTTTATAGGCTATTGACACCTTGATCGTTCGACTTATACCCAATCATCCGGGTCGCATCTCCTCGGAGATGTTTGCTTAGATGTCAGCATAAGTCTCCATGATCAGATGACTTGAATCTGAAGTCAAAAACATCGCGCCAAGCGCGGTAAGAACCGTTGACATATCTATATATCACGAGAGAACCATATGAAGTCTTACGGTGGTCACTCGATGAACTAGTTACCATAACTAGCATCACGATTAACTCGGACATCACTATGTCTCCGGCCGGTGAGAATCAATTTGCTTGGATACGCGAGGTATACCTCGTGCTAGTCTCGGCGAATTGATGGTGTCGAATCCGTGATTCATCGACTAGGGATAATTAGATCCATCACAATTACACGTGTAGAGATACTAGTTGTGATCGATCACAAATTCTCTCATCTTTGTAGATCGTATCGTGGACATTGATAAATGAGTTTAAGATCAATCAAATACATTAAACATGTATACTCGAATAGTGAATCTTCATTTATCGTATAAATGGTTCATACGTAAAGCGATTGCCTTAGGACATCTCGTATATTACTATGAGACTCCGCGGCTAATGCGATCATCGCTACGGTATCGATACCATAAGCTCTAACATGACCCTCGAACTTACTTTGAGGTAATGCCTAGTCGAAGGATCCGCTAAGTTCCTTTCGATTGGGAATTTTCTCGATTTGTATTTCGTTCCTACTATGATCTCTTTGATAAGATGATGATAGCGTGAAGCACATGTTTGGATCATTGATGAGACCACATCAAGTTCATAGATGAACTTCTTGATCCAAACCGCTTCCTTTCTTGCTTCAGGCTGCATGTATTACGCCTTAGTGGCGAGAATCCGCTATAGTGTCGAGCTTGGAACCTTTCCAACTTATTGCGCCTCCATTCTAGGTGAATACATACCCGGTGAGACATGGAATCATCCTTTATGCATGCGGGTAGCATCCGTATACCACGTATCACCATGTACCCTTCTCCATATATTAGGAACACATCCTTAGTTCTTCTTAAGTACTTAGGATCGTCTTAACGACCACCCAATGATCCATTCTGGATCGGTGAGTATCTGCTCGTGACACTCGAGGCGTCGATACATCGGGCCTCGTCATAACATAGCATAGCATGATAGATCCTATTGCGGATGCATAGGGAATCTTACTCATGCAAATCCTCTAAATCTTACGTGCGCGGACACATAGACTTGAAAGGTGTACCCCATGCGATGGGGATAACCTTTCTTGGATTCCGACATGCTAAACCTCTTTGCTTTCGGTCTATATATGTAGGCTGCGAAAGACCAAGCCCGTTTGATCTATCTCTATAGATCTTAATCCAGGATGTAGGTTGCTTCTCCCAGTCTTTCATGGAGAATGTCTTGGATAACCAAACCTTAGCCCATTGTAAGATTGACACATCGTTTCCTATAAGTAATATGTCATTCGACATACAATACTAGGAACACATTGCCTCCCACTAACCTTCTTGTACACACAAGGTTAAATGCGGATTTTGTGAAATCAAACTTTTGATTGTCTCATCAAGCGGATATTCGACTCTGGATGCTTGCTTGATCCATAAATGGATCGTCGCGATTTGCATACCTTGGTTTTATCAGCGATGTGAAACCCTCGGTGTATCATATACACGTCCTCGGCGAGTTTCCATTAAGGAAAATTTGTTTTCACATCCATCTGCCATATCTGTAATGTCATGAGCTATGGCGGGGGCATCGAATGGATTTAAGCATAGCTACGAGAATAGGTTTCGTCATGTAATCAACACCTTGTTTTTGGCGATATCCTTTCGCCACCAATCTAACCTTATAGGTAATCACATTACCATCCATGTATGGTTTTCTTCTTGAAAACCCACTTGCCCCTATAGGCTTTATATGCCTTGGTGGATCGACGAGTTCGAACTTGGTTTCGTACATGGAATCCATTTACTTCATGGCACGAGCCACTTATCCCTTCTACGAACTTGTCGGCACTTCTTCATAGCTGGTAGGCTCCTCATCATCAATGAGTAACCGTCGTTCGATTCACTTACGAAATCCATATCTCAGGGAATATTGCGTGTTCTGCGGATCTACGAAGATGTGGTGTTCTGATAGGTCCATTAGGTGCTCATCACTATGAGTTGTCGGCTGTTGTGCTTCACCAGGTATCTCATCAATGTCTATTTGAGTCTCTCGAGCCTCCTCAAGCTCGACGACACTCCCACTGTTTTCTTGCAAGAGAAACTCTTTCTCTAGAAACACAGCATGCCTTGAAACAAACACCTTTTGTTCCGCGGGATGATAGAATTAGTAACCCCTTGTTTCCTTAGGGTATCAATAAATAGACATTTATCGGACTTAGCATCGATTTATACGTCTGATCACTTCACATAAGCGGAGACAACCCCATATCTTAGTAAGATACATGAGGTTTCTTACTATTCCATATCTCGTATGGAGTAGTTGAGACTACCTTAGTAGGCATTACATTTAACAAGTAAGCAGTATGCGAAGTCATAACCCCAAAAGGACTTGGGAAGAGTCGCATGATTCATCATTGACGACCATGTATCAACAAGTCGATTCGCCTCTCGGATACACCATTATCTTTGTGGTGTATAGGCGGAGTCCATTGAGACAATATGCCATTGTCTCTTAGATAATCAGAAACTCTTGACTTAAGTATTCACCACCTCGATCCGATCGAAGTATTTTAATACTTTTGTCATGTTGTTTCTCTACTTCATTTCTGAATTCTTTGAACCTTTCAAAGGCTTCAGACTTGTGTTTCATCAAGAACACATACCCAAGCCGTAGTGATCATCGGTGAAGGTAATGAAGTAGCTATAGCCTCCTAAAGCTTGAGTTGACATAGGTCGCGTCACATCGGTATGTACTAGACCTAGTAACTCTCCCTCGTTCACCTTTTCGTAAAGGTAACTTAGTCATCTTGCCTTTTAAGCATGATTCGCATGTATCGTATGAATCCAATTCAAGCGATTCGAATTCCACATCGGTGTAATTTGGACATGCGTTTCTTGCTTATATGGCCAAACGACAATGCCACATGTAAGTCTATTTGATTATCCTTTCGAGCACTCTTGTTGCTCGCCCGATATTGAAAATGTCCTTTGGATCGTCCAGCGTATAAACACCATTGCTTAAAGTTCGATCCATAAGAACCCATTCAAAGTTATGTAACAACAATTGTTACTAAGCGTCAAATGGAAACCATTTCTATTTAAACAAGAAATAGAAATGATGTTCTTTATCGATAAAGGAATATAAAAGCAATTGTCGAGTTCTAAGACAAGTCCTGGGAGTTTACAAATACGTTCCGATGGCGAGTCGCAGCCTTTGCTCCATTCCCAACACGTAAATTTGACTCTCCTTGGCGAGTCTTCTTCTATTCCTTAGCCCGTATATGTCATTACATATATGTAGTGCCACACCAGTATCAATACCCAAGTGTCGAGGAAATAGAATGACAATCAATAAAGAAGATTTACGAAGAAGATGGGGCATCAGATGCCTTATCCTTCTTCACGGACTCAAGATAAATCTTGCACTTTCTTCATGATGGCTCTCCTTGCCATAATGATGGCAAGTTTCCTTTTGCTAGTTCTACCTTCTTAGCCCTTTTTCTTCTTCCCCTTACATTGTTCCTTTGACTCCCTCTTAGAACCTTTCTTGAGGAATCAACTAACGGCTTGTCCCTACTCATGCTTCTCGAGAAGGCTCCGCGGTCTTGGCGTATGTTGGCGATACCACAGATGAACCTCCTTGCATCTCGAGGTGAAGAGGAGCTTGAGACTTGAACCTTGAATCTCACTTGCTCATCAACAACTCAGAGATGAAGGACTACGATATATGAGCATCCATATGCTCATGCTGCTTCGTAAGCTTGGGTTCCATCGCGGCTAGCATGATCTGACTCATTTGTTCGTAATCACTCACATGTTTACGATAGGCCAACAATTGGTCGAGTTGCATCGTCACTAGGATAGCGGGAAGAGCGCCGAGGACATCTGAGCTTTTCACCTTGAGAACAATTCTCGAGTTTCTAAGCTAGTCCGAAGTTGGCCCGGTCGATTTATTTGAATCGAAATGGAGCATGAAATTCAAACACATCATGATCGATATATTAACTTAGAAATACAAGCGAGCATATATGAGAAAGATGATTTTTAAAATGCATCGATATACATTTATAAATCCCATTCGTTTTTGAATTTCAAAACCCCAAAATCACTTGGAGATGTAGGTCCTCTCAGAATGGGCGATATCCATCGTAGATATGAACAACCTTGGAAAGTCAGTCAACAAGCCATTCTTAGCTATGATGGTGGGTATCAATATCACATTACATATCGTATATGATGTAACTATCACAATGTCTTTATCGACTAATTGAATGTTTACACATACATTGGGTTGTTAACACATTAACAAGTATCATCGTATGCATAGCACCCAACTTCACCTCTCTTTACATCGACCTTGGGTGAGTCAACAATCGATGCTCGAGTTAAAAGCCGACCCATTAATCGCGAAATAGTTTTAATATGGTTAGGCGCATTGACCAATTAGCCCAGCTTGGGTGAGTCAACAACCAAACTAACGATTGACCTCGGACTCTTACCGTATTAGAGTTAAACTATTCGATGATTTGAACATGTTGAGGTTCGGTAGGGCTTGGGAGTCCAACAACCCAAACAAGCAGAACTACTGGTTCTAACCATATTAATGGAAGGTGTAGGCTTTAATATTGAGTTAGGGTTTTATGTCTCATCCTCTTTGCATGCAAATAACTATTATCTACATGGCATGGCATACATGGCATACATCTATCGCGACACGCGTGGCATAATGTTATCGTCTAATGCAATTACATGGCATACAATTATGTCATGTATATAATTTCATATATGTAACTATTTATGGAAATAAAATATGTTTAAGATTTGATTCTCCAAATCAAATCATAATTAAATTAGAAACAAATTTCCAAATCTAATCACATATTTTATTCATGGAATTATTTGATTAAGGAAAATCTATTTAGGAAACCAATTTCTAAATCATTAAAACTACTTATGGAAATAAAATATTTTAAGATTTGATTTCCCAAATCAAATCATGATTAAATTAGGAAACAAATTTAGAATCTAATCAAATATTTTATTTATGGAAAATATCGATTTCCATAAATACTTAACTTTCAAAAGTGGAAGATTTCCATAAATACTTCTAGACTTTCCAAAATTGAAAAATTTCCATAAATACTTCTAAATTTCCAAAATTAGAAAATTTGAAATACATTATGACTATCATAAAACCATTTTTACGATTATGTGAAACACAACACAGGCTCTGATACCCTTTGTTGGGTTTTAAAGTGGCGTGTATGTGTTCGATCGTGTTTACGTAAACATGAGCAAGTGAAGCAATTAAAAATAATAAATCTATATTTATTACAACACACAACACCGCATGCTATTACAACAAGTGTAGACATAAGTAAATTAAAATTTGCAATAAAAGAAATTATCTACGTTATACCTTCGTATGGCGTGTGGCGAAACAGCGTCAGCGGAGCGATCCTCGTAAGAATCGTCTCTATCCGTATCACGCGAGCTCCTCGGGATGACCGCTAAGTCGCGAGCCGTCTTCGTGCGGGTTACTAGCCTCGTGTTGAAGGCGGCGTGATCGAAGATGATCGATCGAATCAAATTCGGATCTAAAGCGAGTTCTCAAAACTTCGCTTCTAGGAGAGGTATTCGTCACGATTTGGCAGAATCGCCGTCCTCCACCTCGAGAGGATTACCAGGAGATCGAATCCCGATAAGTTAGCGCTGTCGAACCTTAACCGTCGTCCAAGCGGCGCTCCGGCAAAGAAACAAGCTGTCGAAAAAGCTGGACAGCTTTGGTGGAATAAGCGGCCAAAACAAAGGAGATGGAAGCTCACCTTATCACGAACCTAGGAGATCACAGGAGTGTGGGAGGTTCACCGGCTGAAGCTTGAGTCGCAGCGACAAGAAGTTGGGCGGAGGTTGAGGCGGCACATAGGGTTAGCGCGAAATCCTCCTTGAGGGTGGCGGCAACTCTTAATGGTTAATGGATCATATCCATAAAGCCCGTTAACCCGCTCCATTAAGATAAGTTAAAATAAACCAAACCATGATGGTTTATTTTAAGTTAAAAGCGAACCGAACCAACTTTTGGTTCATTCGTTTAAAATAAACCAAACCCTTTGGTTTATTCTCATCCATTGGATTAGAACCAAACCATTTTGGTCCATCCATTTATGTCTTCATAAGACCACGGCCCATCCACGCTTCCATTGCGGTGAAACAATTTCATGCTGGCTTTATGTTTGATCGACCAAACATAGTTTCTCTCGATGCGAGAATCCCATTCTCAAGCTCGTTTTAAATCCTTTGGATTACACTCGTTGTGCGTGTGACCAAATAGGTTCTCGGTTTATGTTGGCGTCTATAATTAACCATTAATTATAGAGCGATCATGAGTGGCACCTAGTAGTACATCATGATCCCCAATTAGCAGAAAGATCAGCGGTTGATCGAACTATTTACGAAACCCTTGATGGCTCGAATGAATCGTGCCCCATTCCCTTCACTCATCTTATACCCACTTGGTTGGGGACATGGTCTATTGTGCCGATCCCACTAAGTGACTCGTCACACCTAGCCCAGTATCATTTCCTCGTCCTACAGTTCTAGTTACTCCACATGTATCGAAGAGTACCTTACTCTAAACATGTAATGCTTTGGCGAAGACTTTAGTAACAATCAAGCGAGAGGCCATGGGTATACATCTCCTCGCATGAGTGGTGAATCCTTTATAGGCTATTCAAACACCTTCGATCACTTCGACTTATACCCAATCATCCCGGGTCCACATCTCCTTAGAGATGTTTGCTTAAGATGTCAGCATAAGTCTCCATGATCAAGATGACTTGAATACCGCAAGTCAAAGGAACATCGCACTTAAGCCACAGTAAGAACTTCATTGACATATCTATATATGCAGAGAACCATATGAAGTCTTCTACGGTGGTCACTCGATGAACTAGTTACCATAACTAGCATCCACGATTAACTCGGACATCACTATGTCTCGGCCCGGTGAGAATCGGTGCTTGGATACGAAGGGTATACCTCGTGCTAGTCTCGACAGAATTGATGGTGTCCAAATCCATCAATTCATCGACTAGGGATAATCCGATACATCACAATTACACATGTAGAGATACTCACTAGTTGTGATCCAATCACAAATTCTCTCATGCTGTGAATCGTATCGTGGACATTCAGTAAATGAGTTTAAGATCTAATCAAATACATAAAACATGTATACTCAAATAGTGAATCTTCATTTATCATATAAATGGTTCATACATAAAGCGATTGCCTTAGGACATCTCTCATATATTACTAGGACTCCCTTGGCCTAATGCCAATCGCTCTCGATATCGATACCATAGCTCTAACATGACCCTCGAAACTTATTTGAGGTAATGCCTTAGTCGAGGATCGCTAAGTTCCTTTCGATTGAATTTTCTCGATTTGTATTTCGTTCCTCGTGATCTCTACGATAAGATGATAGCGGCGAAGCACATGTTTGGATCATTGATGAGACCTTGGCTCATTTGAATTCTCATTGATGTCTCGATGATAAATGCCATGATGGTGATCACGAGTTCATGAGATGAACTTCTTGATCGAACCGCTTCCTTCTTTGCTTGAAGGCAATGTATACGCCTTCGGTGGCGAATCCGCTAGTGTCGCTTGGAACCTTTCCAACTATTGCGCCTCCGTTCAGGGTGAATCATACCCAGTGAGACATGGAATCATCCTTGTATGCGGGTGTCCGTATACCGCGTATCACCATGTACCCTTCTCCGTATATTAGGAACACATCCTTAGTTCTTCTCAAGTACTTAGGATCGTCTTATGACCCAATGATCCATTCTGGATCGGTGAGTATCTGCTCGTGACACTCGGAGTATACGATACATCGGGCCTCGTACATAACATAGCATACATGATAGATCTATTGCGGATGCATAGAATCTTACTCATGCAAATCCTCTCTCGTCTTACGTGCGGACACATAGACTTGAAAGGTGTACCCCATGCACGATGGGTAGGAAACCTTTCTTGGATTGACATGCTAAACCTCTTTGCTCGGTCTATATATGTATGCTGCGAAGACCAAGCAGCAGTTTGATCTATCTCTATAGATCTTAATCCAGGATGTAGGTTGCTTCTCCCGTCTTTCATGGAGAATGTCTTGGATAACAACCTTAGCGGTGTAAGATTGAAACATCGTTTCTATAAGTAATATGTCATCGACATACAATACTAGGAATCATTTGCCTCCCACTAACCTTCTTGTACACCTGAGGTTAAATGCGGATTTTGTGAAATCAAACTTTTGATGGTCTCGTAAGCGGATATTCGACTCTGGATGCTTGCTTGATCCATAAATGGACCGTCGCGATTTGCGTACCTTGGTTTTATCGGCCGATGTGAAACCCTCGGTGTATCATATACCGTCCTCGGCGAGTTTCCATTAAGGAAAGTTGTTTTCACATCCATCTGCCATATCTCATAATCATAATGGTGCATGGCGGGAGCATCGAATGGATTTAAGCGTAGCTACTGAGCGAATAGGTTTCGTCATGTCGACACCTTGTTTTTGGCGATATCCTTTCACCAATCTAGCCTTATAGGTAATCACATTACCATCCATGTATCGGTTTCTTCTTGAAAACCACTTGCACCCTATAGGCTTTATCCCCGGTGGAGTCGACGAGTTCGAACTTGGTTTCATCATGGAATCCATTTAGGCTTCATGGCACCGAGCCACTTATCCCTTTACGAACATCGGCGCTTCATAGCTGGTAGGCTCCTCATCGTGATAGGTAACCGTCGTTCGATTAAACTACGAAATCCATATCTCTCGGGAATATTGCGTGTTCACGGATCTCGAAGATGTGGTGTTCTGATCGTAGATTGCTCGTCACTATGAGTTGTCATTTGTTGTGCTCGCGGATATCATTAATGTCATTTGAGTCTCTCGAGGCCTCCTCAGCTCGACTCCCATTTGTTTTCTTAGAAACTCTTTCTCTAGAAACCACAGCATGCCTTGAAACAAACACCTTTTGTTCCACGGGATGATAGAATTGGTAACCCCTTGTTTCCTTAGGGTATCGATAAATAGACATTTATCGGACTTAGCATCAATTTATGCGTCTGATCAGCTTCACATAAGCGAGACAACCCCATATCTTGAAGTAAGATCATGAGGTTTCTTATTATTCCATATCTCGTATGGAGTAGTTGAGACTACCTTGGTAGGCATTACATTTAACAAGTAAGCAATTTATGCGAAGTCATGTAACCCCAAAGGACTTGGGAAGATTTGCATGATTCATCATTGACTGACCATGTCCAATAGTCGATTCGCCTCTCGGATACACCATTATGTTGTGGTGTATAGGCGGAGTCCATTGAGACAATATACCATTGTCTCTTAGATAATCAGAAACTCTTGACTTAAGTATTCACCACCTCGATCCGTCAGTATTTTAATACTCTTGTCATGTTGTTTCTCTTCATTTCGAATTCTTTGAACCTTTGAAGGCTTGGACTTGTGTTTCATCGAGAACACATACCCAGCCGTGAGTGATCGTCGGTGAAGGTAATGAAGTAGCTATAGCCTCCTAAGCTTGAGTTGACATAGGTCGCATACATCGGTATGTATTAGACCTAGTAACTCTCACTCGTTCACCTTTTCGGTAAAGGTAACTTAGTCATCTTGCCTTTTAAGCGTGATTGCGTGTATCGTATGAATCGATTCAAGCGATTCGAATTCCACATCGGTGTAATTCGGACATGCGTTTCTTGCTTATATGGCGAGCGACAATGCCGCGTATAGAGTCTATTTGATTATCGCTTTGAGCGCGCTTGTTGCTCGCCCGATATTGAAAATGTCATTTGGATCGTCCAGCGTATAAACACCATTGCTTAAAGTTCGATCCATAAAGAACTCCGTTTAAAGTTATGTAACAACAATTGTTACTAAAAGTCGAATGGTACCCATTTCTATTTAAACAAGAAATAGAAATGATGTTCTTTATCAGCGAAGGAATATAAAAGCAATTGTCGATTCTAAGACAAGTCTGTGAGGAGTTTGACAAATGCGTTCGATGGCGAGTGCGACCTTTGCTCCATTCCCAACCGTAAATTTGACTCTCCCTTGGCGAGTCTTCTTCTATTCCTTAGCCCATGTATGTCATTACATATATGTGAGCCACACCAGTATCGAATACCCAAGTGTCGAGAAATAGAATGACAATCAATAGAAGATTTACGAAGAAGATGGGCGTCGATGCCTTATCCTTCTTCACGGACTCAGATAAATTTTGCACTTTCTTATGAAATGGCTCTCCTTGCCATAATGATGGCAAGTTTCCTTTTGTCTAGTTCTACCTTCTTAGCCCTTCTCTTTTCCCTTCTGCTTTGTTCCTTTGACTTCCCTCTTAGAACCTTTCTTGAGGAATCGACTAACAACATCCCTACTCATGCTTCTCGAAGACTCCCGATCTTGGCGTATTGAAACGATACCGCAGATGAACCTCTTGCATCTCGAGAGGTGAAGAGGAGCTTTGAGACTTGAACCTTTGAATCTCGCTTGCTCGTGACCAACTCACAAAGATGAAGGACTACGATATGAGCATCCATATGCTCATGCTGCTTTCGTAGCTTGGGTTCCATCGCGGCTAGCATGATGCAACTCATTTGTTCAGAATCACTCACATGTTTCTGATAGGCCAACAATTAGTCGAGTTGCATTATCACTAGGATGGCGGGAAGAGCGCGAGGACATCTGAGCTTTTCGCCTTGAGAACGATTCTCGAGTTTCTAAGCTAGTCGAAGTTCGGCCCGATCGATTTATTTGAATCGAAATGGAGCATGAATTGACACATCATGATCGATATATTAACTTAGAAATACAAAGCGGCGTATATGAGAAAGATGATTTTAAAATGCATCGATATACATTTATAAATCCCATTCGTTTTTGAATTTCAAAAACCCCAAAATCACGCCGGAGATCGTAGGTCCATCTCGAATGGGTGATATCCATCGTAGTTATGAAACAACCTTGGAGAGAGTCAACAAGCCATTCGTAACTATGACGGTATATCGACTATCTGGGTGCATATCGCGTATATGCAACTATCACAATGTGCTATCAACTAATTGAATGTTCACACATACATCGGGTTGTTAACACATTAACAAGTATGCATCGTATGCATAGCACCCAACTTCACCTCCCTTTACATCGACCTTGGAGAGAGTCCAATCGATGCTCGAGGTTAAAGCGACCCATTAATCGGAAATAGTTTTAATATGGTTAGGCGCATTGACAATTAGCTTGGAAGAGTCAACAACCAAAGCTAACGATTGACCTCGACTCTTACCGTATTAGTATTAAACTATTCCATGGTTTGAACATGTTGGGTTGTAGGGCTTGGAAAGTCCAACAACAAAGCGGAACTACGGTTCTACAACCATATTAATGGAAGGTGTAGGCTTTAATATTGTTTAAGGGTTTTTATGTCTCATCCTCTTTGCATGCAAATAACTATTATCTACATGGCATGACATTCATGACATACATCTACATGTCACGACACGCATGGCATAATGTTATGCATCTAATGCAATTACATGACATACAATTATGTCATGTATATTTTTCCTTATATGTCATAACTATTTATGGAAATAAAATATGTTTAAGATTTGATTCTCCAAATCAAATCATAATTAAATTAGGAAACAAATTTCCAAATCTAATCACATATTTTATTCATGGAATTATTTGATTAATGAAAATCTATTTAGTAAACCAATTTCCTAAATCATTAAAACTACTTATGGATATAAAATATTTTAAGATTTGATTTCCCAAATCAAATCATGATTAAATTAGGAAACAAATTTCCAGAATCTAATCAAATATTTTATTTATGGAAAATATCAATTTCCATAAATACTTAACTTTCAAAGTGGAAGATTTCCATAAATACTTCTAGACTTTCCAAAATTGAAAAATTTCCATAAATACTTCTAAATTTCCAAAATTAGAAAATTTCAGAAATACATTATACTATCATAAAACCATTTTTACGATTATGTAAAACCACAACTGGGCTCTGATACCCTTTGTTGGGTTTTCTTGCATGGCGTGTGTGTGTTCGATCGTATGTTTGTAAACATGAGCACAGTGAGCAATAAAATAATAAATCTATATTTATTACAACACACACAACACTGCGCATGCTTATTACAACAAGTGTAGACATAGCAGTAAATTTAAATTTGCGATAAAGGAAATTTATCTCGTTATACCTTTCGTATGGCGTGTAGCGGGAAGCGGCATCAGCAGGAGCGATTCTCGCTAGAATCGTCTCTATCCGTATCGCGCCGAGTTCCTCGGGATGACCGCTAAGCCACGAGCCGTCTTCGTGCGGGTTACTAGCCTCGTGTTGAAGGCGGCGTGATCGAGAGATGATCACGATCCGAATCCAAATTCGGATCTAAGGCGAGTCCTCAAAACTTCGCTTCTCGGAGAGGTATTCGTCAGCCGATTGGCGAATCGCCCGTCCTCCACCTCAGAGGATTACGGAGATCGAATCCCGATAAGTTATCGCTGTCGGGCTCTAACGTCGTCGAGCGGCTCTCGACGAGAGGAAGAAGCTGTCAGAACTGGACAGCTTGGTGAAAGGAATGGCGCCGGCCAACAAGGAAGCAGTGCTCACCTTTTCACGAGGAACCTAGGAAGATCGGAGGTCATGGGAGGTTCAGGCTGAAGCTTGGGCCAGCAAGAGGAGATGGCGACACCTGACAAATTTGGCGGCAACTAGGGTTAAGGTGGTTGGATTAGGGCTTAATTATCCGTTAAGCCCTCTTTTATAGAGAACTAATTCTCTTAATGGTTATTGGATCATAACCATTAGGCCCGTTAACCCGCTCCATTAAGATAAGTTAAAATAAACCAAACCATGATGGTTTATTTTAAGTTAAAGCGAACGAACCAACTTTTGGTTCATTCGTTTAAAATAAACCAAACCCTTTGGTTTATTCTCATCCATTGGATTAGAACCAAACCATTTTGGTTCATCCATTAGTCTTCGTAAGACCGCGGCCCATCCACGCTTCCATTGCGGTGAAACGATTTCATGCTGCTTTATGTTTGATCGACAAACCTAGTTTCTCTCGATGCGAGAATCCCATTCTCAAGCTCGTTTTAAATCCTTTGGATTACGCTCGTTGTCGCGTGTGACCAAATAGGTTCTCGGTTTATGTTGGCCGTCTATAATTAACCATTAATTATATAGAGCGATCATGAGTGGCACCTAGTAGTACATCATGATCCCCGATTAAGAAAAGATCAGCGGTTGATCGAACTATTTACGAAACCCTTGATGGCTCGAATGATTCGTGCCCCATTCCCTTCACTCATCTTATACCCACTTGGTTGGGGACATGGTCTGTGCCGATCCCACTAAGTGACACTCGTCGCACCTAGCCAGTATCATTTCCTCGTCCTACAGTTCTAGTTACTCCACATGTATCGAAGAGTACCTTACTCTAAACATGTAATGCTTTGGCCAAAGACTTTAGTAACAATCCGACGAGAGGCCATGGGTATACATCTCCTCGCAAGGAGTGGTGAATCCTTTATAGGCTATTGAAACACCTTCGATCGCCGACTTATACCCGATCGTCCGGTCCATCTCCTTAGAGATGTTTGCTTAAGATGTCAGCATAAGTCTCCGTGATCGAGATGACTTGAATCTGAGTCGAAAGGAACATCGTGCTTAAGCGCGATAAGAACTTCGTTGACATATCATATATCACGAGAGAACCGTATGAAGTCTTACTTTGGTCACTCGATGAACTAGTTACCATAACTAGCATCGCGATTAACTCGGACATCACTATGTCTCGGCCCGGTGAGAATCGGTGCTTGGATACACGAGGTATACCTCGTCTTAGTCTCGGCGAAATTGATGGTGTCGAATCCATCGATTCATCGTAGGGATAATTTAGATCATCACGATTACATGTAGAGATACTCATTAGTTGTGATCGATCGAATTCTCTCTTGTGAATCGCGTCGTGGACGTTGATAAATGAGTTTAAGATCCAATCAAATACATGAAACATGTATACTCAAATAGTGAATCTTCATTTATCATATAAATGGTTCATACATAAGGCGATTGCCTTAGGACATCTCTCATATATTACTAACATGCATAACTTATAATCATAATTTATATAATGTAACTATTATTAGTTAAAGAAAGTTATAAGTCAAAACCTAAATTGAACCCACAAAATCCCCATCCTAATATCTCACATCTTGACTCAGTATACGGCAAGTGGATGTTGGCAATGCCTGAAATCAACTATGATGGCTTCTTTACAAAATCGAAGTTTCCTCCTTGAGGTCCTCTCTGCGATTAAGGTTTTATTTAAGTCGGCCGTCGATAAATAAAAAATGTTTTTAACAGCTTCGATAAGATTCTGAGAGGTTGGAGAAGATTAGTCTGTCGGCGGTGCTCGGAGCGAATGCGATGGTTGAAGAATGTGACATGGCAATCTGGTGGATGGAGGTAGTGTGGTGGCAGAGGAACACGTGGCACATGTGCAAGGTGAGCGCGGCGTGGTAATGAAATCAAAATCTTAGGTTTTTAAAAAAAACTTAGATGAATCACTTCAATCAACTCCTAGCTATAGTTTGAGATAAAATAAATAGACTTAGTCAAAATCCTAATAGAATTATGTCATTAATCTAAAAATATTCCAAAAATTTATTTATTTATTATGAATAATAATATTTATATTATTATATTTTATTTTATTTTTTTAACCCTATACAATCGAAACTAATTAAATTAGTCGCACCATTATAATTAATTTATTATTATTATTTTGGTGCCTTTTTCCTTTTTTAAATATTTTTTATTTTTTTTGCATTTTTATTTTTTTTAATATTTAAGTTAAGGTTTTTATTTTTAATTAATATATTTTATATTTAAAAAATATCAAAACCATAACAATGAAGGAGAGCCTTGGCACAGTGGTAAAATTGATGTCTTGTAATCTAAAAGTCACGAGTTTGAATCCTGAAAATAGCTTATTGCAAAACAGGATAAGGTTGCATATACTTGACTCTTCTTTGGGACTCTGCATAGCGAGAGCTTCGTACATCCAGTTGCCCTTATCGAAACAATATCAATAAGACAATATATAGTACCGAAACTGTATTGTTTTGGTCGTGAACCAAAACCTCGACACAAGTCAAGATTTTAAACCATAGCCTAGACAATCACTTTTTGGAACAATCACCTAAAGGGTTCAACTACTTGGATGGAAGATACAATAGAAAATGATATGAGAATAATATCAACGCTCCCTATGTAATTTCATGATCCTTTATCTCCTTTCCTACATATCTTCCATCCAAGTAATCAGACCCAAAAGGAACCTCTTAACTATTAGGTGAAGCTTCCCCTTCCATTTTTACCTAGGTAATCACCTAGATCACTTTTTAAAATGATGATTAGAATGTAATGTTACCATCACATCTATCTAAGCATTTCTCCACCTTGGATAAGAAAAAACCCTTGAGATAGTCTATGAAATATTAAAATTAATCCAAAGTAGAGATAACAGTAGAATACTATAGAGAAAAGGAAAGAGGAGAAATGTAACGAGACAAGGGATCTAAGGTGCAAAGCTTGTGAGTACCCTTCCTCAAAGCAAAAGGAAGATTAAGGCCTGAGACAAGATCAGTCATAGATGATGGTGTTGGGACAACAATAAGTCTCAATGAATGGTCGTAACATGCTCAGCTTTCGACCTTCTATGGTAGATCCTTAAGGTGGTGCAACTACCTCTACAAAAGAGAGTTTAGAAACAGATAATGGAGCAACCACAAATAAAACAGGCAATCGAGTAGGAACAAGAAGTATCTCTATGCCAAACTCAGGAATAGAAAGTATGGTAGGAAAAAAAAATCCAAAGAATGTCACATCTGGAGAGATAAAGATACATTGTAGCTCAGAATAATAGCACCAATACCCCATCTGCATGTGACAATAGCCAAGAAAAAAGTGCTTGATAAAATTAGGAGACACATTATTTCCACTAGGAGAGAAGATACAAGATTAACAAAATATGTACACCCAAAAACACATGGTGGAAATTTAACCATGAAGGACTATAGAATGACATCATCGCATAGTTTGAGAAAAACTCACATTGAAGTAACAATGTACAATTCCTTTTAACCACATGCTTGCTTTTCATTCAGCAACATCGTTTTGTTAGTGCAAAAGGACACAAAGATTGATGAAAGTTGCTTTGGCTAGAAAGAAAAGATTAAAATGTATAAGAAAATTCTTCTTTGGCACTGTTACTTTTCAAATCTTTAGTGAACACACCAAACTGTGTTCTCGACAAGAAAGGAACAAAACATGGGGAAAAAATCAGCACAAACTTCCAACAGAAAGAGTCTGTCATTGTAATCAATGAAGATAACAAAGTATTTAAAATCAAGTTTTGGAGATACCTATTTAGGCCCCAAAATGGTGCAAAAGAACATTTGTGAAGAATGTTAGGAAACAAAAATCTAACATGTTACGTACCCACAAAGTTTGAAGAATCAACTCACTTTAACCTGTAGTCATCACTATTGTGTAGTAAGATCAAAGAAAATGTGCATTGTCAAGGAGGTTATTCTCCTAGTTAACTATTGAACCCTAGTTTTGAACTTAATTAATCATGATGGCATACCATGGTCAGTGTGTTAGTTTCTTGCCTTGTTAAGTACTTCCCTTTCTATCATTATAATTTCTCGACATTAGAAATTAGGGTCCTCAAGGAGGACTTGAACATATAAAAAACAATAAAAACATATGTGATGGCTGAGAATTCTTGCTTGCAAAACAACATAATTGCTTTCATTCATGAATTTTTTATGAAGATTATCAAAGAACTCTTCAAAGATTTCCTGCTTATTTAGCATCGATTGGTGTACACAAGGATTTCCTCAATGATGTACAGCATGTAAATCCAACCATTGTTGAACCATCAACTAACTGATTGATGGCACTATGAACTCCATTGAAAGATTCCATCCCAATATGGCGAGAATATTCTCATGACTGCGAAGCAGTTGATGATTGTGACATGTTATTGAATTAAAGGCAACCCTAACTAACAGCGCAATCACAAAGATTTTAGATTCGTGTAAGAAATCAACAGCCTGAAGAGACTGAAACCAAGATGCAGTAGCTTGAAGAAACGCGAAGGAATCAAGCCCAAGCACTAACGAACCAAGGTTATGGAGTTGAGATACACCTAGCGGCAGGGGGAAAAAAAAGAACTAGACAGCAAAGAGAATCTGGCAGCAACAAGAAATCGAGAGGAAAAAAGACAACCTGTAGAATCCAAAATCTGTTCTTGCTACGAAGGTAGGCACTCATTCGGGTGATGATGCAACGAAGAAGAATCCCGCGGAATCAACTTCAATCCGGAGCTGCACGGTAGCCGGAGTTGCATGGATTGAAGGCTGTGCGGATGACGGAGTCACATAGAAGGCACCGCAAAGGCCGAAATCGCGCTGGGAACGACAAGATTCGCGCAGGCAATCGCAGGAAGCCGAAAGAGGAAATCGATGCGTGCGCAGAGACCCTCAATGCACGGGGGATGCATTCGCCTCTAGGTATCACCATGCATGTGCATTAGCGGGTTAGCCTTTACGATTGCACCCATAGCGATTGCATATTCCAATCAAGACTTCAGTTATTAACATTTTAAACCACTGCTATAGCTGTCGGTTCAAATCCAACTATTTAACGCAAAAAAAAAAAAACTTGAAATCGCAAACCAGGTCAGCTAGTGCCAGTTGCCGATCGATGTTTACTGAAGCATTTGGCAAGTAGTTTTTTGGGTAACGAAATCATCCTTTGCGATAGCTGAAGCTGCAAAGGAACATAAATCTTCAATCATAGAAAATTGGGGCCAAATGCTGACCTACATAATCTGAATTTTCTGATAGCAAAAACGATACACCCTAGTTAGAGATCAAGAATCATTTGCCTGGAGCCGACGGAAGTTTTCTTCCTCTTCGATTTCGGGTTTCGGTTGCTCAAGCATGGCGCAGCGTCGGGCCTGGGCCGATGTGCGATATATACCTTGTCATCGCCTTCGCCGTTCCTACCTATCTTGTCGGTGGAGCAAGGACGGATTCCTGCCTCTGCAGTATTACACGCAAGCTTGATTCAAAAACACTTCCTTTTTTTTTCCCTTTGTCCAGCAGAACTGTGCTCGCCGTATTTATATTACATAAAAATTAAATAAAATAAAAAAAAAACTCATTTCTTTTAAAGTAGCCCGCGGTAGATCTAAATATATACCTGTTCTTGGTTGAATTTATCCGGTTGGAGGATTTTGGGCTTACGTCGGAGGAAATGATCACAGCCGGAAGATTCCTCTCGCTTCCACAAACCAAATCGCTGGATGTTTCCTCTCCTTTTTCTTTTCTCCGGGGAACCTCGCCTTGGACGCACTCCTTCCCTTTTAAGGGAAGGAGGCATACCTGAGCGTGCTCGGCGGTTCCCGCTCTGCACTGTCTTGAATTCGCCACGAACTAACATCTCTCACTCGTCAGTATGTCACATGCAAAATGATCGCGTGACCAATTTTAGAAGGGTGTTTAGTCGCATGACTAAATGATCGCATGACAATTTTCAAGAGAAGTCTAGTCACATAGACTAAATCGAAGTAACATCTATTGTCCCAAAGACTAATAATAGAGCAGATTAATAGTCAAGACTAAATGAAACATCAAATTAGAAAATGGTTCGTCGATACGTTAGCGTTGAATGCTAAGAAAGTTGTTACACCTTACGTAGTTGCTCGTAGAGTGATACATGCTAAGAGAAGTTATTCGCTAACTTAACAGCCACTCTCCGTATGATACATAATCATTCTCCGGATGACGCAGTCGTCTCGGTGGTCTGAAACCATTTATCTTATAGCCTGCGATTTCCGGGTGACACATAGTCGTTTTCCGGATGATACAAAATCATATTTACGGTGGTACATAACCGTTTTACTTGAAACATTTATGTCTTGCTTTTACCCAGTTAAATAATTTTATTTACATCGATATGAATATCTCTAATCCCTTAAATTGACCGTCATGTCGAGAGTATCTCATATTCCAAATATTCACAAACATTTCATACACTGTGAGAAAGAGTCGACTAGTGAATAATACTCATTAGATGTAAACTTATTTAATCTTCCTTTTTAGTGTGAATCTATTCATTTTAATCGATAGCTTTCCTAGACATGTTCCATAGGCCAAGATCATCCATAGTCGTAGGTAGACATGCTAAAGTAGCAAACCTTGATTAAAACTTGAGTAGACATCTAAATAGTCACAAAGGGCAAATTTTGATATCAACATATAATCTCAAAGGGCTCACATAGTAGAGAAGCAGGGATCCATTCTCCTACTACCCTTATTGTCGTCTTAGCACATGTGATATCATTCACATGCTACGATGTCGTCCTCTTTACCAATAAAGAGCGCATGTTTTCCTCAAAATAACATCGTCTGATTTGATCTAGACATTCCCAATGTCTAATCCGAATTCAACACATGAATCCGAATTGACATATGAATTCTAATCGGCTCAAAAACTATAGTAAATGGTGGGTTCATTTACTTGATCATTTACCACAAAATGATCTTATCTTGATACAAATATCAAGACGACCCTAACTTATAGGAATGTAACAAATTTTACAGCTTCCAAAGCTAACAACCACATAGGCTGACCTATAAGCATCGGTCTTACCTCTATTCATACATAACAAATAGAGATGATTGTCCATGTGAGAGGACGATCACTACACCTTAACATGCTTATCGAGATCTTATCACTAGAATGTAACATAACATACCTGAATAGCAGTTATGGTGGCATTTGAAACAATCAAATCATTATATTGATTGTCATTACAAAACGGTTACATTCTACGAAGTCCCATGGACTTTACATGCTCATTAAATGACTCTCTAGTCATTGGCTTAGTAAAAGGATCTGCAAGCATAGCTCGTGTAGGGATATACTCAAGAATCACCTTCTTTTTAGCAACAATATCCCTTATAAAGTTGTACTTTATAGCTATATACTTGCCCTTCTTTGTGATATTTGGGATCCTTGGAAAAAGCTATCATGACTTAGTATCGCGATAGGCGATCCTTTGGACTCCCATTCTCGTGATCTTGAATGCTTTAGGAACCTCCTCAAATTTGCTTCTTGTGCAATTCTTGAACATGCCCATATTTCCATTGTAGATAAGGCCACCACAGGCCTATTTCTTGTATTCGGAGATGGCGCCACCATTCAACAAGAACGCATAGCCAGATGTAGATTTTCTATCATCCAGGTCCCCAGCCCAATCTGCATCTGAATAGCCCATAAGGCTCATATCTGGTCCTTGATAACAGAGACAATAATCTGTCGTCGCCTTCAGATATCTGAAAATCCTTTTCACTGCCTTCCAGTGTCTCGATCCTGAGGTTTGGTGCAGGTGACTAAGCCCAACTGCATAGCCGATATCGGAGACGAGTACACAACATAGTATACATTAAACTACCTATGGCAGCGGCATATGGTTTTTATTTATGTCATTTATTTCATTTGGAGTCTTGGGACTCATACTTTTGCTCAAGCAGTACCTTTCGTAGCAATTATGTACATTTATTTGCATTGAGACATGTTAAAATGTTGTAACATCTTAGTAATATAAGACTCTTGTGACAAACCCAAAGTCTCTTTGATCGATCCGGATGATCTTAACCCCTAAGATGTATTGACTTCTCCCATATCTATTGTGTCAAATTGAGAAGAGACCACTTTTTGACTTCTTCATAAAACCTATGTCATTTCTGCTTTATCAGATATCATCAACATATAATGATAAAATGACATACTTTCCTTTTCCTTCTTTAGGAAACGCAATGATCCTCGTTGATCATTTGAAACCATAAGATAAAACCACTTTGTTAAATCTTATGTTCCATTGTCTTGGCGCTTGCTTGACCCATATATAGATTTCTTGATCTACATACTTTATCCTCTTGGCCTAAAGCAGCGAAACCTTACAATTGAACCATATAGATTTCCTCGTCAAGCTCACCGTTAAGGAAAGCGGTTTTGACATCCATCTGATGTAATTCCAAGTCATAATGTGCCACAAAGGCCAAAATAACTCGGATTGACACAAACTTCACTACGGGAGAAAATGTCTCTTCAAAGTCAATACCCTCTCTTTGGGTAAATCCTTTTTACTGACAAGCGAGCCTTGTATCGGTTAATCGATCCATCAGACTTCCTCTTTATTTTGAGAATCCACTTATTCCCAATGGCCCTTCGGCCAGGAGGAAGATCGACTAACTCCCAAACTAGATTCCGAATCATTGACTCCATCTCTTCTTCCATTGCACTTTTCCACTTATCTCTAACTCTACATCCCAACGCTTCCTCGGTGATTGAGGTTCATCTTCCAATCAGGGAGTGTCATCATTGCCTCATTCTCAATATCAAACCTCCTTTTAGGTATGATCTTACGAACACTTTTCCGTAAGTTGCATTGAGAAGTCACCCCGTGATTAGGCATATTACTCCCACTCGGTTGACTAGGTTCAGGTATCCCACTAGACACCTGTCTTGTTGATAACGACTCATCCTCCTCAAAAAGAGGAACTGTCTTATCAACTTCACCCTTTGTTGGGAACTGTCGGTTTAAAGCGACATCTCTCGACTCAATCTAGAGATTGTCCCCTCACCTATAAAAACATAACCTTTTGAAGTATCGAATATCTTATAAAGATACACTTCTTACCTCTAGGTCCTAGTTTTCCATATTTGTGAGAACTATTATGAGCGTGGCGGTGACCCCAGGTCTCGGATTGCTCAATCTGGTTTTACGCCGTCAGCGTTCATATGGGGTTGATGAACCCGACTTTGAAGGCACTTTGTTAAGTATATATAGCCTAGTAATGCATCTCCCGATAGGAGACGCCAAATTAGCTGCGCCATCATGACTAACCATTTCAAGAAGAGTCCTATTTCTTCTTTCGACCCCATTTCTTTGTGGAGTTCTGGGATCGTTAGGCGTCTAATAATCCCCTTATCATTACATGTCGTCTTGAACAATCGAGACGGATATTCACCACGTCGGTCGAGGCCTTAACCCTTACGTTTTGATTCTCAACCGTTGAAATAACGAATGAAATAATCAAGCGCTTGATTTTTGAGAAATCAAATACACATGACCATACCTAGTGAAATCATCAATAAATGTAATGAAGTAGGAAGCTCCATGCACACTCACTCGTGGACCATGAATATCCAGAATGAATCAATTGCGATAGCAAATCTGCTCTAATAGCCTTTCCAAATGGTTTCCTAGTTGCTTTTCCAAGACATGCTCACATATAGACAAGCTAATCTTAGCACGAGAGCCCAATAAACCCTCTCTAGCTAATCGATTCATGCGATCTTGTCCTATATGTCCCAATCTAGCATGTCAAACCTCATCAGATATATCGCTTACTAGTAAGAGCAATGTTTGAAAAACAACTATGAATCGCACAATTCACATCGAGCACCACATCTAGTACCATAAAACCATTAGATAAATAACCATATCCGATTGACACGAGTCGATCTTAAGTTCTACACAGCATTGAAAAAATTTCTGAGTAACCCGAATCAAGAAGACTAATGCGGATACTAGATTCCTTGAATCTCGGGCATACAAGGACATCATGAAGAAACAAAGTACTTCCACCACGAAGGTTGAGTTTACAAGTCGACTCCTTTGACTTGACTCTTGCATTGTTTCTACATAAATCCATTTGTTACTGCAGTACGACGATACTCCACATATGTAACCGCTCTCGAGCTACATGGTTGGTTGCTCCCGAATCTATAATCCTGAAGGATAAGAATCGGACATCAACACGATTACTAGCAAAATGCTCGGAAACGGACTAGAAGTTACCTTCTTAGGCTCGATACATTCAGCAAAAAATGGCCCTTCTTGCCAGATAACTTGCTTTTAGGTTTCTTCTCTGTCTTCTTCTTCTTGATTTGATTCTTCCGGCCGTTTATTCTTTCCCTTTCCTTCTTGTACCATTTTTCTTGGATCCGGATGATCCAGGAGCCTCTGACCAAATAGGCTTGGCGAAATCCTCATGATTCTACTCTCTCGACCTCTCCATTTCAACATGCCGTGAGACATCGTGAAAGTCTTAATACTCTCACTTGTGAGTTAAAGTACGCTTCATGGTCTCCCAAGAATCGGGAAGAGAGCGAATAACGCTGAACTGTTGTTATTCGGTTAACTCATGGCAGTGATTTTGACTCCGGATCGTATTCGACATCTCACGAGATGTTGAACCATCGTTACATTGGACGCTTCTTATATGTCGAACGATCGTCATTGCGAAGCTTGCTCGGACTTATTCCACGTATCTCTCTACAGGGCTACCCAGACAGCATGAGCCGAAGGATATGGCTCATACTCTAACACTAGGTCATCCACCATTGAACTTATCAATATTCCCTTAGCAGTGGAATCCTTCCTTTTCCACACCTTATAGGTATCAAGGTCACGTCATCTTGTCTTTGTATTACTCTCAGCGAGTTCCAACAAAACTGATTAACGACCTCTAGAACTTCCTGTTCCTCGAACAATTGAATCTTGAGGTGTCATATCTTATAGTTATCCCATTCAGTTTTCACCTTTGTTGGTTCTATGATGTTTTTAGTTGCCATAACCTAACATAAATAAACACATTATTTAGTTACTCAGTGTATGCTTTTATGTATGTAATCTCAAAAATAAACTCAAGATAAATCTGATTTGGTTTACAAAATCAAGTGACAACTCGTTATCACTCATCATTTGTATGTCAATCGGACTTATATTGACATATTTTATTACATGCATCCCACTTAATGATTTTAGTCATTATTACAGCATGATATTACACATGAACATATCATTATATACACATTTGAACTAATCAAGGGCATACTTAGTAATCATGCATCATGTAGAATTAACAACATCAAATGAACTAATCATTAAATGAACATATCATTAAAATAAATATGTTGTACAATGTTAACAAATAACAAAGTCTACTTAGAATGTAACAGATTACATTCTTCCTACTCATAAACTAAAAATAACTCTTAATAGACTAGATGGCGATTCGCTCCCCTTTAGGATAAGCCCCTGGATAATCATGACATGTCGCTCGTCTGGACTCGACTACGATTACTCTCTTTGGGACACTCACAGTACACGTGCCACGATCTGAGTCCTTTAAAGACCCACAAATCGAGAACCAAAATCCTCCTTTGGGTCTTCTTGGGATCCTCTTCACGGTCGGCGTAGTTAATCGACTCTGTGCCTGATAACGGGTATATGAAATGCGTCCTTCATGTAACTCCCAAAATTGTCGTGCCGCATCAGCAAGATTATCGGGCAATGAACGAATCAACGCCCAAATCCTGTAGTTGTCTAATACTGGAAACTCCTACATCTCGAGCTTCGGACCCGATCATCGGCTTCCTATGTGTCCAACGACTCCATGGTAAGTGCGTCATAGTCAAGTCTTCGATAGCCTCCCTATACCGATTGCGCAACACATCGCGCCGGGTCATAGTGGTATACATCCGCACCATCTGTAAAATTGAAATAAATCATGTCAGTATATAACCGACAAAACCAGTACAAATACCGGTATATTCCAATTTAATCAAGGCACAGAACAAATATACATATTTCAAGAAGAATTAAACTCCTTGAATTTTAGGCTATTATCAATTGACCCATTGATCAATTAATTTTGACCCACAGACAGTCATTAAACTAGTTCTATCCTTAAGTTATCCACGTCAGATTGCAATTGTTTCAAAACAACTCATCTAACTATAGTTATGAGTTTAGTCAACCATAGTCAACCTTACACCATTCTTGTGTGAATTTAATTAGACACTAAGTCTTCTATTGGAATCAAATTAATTGAACTCATGTCCAATTAAAATTTGATTCAAGATCCATTTAATTAGGCCCAATTAAGCCGAGCTAAATTAAGTCTAAAGCCCAATTTCAATAATCTGTACGAAACAGATTAATCAATTATTCGGCCCAAATAAAGCCCAATTAATTCGGCCCAAATTGAAGCCCAATTTTCGGTCCAAATTAAACAGCCCAATTAATTCGGCCCAAATAAAACCCAATTAATTCGGCCCAAATTGAAGCCCAATTTTCGGTCCAAATTATAAAATCTATTCTAAACAGATTAATAAATAAATAAAAAATTATTTTTAATTTTTTTTTATGCCATATCTGTACGAAACAGATAAAAAAAAACCTTTTTTTTTATTTATTTAATAGCAACATTTTCTATCCCGTGCGCGCGCCCTAATCCCGGCGCTGCGCTGCGTCAGCAATGGGTGGCCTTGGTTGCCCTCTGGCAAACGGTCGGCCACCTCCGGCACCGGTGACCGTCGCCTCCGGCACACGGCCAGCCGTCGCGCCTACGCCCGATGGCTGCGCCATGCCGCGCGCCGGTAGTGCGACATCGCCCGCGAGGCGTCGTCGTCAGCGACCTCATTTCCTCCGTAGCCGTCGTTCGCGTCGCCGGTGTCGGCAAGCGGCGCCCCGTCGTCTCGCGCCTCTGCGCGTCGCCTCCGTGTCGGAAGGCGTCGGCTCGCGTCGCTTCAAGCGGCCGGATCTGCGGCGGCCGCGGCCGAAGAAGAAACAAATTGAACAGGTAAACTACACGCTCTGATACCAATGTAGATCTAAATATATACCTGTTCTTGGTTGAATTTACCCGGTTGGAGGATTTTGGGCTTGCGTCGGAGGAAATGATCACAGCCGGAAGATTCCTCTCGCTTCCACAAACCAAATCGCTGGATGTTTCCTCTCCTTTTTCTTTTCTCCGGGGAACCTCGCCTTGGACGCACTCCTTCCCTTTTAAGGGAAGGAGGCGCCTGAGGCGTGCTCGGGCAGTTCCACATGGCTACTGTCTGCGATTCGTGGGCGCGAACAACACCCGTAGTGCTAAAATTTATATAGAATATTTACGAGAAAGTTTGATTTTTTTTTTTCAATTTGATATATAGAGAGAGAATTCAGTCAGTCACGATTCGATCGAAATTCGATCACGATCTGATCGAAATTCAATCGCAATCCGATCGATATCGAAATCCGGTTAGATTGCGATCGGAATCCAAGCGGACGCCGATGAATCGGAACTGTGCACGAATAAAATTACGGCGAAAAAAATATTGTGTATTTTTTATTTACGATACAATCATAATTAATTGGACGACAGAAAAATCATCGTGCAAGAAACGACGCTCAAAATATCAAACTCTTATTTATATATATATATATATATATTTATTGTGGAACAAGCCTTCCTTTCTTAAGCCTTAAGATTATTAAAAATTTTGGAAAAAAAAAAATCAGAATTAGTGTTATGGATGAGTCAAAATGCTAGATGTTTTGCTTGCCTTGAGGTTTTGAATGCTTATTGTAATAGTGTGCAGTTGCAGTCTTTTTGCAACTGCACTGTAAAGTGTGTAATAGACGCCCAAGGAAGCAGATTCTAGCTATAGCTACAAGAGAGAAAAGAGAGATTGCTATTGCGAATTTTGTGTCGAATACAACTGAGTTTTTTGAGCATTCATCCAGGATTTGGTGTGAGCTTTTGGATCATTGAGATGATATCATTATTTTTTTAAATAGTTCAGATGTTCATAGATAATATTTAAAACATAATTTTAAAATCAACCTTTAAAATATTCATAATATTCATTTTATTTGAAATTCAAATTTTGATCTTTTTGAGTATTTTACTATTATTGTATCCAACTTCATCCCCGTTACATGCAATACTACAATATTATAATACATATCTCTACTACGGATGTAACCGAGTCGGTATTCGTATGGATGGTTATAGAATTGAAACAAAAGTCGATCCCAAAGATTTTCTCTGGAAGTATGATACCTAGGAGACTATTCAATTATCGCAATTGACAATTTATTTTTCTACGATGATTATAAAATTAAATTAATTGATAGAGATGTTTGAGATGAACATAATCACCAAGATATAATAACATAAACTAGCCTGAGCAGTATCCTGGTACTTCAACAGCATATTGCGAAAAGAATGGAAGTCAAGTTTTCCATAGGAAAATAAATGCACAAAGAAATCTATATAAGAAAATATTACAATTTTTCCCCAATCACAAAATTAAGAATGTATCTTACAATTGGAAAAAAAGAAAGAAAGAAATGTAATTAAAGAATTACTAAAATTAGATGCATACCATTGAAAAGAAGGGAATCCTTTCCTCCTGGAGCAGCAAGGATATCAGGGAACAGCAATTTGACCACAACCTCAGGCTGCTCTCACTCTGAGTGGCAACGCGCTCCGAAATGTCGAAGCTCTGCTCTCGATGACAAAATCCTCAGAATGTTTATCCGAGTGGCCTAAATCAGTGTACAATCTGTTGTCTATATCAGACAGCGTTGAGTAATCATATCTCATTCTTAATACATGGTGAAGTATCGCACAGGTGCCAATTCATGCAACAGCCGTTTTAACGTTCTCCTCTTCTGCTAAAGAATTAAGCACACCCCAATTCTTCGTGCTTTGAACAACCCGAATAGCAGGTTGCCACATTAATCTGTGCGCAGCATTGAAGTTCTCGTCGCAGGAACGATGAGCTGGATCAGCAAATGGAATCATCAACCAAGGCAACAGAGGGAAGCATTCACCCCCAACCAAGTACTGTGTCGCTCCAAGCAGCTTCCCCTCTTGCACGTCTTTGTAGAGCGACGAGGATTTAAGAATCATGTAATTAGTTCGATCGCCCTGAAATCCAGCAGAAGTGCATGATCCTAGAAAAAGAGTCAGCCCCACAATCTGCGCTGCAACGACGGAACCTCCAAACGACTAGAAGCGGCAGAAGACCATGACGCCACAGCATTCGGGGAGGCCGCCACCGGCAGCCTGGAATCCGGCGGAAACGGAAGCGAGTTCAGGCGCGGAGGGAAACGTGATCCAGAAGCGGAAATTGGTGCAGAAAGGCGCGCCGTGGACTTAGGCATCCCAAAACAGGCGGCGAGGTCAGGGTAGGGAGCATCGGAGGCAAGGCGAGGGAGCGCGATGGTGAGACGGGTGGCTGCACAGAGACGGAGGGAGGAACCGGAGCAGTCGCGGCAGTCGAGGAGGCCGCAGAGCCACTCGAAGGTGGCGGATTTGATGCGTATGAAAAGAAGAAAGTGGTCGAGTTCGCGTCGGTGAAGGACGATGGCGTCGTTGGCCTTCGAGTCAAGCTGATGGCGCTTACGCTTGCGGGGACGGCAAGGGGAGGCGGCGACGACGTGGGAGGCTCGGGAGTGAAGGGGGAACCGGGAAAGGAAAGGAAATGGAGAGATGGAGGTAGGGCCGCAAATGAATTAAAAAGCTGTGAATAATTTTGATATTCGATTAATAAATAAGTATACAAATCAATTAATAAATAAATTTAAATAATTGATTTTGTTAATATTCGTGAATAAGAGGAATGATATGTTGTGTGTGCGTTAGGCGCACCTCGCCCGCTCTCAGCCGTCGAGCTCGGCTCGCCGGATTCTTGCGCGACCTCGGCACATTGATCGGCCGCGATTCAGTCGGATCGCGGTCGGATCGTGGCCGAATCACGACTGCAAACCGGTCGGGAAAGGACCGTTGCCGCTGGGCAATCCTTTCTCGACCGGGTGCGGTTGTGATTCGGCCGAATCGCGATCGATTTGCGTCGGCTTCCGACCGTAATCCGGCCGGAAGTCGAGCCCGTTCGGACCGCCGACGAGGTGCGCTTCCAATGCACCCGGTCCGCCGACCGGAGGTGGTCGGACGGTGCAGCGGCGGCAACAGCGAAGGGTCGGGCGCGAGTGCACTGTGCAATTTCTCAGTTGCGGACGGGTGCACAACAATCGGACGCGTAGGAGATCAAACCCATCATGAATAATATTCGAACATAATTAAATTTATTTAAAAGTTATTTATATTCATTTTATAAATTAAAATTAAAATTTTAAACAAATAAATAAATTTAATTTAAAACTTGATAATATTTAAATAAATTAAATTTAATCAAATTTAAATCCAGTTGAAATCGTGTGTCGATTAAAATATTTATTAAATAAATTAAGTTCAGTTTAAAAGTCAACTTCAATTTAAAAAATTAAGTTTAATAATTTTTTTTTAATAGTTTGATTAATTTTAAATTCGATTTAATTTAATTTGATTATTTTATAAATAAAATTGAATATTATAAAATTTAGAAAGAGAGAGAAGGGGGTGTGGAAGATAAAGGGCGTGACTGGGCGATGGGGCAGAGAAGGAGGAGAAGAGGGAGTTGGGATACGAGGAAGGAAACTTAAGGCAGCTACTTCGGGGTACGTGGTTCTCCAACCTTCAAAGGGGAGAGAGCAGAAGTAGGTGAATGGGGCCCTAGACGAGGCAGTCCACAGATGCCAACGATCAACTTCTAAGAAAAAGCACAGGCAGTCTACTTACAAATTAATTGAAATTTGACAATCCTTTTACCAAATAATTCTATTTCTAAGAAAAAGTAGCGGGCGATTGTTACTTTTATCTTATGATTATTTACAAATATTTTTTTTAATGAATACATAAAATTGAATACGTTTATTTAAATTAAATTGACAAAAAAAACATCATTGGTTAATTTTTATAATAAATAATCATTGTTGCCTTTAGCTATTAATTAATCAATTAATTTAAAAATGAAAAAAAAAATCTTATGGAAAATAAATGCGATAACTCTGGTTAACCAATATAATCGACCAAATCGTTCCGATTAATAAAATACACGAAAGGAATATTCACTATTGCGCCTCGTCGAAAAGTCCACCGTGCCGGGCGACATTCCGCAGGAAAAAAAGTTGGGGGCGTTTAATACAGAGAAAAATTTTTATTTTTATTTTTTGAGAAAATAAAAAAATATGTTTGGTTGGTATCTTACTTTTTGAGAGAGAATTTTTTAAAAAATTAAAAAATAAAAAAAAATTATTTTTTATTTTTCAAAAAATAAAAAATAAGAATGCTGTCAAACGACCCTTTATTATTTGTTTTTCCATTTTTCGACGTGGACTTCATTATTTTTTTCGATATATGATCGAGTCTGGCGTGATCATCTGCATAGGGTATCATAAAATTGACTCATCGATTCCCACATCCAGCCGTCCACACTTTCAGGCCTACGCTTTCTAAGCGATGAAGCAAACGCCAATGTGTTGCAAGAAATGCAGAGGATCCGAACCAAAACCTTGCTTTCCGGTCTGGACCACAGCCAACCAACACGACAGACAAAAACTACCTAAATGGTATTGATTTTGATTCGCCATCTCGGTTTGGATCCAATTTATTCCAAATAAACCACGGAGGAAGGAGGAGTAAACCTCTTTCCTAATCCATTCTCCGCGTCAACCCAGCGTCGGAGTGCCGGCGATGGGTTGCACTCAATCGGTGATCGAGAACGAGGAGTCCGTCATGCGATGCAAGAATCGCAAGCGCTACCTGCGCGATGCGGTCGCTTCCCGCAACGCCTTCGCCGCTGCGCAAGCCGCCTACGTCGTCACCCTCAAGAACACCGGGGCCGCTCTCTCCGATTTCGGTAAGAGCGAACTCAACGACGTAGCTCCATCCCACTCCCACAGCTCCGCCACCGGCGCCTCTGCCTCTGCCTTATCCGTCGGAATAAAGCCGCCCATGGAGACCCTTCCTCCGCCTCCACCTCCTCCGCCGGCCGACTCCTCCGTCGCCGCCGCCTCTCTGCAGCGGGCTGCCAGTATGCCTGCCGACGTTAAGGTACCTAAATCCAAAAGGAGGCTGAATAGCAAAATTCCCATCGATGCCGCGATTGAAGAAGAGGACGAAGGCGATCGCGCTGATGACGATCGTTCAACTTCGGGGAGCTCGTCCCCTGCTCCGCCGCCTCGCCTTCATCCTCAATTCAATCCTCGGTCTCAGGAAGCCCGCCCGCCCCCCGAGACCTCCGGGACGTGGGACTTTTTCTTCAGGGTGAACGAGGATATGATGTTGCCCACCCTTAGCCAACCTGAAGATGAGACCACTTGGCCCCAAAAAAGGAAGGTGGAGCAGGACAAAACGGTCAAGGTTGAGATGACGCCTCCACCTAGAGCTGATGAAGTTCGTCATCAGGAAACACCGGTCATGCCTACAAAACTGGTGAATGAGCAACCTCCGTCACCATCCAAATCGGTCAAGAAGGTCGTTAAGCATAGCTCTGCTGTGGAGCAACAGCCTGTTGCATTCGCCGAAGCAACTGAAGCCAAGAAGAGCAGAACCATGCCTACTAGTGTAAATCTGCTTCAGATTTTGATTGAACTGGATGACCATTTCCTGAGGGCGTCCGAGAGTGCTCATGAAGTCACAAAGATGCTTGAGACACCTCGTCTGCATTACCATTCTAATTTTGCTGACAATAGAGGTAAGCAAATCGTAGGTTATTTGAGATTTCCCATTTCTAATTGCTGCAATCTGTATAGTAGACGCTGTTTTCTCTTGTATTTTTCTAATGGCAAATGAATTCTGCTTAACGACATACTATGATTGGTGATTGACTATACTTCTACTATCAATGTAAAGGATGGACCATTTTCCCTATGCATTTGAATGAATATGCCCACACCTTAGCAAATTAGCCTAATATAGGTCTGAGATAACTATCCCACAAAAACATTTAGAACTCTCACACTGTAAAGAAACTCCCAAGAATTTCATTAAAATTGAGAATAACTTACATGAAGGGTTGGGACCTCCTTCTATAAAATGAAAAAAAAAATACTTCGAAAAAAATTAACTTATTCCCCAATTATGTGAAATTATCTGTCACCTCTATAAGAAGAGGTATCTGTATTGTAATCAATACAGTCCAAAAGAAATGCAATTCTCTACTTTTCTTTCAACTGTAAGCAAGAATGATGAATATAATTACATGGAGAATTTGTACTCCTTCTGTTTTCAGGACACATCGATCATTCAGCAATACTCATGCGAGTTATTACATGGAACCGTTCATTTAAGGGCATTTCTCATGCAGAAAGTGCACAAGATGACTTTGCTAAAGATGAATTGGAAACACATGCAACCATTCTTGACAAGATGCTTGCGTGGGAGAAAAAGCTTTATGATGAAGTTAGAGTAAGTTTCTTACATATTTTTAATGACAAGTTAAAGTTTATAATTTTTTATTTAGAGTTTATTGGTTGTTAATGCCTGGCAAACTGCATGGCAAGCTTCGCAATATTACTTCTCTGTTGAAGCTAATTACAGACTACTCTTAACTCTTAAACAAATGGAAAGATCATTTATATTTAGATCTAAATATTAAAAAGAGTAAGCTTTGTTTAGGCCTTTTTATTTCCTTAAATTATAAATTGGTAAAACTTGTTGCTGATTCCTAATGGCAACAAAGGTTTTGTTCCTATTGTAATAAATTTCTTCATGTCTCTTGCTGGAATTGGTGAATATGAAATCTCATACTCCCGTGACTATGTAAGAAACTTCTAGTATGACAATCTTTCATGTTTGTTGTATTATTTTCGTGTCAACCCTTAGATTTCTATAAGTTAAATAAGATAATATTCTTTTTTCTTTGTTTGGAAATAATCTTGTGGGTTGTATTGGTTGTATTTCTGTAATGGAGGGTGCTTCTAGCTTGTTTATACTTTGAACATCATTGTGCATGATTAAAAAATAAGATACTATTTAATTTATTGAATACTAAATGTTGAATTGTTGTCCAAATGGGTAAAAATAGAATTAAGATGTGAAACATGGTGAACAAAACATAATAAAGAGCAAGTCATGGATAAACATAATAAAGAGCAAGTCATGGATAAACATAATAAAGAGCTAAGACATGGATAAAGAGTTAAGTCATGTGGTTATTTCATTTAAATAATCATCTTGGGTTATTTACCCTCATCTATTCTGGGTGCCTTGAAATAGAGCTTTATATCCTATGCAGTTTTCAATTATTTGATGTGGGTTTCGGTATCAACTCAGGAAGGTACTGCCTTGATGATCTTTGCAGACCTAGTTATGAATCTTAACGAGTGGGAATACAATTAAATTTGTATCTGTTTACTAATTAGATCCTGATGTGTGGGATTGAGGTGGGTTTTAGTCTCAATTTGGCTTGCATTTGGGTTGAGCTGGCTTATTATTACCTTCACTTCTATTTGTCTTCCATCGTGGATCATCAGAGCACAATCAAACTCCAATGCTTACTATATCTAAATGCTCATGCAAAGCCTCCATGGTTGGCCCTTTGTCGCGAACCCATCTTCAGTTTGCTATTGCATGTCTTTGTTTGACTTATCACCCATTTTCAGCTAGATTTTGTTTGATAGGTTGAGACAAGCTTGTTTTGCATAATACTGGCGATACATGGTTGGCATTGAGCGATACAAATGGAGAAAGAAATTTTCTTAGTGGTGTCTTGTTCCTTCTACCTGTGCCCAACGTCATCAAATAAGATTTACAACCACACTTGGATCTCTGATAAGTTTATCTAATATGGTCTTTGGACCAATTGTCATTTTGCTGAATTTTAGTTTTGTTTAATTTTTTTATTACATGTTTGCTTTTATTCTCTACAGAGCATCCCCTAGGTTTTAGTTTGTCTGCTTGTAGAATTTTTTTTTGCTTGCTAATCTGCTTTTATGAAATGGTCTGCAAATCCTTGCTTACTCACATACCTAACTGATACGAGGAAACTTTTCCATACAATGCCCTTATATTGCTGAACTGCCTTAAGTTTCATCAATTGTCAAATATCATAATACATTTTAGTCTCTATACAGGCTGGTGAATTTATGAAAATTGAGTATAAGAAAAAGTTGGCTATGCTGAATAAGCTAGAGAAACGTGGCATTCACTCGACAACATTGGAAAGAACCAAGTCAGCTGTAAGCCATTTGCAAACAAGATATATAGTTGACATGCAGTCAATGGATGCAACAGTTTCAGAAATTAATCATCTTCGTGATGATCACCTATATATCAAGCTAGTGGAACTTGTTAATGGGTAAGTTGTTACTTATTGTCTCACTGGTACACATATGTAACTACATGTGCATACTTTAAAGCATGCATGTCCTTTTTTTCGCTTCTGATATGGTGGGATGACGCAACAGCAAGGAATGATGGTGAAATGAGTGTTCTAGTTCTTATGTTTGGTTTCTCTGCCTTGGGATATGTCCTATTATATACTTCGTCTCTGTGATGGCCTATCCATGCTGATTTTTATATCTTCGCTACCAGATTCGATTTTATTCATGCTGTCAACTAGTTCAGTACACTTGACACAATAGGCTGGGATTTTGATTCTTGAGTCCCTATCCATGTGATTTGACTGCAAGATCGTGACATCACACTACAAAGGGATCAAGAGGAAGCACAATTTCACAACTACAAGTATTGTTGATTGACCCTAGAACCTGACCTGAACTGATTGTGACTTCAGTATTTTATTTGATGAACCCAGGGGATTACTAAGTCATACCCGCCAACATTGCACTATACTCTCCAGGAACAAACCTAATAGTGGTATGACTTTACTGCTATCCTTAATTCCTAAATAATAGGTTCAATGTCGATTGGTAATGCTGCAATAAGGTATTATTTTCCTAATTATCTCCCCTTTTTTGCATTGGTACTACTAGTTACGAAGGATAATCAATACTTTGTGGGTAAACTCTAAATTGTTTCTGTGGCAGATGTCTGTAAATCTCACAACAAAAGATATCATACTAGACCCGGCGATAAGTTTTCCTAGCGTTTGCCCTGGTACATCATTAGTCAACTAAATGAGGGGACCTCTTTTCTTTATACGGAGTGCGTGAACTTCCTAAGCTGAGAGAGAGAGAGAGAATCGCTTAAGAATTGTGGGACATAATTCAACTTCAGCTGTGCATGCCACCCTCAATCTCATGGCCAAATTGAGTTTGTAAATATGTTTTGAGATGTATTTTACATTGATGTTTCTTGGTTAGGCTTCACTGGCTTGCTTGAGTTGAATATTGTCGCAACAAAAGTAAATCAATCTGCATTCAAGCTACTTCGAAGCTCATGTCCTACCTCCTTCCAAACTAACTTGGTTGGCACAGGAGAAATCTACCGCTTCACTTGCTTATCGAAACCAACACTGTGTTGGCATGAAGATCTCAACAGTAATGGTCAAAATCATTCTCGTATTGGGTGGTACCACTACCAACTACGGATCCTATCTAAGTTAGTGGGCTTTGACTCTAGAAGAGGACAGAGGAGGACACGTGGAAAAATTGAAGGTCCGAGGCAACAAAAAGAGATTGTGAGATTCAACTTGTATTGAAATCAACTCCTGTGCTTCAATTTGGGGATTTCCCTCATGGAGCCGAGGAGTCGATCCAAGAAGGTATTCATGGTTGGCATCATGTGAGGAAAAGTCGATAGTGCATGGAAGGGGTGGAATTGTTAGTTTGGTGTTTATAAACTAATTTATTGGTTTATCGTATTGTTAACTTATAAATTTATATTAACTGTGCAGATTAGTATCATTGGATTATAAACATATTAAATAAAGGGATTAGTATTAATTTGTTAATTATATTTTTATATTAATTAACTTAAATTCACTTATAGGTCATTGGAGTGTGAATCTTACTTCATATGACAAACTTCTAGTCTCATTACTCATTAGAAAGTATTTCTTTCTGAAAGTCCTAAATTGTGTTGTTTTTTTTTCTCCTTGGTTTAGTCACTGAAACATATAAGCGATACTTTTGCATAGGCTGGACCTATCTCAGTATGATCATTTCTAGTATAATTCAATGCAGTGCAGTGCTTGCCGCATATATAAAAATAGTTTCCGAAGATAAAGAGCTTCTGGGATATGATCTTTTTCTTGTATTTATTGTAAGTCAGCCACAAAATATTTAGAGAAGAGCGATTAGAGCAATACCTAAATCATTAAATTCCATTTGACTATGCAGTTATCAGAGTATGAATTCAGTGTCAAAGTCTATTACTTAAGAATGACAATCTTTGGCTTTTTTTTGTTTGAGGGTTACCTATCTGCAAACTAACCGTTGTCTACTTAAAAATCCGTATCATTCAACTATACTAGTCTATGCTTACTTATTTTGTGATTTTCTTGTATTCCCCTGCTGGCAAATATATGGATGATTAATAGTTAGCATTAGACTGTAAGACAAACAGTATGTACCTTGAGTCTTGAGATAGACTAAATCACGGTTTGTCATAAAATCAGCAGGCCAACCTTCTGCAGAAAACACTGATCATGATTAGGGCTTCCAAATACTCGTTCCTCTCATGTTTTTGGATTATTAGAAATTGATCAATTCTCTCCTTGATCTAGAAATGGCGCTATTAGAATAAATTGCTAGTGATATGGCTTCAGTTCTAACTTTATTTTTTATTAGCTAGCTTTCCCAAAATCTGGTTAACTGTTACGTAGTTCACCAATTTTGATTATTCCTAAGTATACCAAAATGTTTTCGAGTGTCATTCTGCATCGAAACATAATAACAAACTTTATATTCAGAATTTCCGTGCACCTAAATTTGAGTATTCCATAGATGTCGGTTTAAAGCATGTTCTGAGAAGTTACCTACTTGTAAAAGGCATTGCAATCTAGTCATGACAGATTTATACAAAAACTTGATAAATTTCATTAATGTGAGTTCATCTTAAATTTAGCTTCTTATTTCTGACCGTCATTATTTCCTTTTGATCAGAATGGCTAGGATGTGGGAGAAAATGTGCTTGCATCATCGCAGCCAGCTTAAATTGATGAAGGACATCAAAACGATTGACATTCAACTTCCTCTGAGGGAGACGAGTCAACAACATCACAAACGAACCGTTGAGCTTAGAAATATAGTAGGAGAATGGGATTTACAGTTACAAAAGCTCATCGAGCATCAGAAAGACTATATCAAATTCCTGAACAGTTGGTTGAATTTGAACATTATCCCACTTGAGAACGGTGGAAAGGAGACGATATCTCCACGGAGGCAACCTGAACCCCCCATCAAGGTCCTACTACATGATTGGCAAGACCAGTTAGAGAATCTTCCACTGAACCGTGCTAAGATTGCCATAAGTAGCTTCTCAGCATCGTTGCATGCAGTTGTTCTGTGTCAAATCGAAGAGCTAAACTTGAAGTTGAAGTGGGATGATGCCCGGCGGGATCTTGAGCGAAGAAAACGAGAATTTGAGGAATGGAATCTAAAGTACATGCAGAAGATGGCAGAGGCTACTGGTGCAAGCAATGGTGACAGAAAAGAGGGCACATATGAGGAAGATAATGTCATGGAGAGGAGGATTGCTGTCGAGAATGCAGATATCAAGCTGAAGAGTGCAGAACAAGCCTACAGAAAGCAATGCAAGGTGGTGAGGGACAAATCGCTGGCGAGTCTAAAAACACACCTACCAGATCTCTTTCGAGTTATGTCAGATTTCTCCTACTCGTGTTCGGAGATGTACAAAAATCTTGTTGCAGGATCACCTAATCCTGTAAAGGATAGTTGAAGCATCTCTCTAGAGTTTTTTTTTTTTTTCCTAACGTGCCTGGATTTATGATTTATATAATCCGCTGTCGGCGATTTTCCGGCTCATTTACAACTTTAGCTGGTGAGCCTGCACGTAGTGATAGGAGAGAATGTACAGAGGCATTGCTGTGAGCATGTCAATTTATCGTTACAAAATGATAATGGAGTGTGCAGGTATTTGTTCATACGTGTAGGAGTTATATGATTGCCTCTATAGTTTTCCTGTTAAACTGTCATCGCATGTTGATGTATTTTCATGTTTTATCGTTTGCTGATTAAGAAGAGTTCGATGACAAATTTTCCAACAAAAATTAGTCATTTTGATGATGGATGACTTAGGTAGCTAGGTTTGATCAAGTTTTACATTAGCAAAGTTTTGATGTAATCCAATAAAAATTACATTAGTTAAATGAACTGAGTTCACATTGTTTCACATCTTAATCATGATGATGCAGCATACTGAGATTAAATTAGTCATTTGTTGATGACTTTGGAACGTTGGATCAAATGAAAAAAAAAATGAAATTTCCAGAGTTTAAATGAAGGCAACTATTGAAGATTGAATGAACTCTAGTGAATTAGAATTTTATCTTTTAAGAGCATGTCCAAGACTTGTCATATGGGCAGGCTTGCAACTGCTCAGCTATAACTACACGCACGTACGGCTACGTAGGAGGGAGCAATATATATAGCTACCTAAATATTGAGTTTTTAAAGTATGTTTTGACGTAGAGTTAATATATATGTTGTAATTCTTCCATTTGCAGTCAAAACCACGATACGGCTGGAGATCCATGCAATAATTGTTAGAGACCAGAGAACATATATATAGAGGAATACTTTAGGATACAAAAAAAGAAGATGATGTTTGCTTGCGTTTTCTCATTATTATTTAGATTAATCTAGAGAAGGATTTACTGCTTTCTTGCTCATTTGTACCTCTCGCTCTGCTCATCAGTTCTCCATGATCAAAAGGAGTATCAGCTTTGCAATCTAATGTAGCTATATGCTGGGGAAAAAGGAGAAAGCAAACAGAATTTGATAATGCAATACCTATAGTTGCAATATTTGCTCGCTAGAATACCACTTAATGAATCCAAGCTTATACAAAGAGGGAATAAATGCTCACTAACAGGATCAAATTATACATCGGTTTTAATGACGTCGAGTAATCTATAACATCAAATACGAATCAACAGGCCCCGATAACAGTCTGATTTGATAGCGAAACCAGATTTGCATGACATCCTCCTCGTGGAAAATATTCGTGTTGATCATCCGGGAAGGATAAATTTAAAATGGAAGCAAAACGTCAGACTTTAAAACCCACCTCTTTCTTTCTCTAGTTCTCTACCTTCGCAATGTCAATGTAAAACTTCAAGGACAGGGGAAAGAATGAGATGAATAATTTCATCAGACGATAAAAGAAAACCTAAAGCTGTGCAGCCAGGACCTCATTCCATGTATCAGGTATACCTGGCAGGCACCAGTGCAAACAATCTTGAACACCTGGCGTGCCTTTAATACTGTACTTGGATATATGACCTTCATCCCTCAGCTGGGATAACCCAGTGATATCCAAAAGCACAACCCTTGTGCCGTTGACTGGGCTTAAGGCAGCAACATTATTAGCAGCATTCTGCGATACCATGCTCCCTCCAGCGAGAGGCCTGGTATTATCACAAGTACCACCAGAATCCCACTCTCCATTGAAAAAATGCCTGGGAGATATTGATCTATAGAACGCTTTCAGTCTTGGATGGTGTTGTAACTGGCTGTCTAACCACTTGATGACACTGTGAACGGCAAAGTCTTTGGCACTGCCCATGGCAGCAAGTTTTCTGTCAGTGTTAGGTGACCCATTAACAAACATTTCCCACCTATTAGCTCTGAGCTTCCCTCTGTTCCAGTGGTGGCCGGTGTTCAGTACCAGAACGTCAAATTTATGGAGATTTTGCCTTAAAAATGATGTTGGCCGATCAAGGTGCATCGCATAACTAGTAGCTGGGTTTGACACATTTACAGGTTCAATATCGCAGAGCGTTGCAGACCAGTAGTACATGATGGTTGTGTTAGTGCTTGGGAACCAGTAAGCCCAACCATTTGGCCGTTTATCATCCGGGCTCATGGTAAAACCATACTGTAGCCCAACATCTTCGACATCTGGTCTTTCTTTACCACCGGTGACCATACACATTAGTGACTGAAATTGTTGTCTTCCCAATGAATCTCCTACAAGTGCAATCGTTTTGTCCTGCATCCTGGTAGACATTCAACCCGTTAGAAGACAAAAGAATTGATTTCTCTATATCAACATAATAAGATAAACCTGTGTCCAGAGCTATGACAATCAAACACGCAGCAAAGATAATTGATCATAACAAATAAATAAATAGTACCTTCTCAAGAAACTGGAGCCCTCAAACTCTGGCATGTCACAACTTTCTGGCTTCCATCTGAATTTTTCATAGGAGAAATCTTCACGCTGGGTTAATCTGCATGACCAAGTTTCAGAGAGCCATTGCTTACATTCAAAACCAGAATATAAAGGTCTGTCCTCGTCAGCCACCCATTTTCCCTTGGCGAAGTTGCATGCTAAGAGAAACAATATATGATAGCACTTTAGGAGATGATTTCCAAATGTGCCTAAAATGTGAGTCAAACATGACAAGCATGATAAATGAATCTCTATCCTATTGCATCACCGTATATATGTTAAAATTTCTCCCGTAGTCCATGATGAAGAAGGTAAACTTTCAATATGAAGAATAAACTCATCCCAAAAAATGAAAACGGGATTACACAGGAGAGAAATATGTACAATATGAAATATCTTAAAGAATGAAACACTTACTTTTTATTTTTACAGTCTGCAACTCGAAACCTTTGTTTTCTTGTGTTTCTTCACTTGATGTTGTCAAATCTACTGGATTATCACTAAGAACTTGAACCACTGTTTCACTTGTCTGATGAACAGAGATGTCGGAATCTGGAAAGTCCTCCTCTGCTGATGGATGCTTGCTCACATATTTCACATTGCCAACTGCAATAAGAATGAGTCACATCCTCAAATCATCAGAGTAAAGAGTATAACAATGACAAAGGTGGGAGAAATCATAAAAATGAAATAACATAACCAACCTTGAGGAAACAAATCCTGCTCCTGTTGCTGGTGAAAAGGATCTTGGTGTGGTATTCTCTCCCATTTCCAAATAAGTGATGTTGTGAAGATGATGACGAGAGTGAGTGAAAGCTGCTTACCTTTCAGTCCATTCAGACTTCCCAATTTCATACCTTTACAAGCGAGCCAAATCACCTTTTAGCTTAAGTATTTGGATCACATCATACGACAAAATTCCCTGTCTTCCAAAGAATTTTTTTTAAAAAAAAAGTGGCTGGCACAAGGTCAAATTGGGCTATATGTGAATGGAATAATCAAATAGCTTCATGAAGAATATATACTAAAATCATTCAGATCATCTCTAGTCTCTCTCTTAAATTACCACTTGTCTACAGAAAAATTTATCAATCTTCTATTCCAATATATTTTCCTCTTAGGTTGCAGATTGCACAAACCACAGCATCGAACCTAACCAGAATACAAAAAACTCTTGGATTCCAATTTCCATAATAAATTCCCTGTTGATCTATGGATGCTAAATCATAAACCGGACGACAAAATTCTTTGCCCAATAAGTTTAAATTCTTTCCTAGAATAACACATAAACATAAAACCGCACCCATGTTTACAACAGCTATAATAGAACAATACCATGAATATTAAAGAAATCTAAATTTCCAAGAAGAACTTCCATCTCACATTTGTTAAACACTAAAGTTAAGTCCACAAAAGCTTTTGGCAGGGGTAATGGCAATATGCTATATAGAAAACTCTCATTAAATAAGGCAAGTAGGGCAGAAAATAATGGAGTTGAAACCACACTGATGCAAAACCTAGATATTGCAGTTTGGCAGATTCACATGTACTTTGACTCACTGTTGGATGTGATTCTTGCTCCAAAAAAAATTTGTTTATCATCAGATGATTGAATAATATAGCAAATAAAAAAATATACTTTTATTTATAAATTATGTAACACGCCATATTGCTCAATGATGGAACCATCCATTTCTGCATAGTCTTTACTCAAAAAAACTAGGCCAGCACGAAGTTACCTAGAAGGAAATATGCAAGTAATAAAGTAGATTTCCTCAACTAGACTAACTTTTCTTATTTTTATCACATAAAATAATTTGGGGCATATAACATGATTTGAATGTCATTTTCCTAACATGACTTTGTGATCGATCCTCTTCCAATAGAATTGCCCTTGATATTTTCTTGATATTTATAAAATCTATCTGAGATGAGATGTGGAAGAGGTCAAGCATCCTTTTGATGAAATTTGTCTGCTCAGCCTTAGAAAGTTATTGCAGGAAGTGACTAATTTGAATGAGATTCTTAACTTGCATAATAAAAAACTGAAATGATACTTTCGGAATTCAATAATACTTATGCCAATGGTCCAGAGCAAACGCATTAGATTACACCAGGATAGCCGTGTAGAGAGCATGCAGATGAGTGATTAATCAAGTAAATTAATCAAGGAGGATACGATTATCCAGAAGTTACAGTTTTCTTAATTTATGCACCATATTCCCAACTCAGTTACGCATAAGACTAAACTATGAAGTGGAAAGAGACCTAAAAGAAAAAGTGCTCATCCAACATCTAGCGGTCGCCGTCCTTGTGGATGACGTTGAGGAAACAACATTCAAATTTTTAGCATCCGAAGCTAATTTCGAAAAAAAAAAAAAAAAACTGAAGGACATCAGAGATCCGTATAACATGCCTCCTTGAGCAAAATCAAGGTAAGAATTTTAAAAAGAAAAACTCAGACTTGCCTGGCCAAACTTCCCGGTTAACATCTTAGACTAGTTCAAGAAACCAATCATCCAACAAATATCCAACCAAATGCTACAGGATAAAACACGGTATTCCCATTTTCCAATTTCCATTTTTCCAGCTGGAAAACTAACACACGATTGTAGAAGAAGGGGAAATCGGACCATACCTGTGCAGGGCGGGATCCAACCAGAGCGGCGGAAAAGATATCGATGACGGAGAGGAAGAAGGTAGGGGACGAGATCATGACCGTGGCTAATAATAGTTTGAGGAGGTGGCGGAGAAGTGAACGGGCAGCCACCGAGTTCTCCGACAAAACACAAAGCGGAGAGGGTTCCAATATATCGTTCGAGGCACATAACGGGCGTTACTCACGCCGTTATGCATATATACTTTGAAATTACCAAATAGTATTTACTATTTATCGTTCAAATGATCAACTTAAAATATCTAGAATATAAAAAAATATCAATTTTATGTTGAAAAGTGATTAATGGCCCAATAATAAAGGTCTAAATAAATACTTTTAACACTTGTTTAAATTTATCAATTTTTTTTTAAAATTTTGAATTATAAGATTATTAAACTCTTTCAACTAAAAATATTTGAATCATATTAATTTAGTTAATTGTTGAGTTAGACGATAATGAAACGGGTTGGATGGAAGGGAATTTTAAAAAGAAAAAAATATATGCTCTCTTGATAAATTCTAAAATATACACTTAAGAATTCAACCCTTTTTTCCTTTTTTAACTTTAGTCTTAAACACGACAATGGTTAATTAAACATGTCTTGCCATTACAAATTTAGCAAAGAAATCTTCTTTAATCATATAATTAATACATTTATGTACTCGCTATATATTAAATGAAATACAAATCACATGATATATAATCACAAATAAAAAAAAACTCAATATTTAAATTTCATGGACTCTTTATTTCTTTTTCTTGTTTTTCTAATGTTTTGGAAACCACGATTTGAGATATGTTACCAGATGGTTGGTTTCGATTGTCAAATTAAATTGATTAAACTGATCGACTAAAGAAATAATATTAAAGATATAATTTATAGTTTATTATGTATAAAAATGTTATATATGCTCATTAATATATTAAAATATAGTTTAAATTGACTAGTTTTAGCAGTCAAAATATTGTTCTCTCATACAAGTTTGACAGATTGCAATTTGTTAATTTTATATTTTTAAAAGTTTTTTTTTTAAAAATCACTTTATATATATAAATGAAAATTTTTATTGTACTGCTACTTTTTATCTTTCATATTTTTTTTCGCCTTGAACCAAATAAGTTAAATTGTTTGAAAAATGAAGAGGTATTTTGGTCTGTTTCAAAGAATAGTGCCTTGTTTAGAATTGAGTACTAATCTATTTGGGTAATTATTTTTCATATAAACATAAAAAAAAATAATGTTAAATTATTTAAAATATATATGGTTGAAACAAAATCGAATTATATTTGTAAATACAAAAGATTTAGTATAGAAAAGGATATATATACAAATAAATGATGAGAAGAAATATCGTAAAGCAAAGTGACAATCGTATCATAAGAATTTGTATTTGATAAAGTTATTTTTATATATTTGAAGAGAAAAAAAAAGAAGTTTAACTTAATTTTATTTATCTTATTGATGTGTACTTACATAAAGCTTGTGACTCATTAGAGTTGCGTGGTGTTGTTGATTTAGTATTAGTTTAACTTGATGACTCATAGATCCATTAAATAGTGATAAAATTAAAGAATTTATGAATCGTCCAAAGAAATATTGGACAATAAGCTGCATAAAGGTAATTGACAATTTTAATAACCATTGAAAACAGACCACTAAAGTGATATAGTAAAAAATAATATCTACAATAAAAAAATAAAAAAAGCTTAGTACAGTTAAAGGACTAAGGATCTATAAAAAGTCTTATCTTAGCCGGCATAAAATTGTGATAAAGTGAGATCCTAAAAATAGTGAGCTATAAGAGAAAGAGATTACATGTAAATTGTAATTTTCAAATTAGTTTAATTGGGAAAAATGAAATCTCGACTCAATCTATAATTAATCAAGTAAAATCAGCATCTTTAAAGTTTGATGATGACAATTCTAAAGTATTAATTAACTAGATTATTAAATCAATTACAATCCTTTTCCCGGAGATATATAAAATAACTCTTTATTTAAATTTAGATAATTGAAAAGAATTCATTTGAATTGATGGATAGAATTATCAAAGAGATTAATTGATTGAGCTGTTTAAAGTCGGCTAAATCGACATTAGACGACATTCACTGTTGGATTAACTTACAATCTTATTCATTTGAATTGATATATTGACAGAAGTTAAATCGTCCAAAATCAAAAAAATAAAATGAAAATACTTTTAATGGTTGTATAAAATCTCTCCATAAATATTAATTACTTCATATCTATATATAATACCTTACGCAGAGAGAGATAATTAGTAAGCCAACACAAAAATCCTTCATATCCATGGTGATTAAATACAATTCCCACATTCACTGTTCAGTTACATCTATTTCTATCTTTTTATACGAACCCATTTGTTATTTAAGGTTTGAATGGAAGTTATGTATATATTAATTATTAGGAACTTTTTCCAGAGAGATTATAATAGCTAGATAGACGTAAATTTGTCATAATTATTTTTTTCAAAAAAAAAAAAAAATATTTAATACAAAAACTTGGAATTCGTCCTCTGATCACGATAAAAAAGATAAATCACGATAGACCTTTAATCTTTGAGATTAATAATTAACATATTGAGAGACGATATTTTTACATCTTACGAGGATTTAACTCGTTATCTTATGATATCACTAAATTCTCCCCCGCATAGTCAATAAATATATTTCTCGAACATATATTAATTATATATATCATTAAAGTGTAATACATTGTGTGGAGGAAATCCAACTTCCGGCTTGCTTCCCTCCCCTCACCAAACATTCTCACCTAACTCCTATCCTCGCTGCTTGTGCTAAAGAAACGAAGCTTAATTTCTTGGATTTTGAGAATTCTTTTAATCGCAGGATAATTTTATTACTTTTTTGAGGCATGGAAAATAATAGTTCGATGGTCTTGTTTCAAACCTAACGGTCTTCACTCCTGGTAGCTGATGGTCCCGACTCATAATCTGGGAAGCAGATGTATCAGAAATCTTTCTCTAGTGTGTCTTTCTTCCAACAAACACTTTAATTTCCTTCTCCTCTGTGTTTCTTTCTTGAATGTTTCTCTCGATCTTCCAACACTTTATTTCCTCCTCCTCCTCCTCCTCCTCCTCTCCGCTTCGAATTCCGGTCGTTCCTTCCTTCCTTTTTCTCTCCTTTCCCACTCCTAGCTGCTCGCAAAGATTTCTGCAAATAATTACTGCGCTCCGGCCGGTGCTCGTTTCCATATGTTTGTAGGTTGCAATACTCTGTCGAACTGCTTGTTTTTTGCTTTCCGCTGTCTTGCATTAAACGTTCGTTCGAGTTTAAACTGATTCTCGTGGGAAGGATTTGCTGATGCAGGTTGATGTAGAAATGCAAGATGCGAAGAGTGTCCAGATCTCGAAGCCAGTGGCGTCGAGGCCTTCTCGCGGCTTTAGGTCCTTCCCTGAGCTCCCGATGAGTTCTTCTGCGTCCCTCGTTGAAAAACCAATCGCCAGTAAACCAAAAGCTACCAGATTTAGAGCGACATCCTGTGACTCGGCAGCGAAAACCGTCTCGCTGATGGTGAGTTGATCTGAGATGAGATTTATAAATTATACATATATCACGATGATCAGTTGCGAAGAGTTAATTAGAATGGAAAAAATAAAATAAAATCTTCGGCATCTCCCTGCAGGATGGTACATCGGCAACGGAGATGATGAGAACGAATACTCTGGTCAAGCCCACGGCAAAACCGGTTTCCCGGGCCACTGCTTCTCTCTTGTCAAACCTGCAGGTCAGTACGTGTTTCAGTCTTATGCATGATGCGATCAAAACCTTGTCATTGATTTTAATGTTTCTATGAGCAGGGAAACACTGATTACCCTCGGCCTGCAACTCCAGTTACGAACAATTACCGATTTGTGGAGCAAGCAAAACCAAATCACCACTCGTCTTCACAGCGCGAACTGAAGCAGAGTACGCTGGAGCCCTCAAACTCGACGCAACAGAGCCAAGAACTCGACGCGAGAAATCAACAGCCGGCAGGGCAAGATCGGCAATCTTACGATGGGTATAACTGGAGAAAGTATGGGCAAAAGCAGGTGAAAGGCAGCGAGTATCCGCGAAGCTACTACAAGTGCACATATCCCACATGTCCAGTCAAAAAGAAAGTCGAGAGGTCTTTTGATGGTCAGATCGCCGAGATCGTGTACAAGGGTGAGCACAACCACCCGAAGCCTCAGCCTCCAAAGCGATCGGTCGCGCCGGGTTCACAAGAGCAGGCCTTTGTTGCCGTCGCCGCCGACGAGAACAGTAGAGAGACGGGCAATCTGTCATGGAGCAGCTCCCTGTTGGAGGTTAACCCCAAGGAATTGTCCAGGGCTCCAAGCTGCTTTTCTGCGCAGGCGCAGTTGCCTCGTGATCGTCTAATCGACGCCAATTACGTACACGATAGCATCGCCAACCAGCAGGCCGATGGCTCTGCCATTCAGGTCCCAACGAGTACGGGAGCAATGGATAACTGCATGCTTCACGATTGCAAGAGAAGGTATGCCTGCTCCTGCAGTTTAGTGTACTGCATAGAAAACGAGGTATGAATAGAGATAATTCAAGGGCACAGCACAATTCACAAGTTTTTTTTTTTGTGTGTGAAAATTTCAAACTGAACCAAGTCACGTCACAAGAAGAATTATTGAGTGGAGCCTTGTCTTTTTGTTTTATCTCGACGACAGGTGCCAACAATGGCAGTAAGAACCCTACTGCTATCAGGATCTATTTTCTGCCATTTTCACAACGAGAGAGAGATTGGCGATCGAGTGTGAATGTGTGATGATAAATTTCCACCTCTATCGTTAATGTGTTCATACGATCTCGTGAAAAAAAATAAATTATGGAGAATTTTATAAGTCTTAATATGATACATAGAAATCATTTTAGCCAACACATCATATTATTCCGGTAGAAGACTTAATTAATTTGTCATAAAAAGTTGTGATGGCCGGCCCAAAACAAATGAATCTGTCGTTGCTTAATGACGACCAAAAGCGGAGATCAATTCGATCGTCTTGCTTGGGGAAAGGACATATGTTTGATATAGGGGTGTGGCCTCGAAATATTATCCTGTATATTATAATATATCTTATTTGTTGATTCATTATATATTGTATCAAGTTAATTAACCAGTTCTTGAGTGTCTCAGGAAGAATGAAGACCCAAGTAGTGGTCCAAATGGCGTTGGAGAAACTCTTACAGACCCTCAATCCGTGATTCAGACCTCTGCAGAATCTAACACCTCCGGAGATGGCTATCACTGGAGAAAATACGGACAAAAAGTAGTGAAAGGCAATAGTTTTCCGAGGTAACTTCTTTTTTTTTTTTTTTTTGACTCATTTCATTATAAATTTTCTCCTCGTGCTCTTGTTTGTTCTAAGCTCGAGGCAAAAAATAATTCAAAATGACCTGTGATTCCAAAGTATATCTACGTATACCTTTATGTAGTTAAGAAATTAATTAAGATTAACTGTTATTGCAGAAGTTATTACAAATGCACAGCCCCTAAATGCAATGTGCGCAAGTATACTGAGAGGGCTTCGGATAATTCCAACTATATCGTGACGACATACGAGGGAAAGCATGACCATGAGATGCCAATGAAGAGGACAAATTTGGTTGTGCCTAATACCGAAACACTGCCTTCTTGAAGATGATCAACTTGAAGTATACCTCATTTACAAGGAAAAGAAAGCAATTGTTTCAAAACCTTTTGCAAAGATAAAAGAGGTTAATGGACATAGAGAAGGAGCTCAATCTTCACTAAGCACAATTTGAAGGAGGAGTGCTTTAGTCTTCCTTCTCTTTATAATATGTCAATGTACAAATTTTTGATACACTGCATTGCATTGCTCGTATATTCCCAAACTTTTGGTATTTATAATAATGGAAAAATAATAATAAATTATTGTACTGCGTACATCAAACAGCTTTCTCTCTGATGTAATACAACTATGTAAATGAAAAAACAAATAATTATGCATACAGGGCATATATATCAAGAAGTGGGAGAGGTTTAGTTTGTACAATTTAGATTTCAAAGGCCTAAATTTGGCATTTTGATATATCAAGAGCCTATATCCAGGGTTTTGCTCTTTTCTCTATTTTGATTATCACAAAAGCTACGTATTTGAGCTTTGTTTCAAGAATTTACGGTTCCTAATAAATTTACAACGACAATCCCTTTAATGTTCTTAAATTATTGTTCAAAAAAATTGTATTTTGAATATTATGGTTCTTCCAACAGGCAGCTTACACCTCTGGAAGTCCACCAATTCTCTTCCAGGAAGACGGTCATGACACCTAACTCAGTTTCCTGATTTTCCAGACAAGAAACATACAATAAAGCAATTCAATCTTCAGAAATTAAACCAGAATAAAACTTTGACAAATTTTTTTCTGCCATAGTGCTACAGTGGGAAAGGCAAGACACAGACTAGTAGTCTTGGGATCAAAGTCACAAAACAAAATCATACATGAAACTATTAGCGCAAGGGTGTCGAGTTTTATCAACTTTTATAAGTTCCTGTAGAGTCATTTGCTCTTCCGATCGCCATTGTAATCGTCAATCAGTTTCGCAACATCTTTCCAGAAAAGACCTTCAACAAGAAGACCGTCCTTGGTAAACCTGAAGACAAAGGGGGGAAAACGGGTAAGGATACAAAACAAAGAAGCGTAGTTGGATCACTTGGCAGTAGAAGCAAATTGTAACAAATCGACAAGAGCATTGGCTCTTCAGATTTGTTAGTACAGATGCATTTATTTCCAATTAGGGAAGGGATAGAAATGAAATATGCACATTCTTTTATTTTATTTTTTTTTAAAATATCTAAGATAATGCCCATAATTTATGTTAAAACCCGACAAACATTAACTTTCTGTTTGTCCGTCATTTAAACGCTAACATGTCGTCCCGGCAGCATTATGTTAACTAAGAAAAAAAAAATGCATGGCTGGTAGCATGGATAAAAATAAATAAATAAAGGATGCTAAATTTTAACACAAATTGTGAATGATATGCTAATTTGGAATTAAAAAAAAGGATTTGTAAGAATATTTAATGCTAAATTGCTAATGCTATATTCATGTATTAATCTGCATAAATATGTATCTTCAACCTTTCTCTACGTCTATCCAAAACATCTCTCTACATCAATCTCGAAGTCCTCATAAGTCTTACATCTAAAAAAAAATCAGGATAATGTGTTACAATTGTTCTCTTAACAACTCAATTCCATTGTACATTTTAAAGATATTATTTATATTTTTTCCAAATAATTGTCTCAATTAAATTTCTAAAAAATATTATTTTAATGTTTTTTTCCTTTTTTATTATGCATCACGTGAGTCTTAAACTAGTACATGAAGCTACAAATAGAGACAATTCCTGATTAATATATGGTGCAGTGATATGTTCACATCACTGGTGCCTTAAGGAGTTGTTCAAGAAGGTGCAGGATGGCCAATATATGCCTTGGATGAAAGACAATAACGCTGCCCCACATAAATAATAGGTGACAATGTTTTACATGTTGGTTCAAATAATTAGTGCATTACACAAAAAAAAAACAATTTGTACAAAACTTACCATTTTGTGACACTCTTCGTCAGGACAACTGCCTTATTAGCAGAAATGGACTTTGGATCAGCACTGGCTATTGTAAGGGTGTAAATATCAGAAAACCTTGGCAGTTTGGAAGACACAACCAAACCAGTACTATAGGATCCCTGTTGCCAAAACAAAAACAAACCATACATCATTAGTTTTTAAAAGATACAAGATAAATGAGCTTAAAATGCATCGAGTGAACATTGATTAGGTGCTGCCTAAACGATAAGCTCCAAAACAGATTTATCAACCAGGCAAGAACGATAACAGGAACAGTTCTTCCTTTCAAACGAACCTTTTCAAGAGGTGAAGGATCAAAGGGAAGACCACCTGAGAATCTACTGTCTTTATTATTGTTAATGGGCAAAAATTAATAGGAATTTCCCCGTCTGTATATTATCAGATTATTATCATTTTATATTTTTATCCTTGTTACTTGTATAATAACAAGTAGCTTCTCATCTATTTACAATTAGCTCCTTAACACTCCAAATGATTCAAAATTATTGTCAACTCAGCTCACAGAGATATACTCAATTCTCCACTTCAAAGAGGAAAAGAAAATTCCAAATTAAAAGTAACATTTTAGTCCGGGATTGTGCTAGCCAAGGGATCTGATGCGGATAGAAATATCTTCGGTCAAGTAGCCGAGTTAAGTCGATGGTCAAGCTGAGTTGGAGCTCATAAAGGACCCGATCAAGAGCGACAGATTAATTTGAATATGCCAGAAGACCATTATATCTCGGTCTCGTCTACAGCTTGCCTCGACCATAGTTTATCTCGGCTTAGCTCTGCCATAACTTATGTCTCGGCCTCGGCCACAGTCTCATGTCTCAGCCTGATGACTCAGCCTCATGTTTCAGCCTCATGTCTCAGTCTCATGTCTCAGCTCCGTCTATCACATCATTTCAGTTTGTCAGTTAGATGTTTGTATCTCTGTCCTCAAAACGCCTCTCTATGGCCTCCACTATTAAGTCACCTCTCCATCATAATGAGGTCATGTCTCCCAAGATCCCCTCCGAACAGTTATATCTCCATATCATAATGAGGTCGTGCCTCCCAAAATCCTCTCCGAATAGTCATATCTCCATATCATAATAAGACCATGCCTCCCAAGATCCTCTCCGTACCGTCACATCTCCATTATAGTTAGAATATGTCTTCTAAGATCTCCTCTGTGAAGTCACATCCCCATCAAGAGCCACGTCACCAGACTTCTCTTGCTTCATCGCCTATATAAAGGTAACAAAGAGGAGGAATAAGGGGCTCTCTCTCCAGTAATCTCTAATCTTCAGCTTCGCCTCTTGGCAGCTTTCTCCATATTCTCCACGTTCTGACTTGGGCATCAGAGGGGCTTGGCCGAGGTCCCCCTCGACCCCCGTTTCTCACCCGTTTGTTAGTCTCCTCAGGTATGCGCCTCAGCGGCTCCGACGACCGCTATTCAATTCTTCAAGATCATTCGCCACTGTACAAGACGAAGCTCCAGAAGCAGTTAATCCAGTCAAGCTAGCTCGCGGAAGCCCCCTCAGCCTGTGTTCATTCGACCCTTGCCATCTCAACCGCGCACACCCTGCCGAATTATCATCCCTTGCTGACTCATCTCTCATCTCTCCGTCTCAGCCGCAACATAAATGACGTCGTATGTGGGAACGTTTTGAGCTGAGGCGTTGAGATGGGTGATGTCGTAACGCAAGATGGTCCCAAACTCTTCTCCAATTAGCTCTTCCGAAGTTAGATCTTCTCAAGTCAGATCTTCAAAAGCTATCTCTTCCCGAGCTATCCCAAAGCTAGCTCTTCCAAGATGTCTTCCAAAAGCTCTTCCCGAGTTAGCTCTTCCTAAGCTCTCAAAGTTAGTTCTTTTCGAGCTCTTCCCAAGTCAGATCTTCCGGAGTTAAAGCAAGTTAGCTCTTCCAGAGCTCTCCCAAGTCAGATCTTCAAAAGTTAGCTCTTCCGAAATCTTCTCAGAGTTAGCTCTTCAAGGATGTCTCTTCCAGAGCTCTTCAAGGATGTCTCTTCTAAGAACTGGATTTTTTGCCTTACTTTTTTCTCGTCCATTTTTGTTTTGCACTACTACATTACTCGATCAAATTTATTTAGGGTCAAAATTATTCATGAATTTCTCCTTGACTCCATGAATCTTCGAGTCAATGATCGAGATTATGATTCTCTCCCCGACTCTGCGATTCTTCAGGAGTCGAAGGATCTGTATTTCGTCCGAGGCAATTCGTAAGCCCTCACATCAATCTTCTCATTATTTCGGCCAAGGCAATTCGTAAGCCTTCAAGTCGACCTATTCTCCAAGTATATCCATTATATTCCCTTGTGTCTCGAATCGAGGTGTCCTTCAGCAAAAACCGTCGTTCGACGCATTATATTCCCTCGTGTCTCAGATTGAGGCGTCCATCAGCAAAGTGCAGTCTATTCCCTCGTGTCTTGAACCAAGGCTCTCCGCAACAAAGTCGCCCATGGCGACACAGTCTTGTTTCCTCGTGTCTCGGACCGAAGCTTCTCTGCAACAAAGTCGCCCCTCGCGGCGCAGTCTTATTTCCTTGTGTCTCGGACTGAGGCTTCCGCAACAAAGTTGCCCCTCACGACACAGTCTTATTTTCTCGTGTCTCGGACCAAGGCTTCTCCGCAGCAAAGTCGCCCCTCGCGACGCAGTCTTATTTTCTCATGTCTCGAACTGAGGCTTCTCCGCAACAAAGTCGCCCCTCGCAGTGCAGTCTTATTTCCTCATGTCTCAAACCGAGGCTTCTCTGCAACAAAGTCGACCATCGCAGCGCAATCTTATTTCCTCGTGTCTTAGACCGAGGTTCTCCGCAACAAAGTCACTCATCGCGATGCAATCTTATTTCCTCGCGTCTCGGACCGAGGCATCCTTCAGCAAAAGTCGTCGTTCGGCACATTATATTCCCTCGTGTCTCGAACTGAGGCTCTTCACAACAAAGTCGCCCATCGCGGCGCAGTCTTATTTCCTCGTGTTTCGGACCGAGACTTCTCCATAGCAAAGTCACCCATCGCATCGCAGTCTATTTCCTCATGCCTCGAACCGAGGTCTCCGTCAGCAAAACCGCCCTTTGGCACATTATATTTCCTCGCGTCTTGGACCGAGGTCTCCATTAGCAGTCACCAGACTCGGCGCATATTATTCCCTTAGTCTCGGACTAGTGCATACATTATCAAAGTCGCCAAATTCGGAACATATTATTCCCTTAGTGTCGCACTAAGGCATTCATCACCAAAGTCGCCCGTTCGGCGCAGTTTCTACCCTTAGTCTCGGACTAAGGCGTCCATCCATAGTCGCCAGTTCGGCCTTCAGATTTATTAACTCCTCGGCATACTTATAGCAATATTCTCCTGGTCTCAAACTGATATGTCTGAGCATATCCCTCCCTTAGGCCAAGGCATCTCTTGGCATCTTCACTAAACTCCACTTCAATAATCCTTCAACTAGACAAGAGTGGGATGCTTACGATGTGGATAGAAATATCTTCGGCCAAGTAGCCGAGTTAAGTCGATGGTCAAGCTGAGTTGGAGCCCAGGAAGGACCCGATCAAGAGCGACAGATTAATTTAAATCTGTCAGAAGACCATTATATCTCGGTCTCACCCACAGCTTACCTCGGTCATAGTTTATCTCGGCCTAGCTCGGCCACAACTTATGTCTCGGCCAAGCTCGGCCACAACTTATGTCTCGGACTAGGCCACAACTTATGTCTCGGCCTCGGCCACAACTTATGTCTCAGCCTCGGCCACAGTTTATGTCTCAGACTCAGCCACAACTTGTGTCTCGGCCTCGGCCACAGGTTATGTCTCGGCCTCGGCCACAACTTATGTTTCGGACTAAACCACAACTTATGTCTCGACCTCGGCCACAGTTTATGTCTCGGCCTCGGCCAAAGCTTATGTCTCGGCTTCGGCCACAACTTATATCTCGACCTCGGCCACAGCTTATGTCTCGGTCTCGGCCACAACCTCATGTCTCAGCTCCGTCTATCACATCAGCTCAGTTCGTCAGTTAAATGTTTGTATCTCTGTCCGAAAAATGCCTCTCCACGGTCTCCACTATTAAGTCACATCTCCATTATAATGAGGTCATGTCTCCTAAGATCCCTTCCGAACAATCATATCTCCATATCATAATGAGGTCATGCCTCTAAAGATCCCCTCCGAACAGTCATATCTCCATATCATAATGAGACCATACCCCCCAAGATACTCTCCGTACCGTCATATCTCCGTTATAATTAGAATATGTCTTCCAAGATCTCCTCTGTGAAGTCACGTCCCCATCAGGAGCCACGTCACCAAACTTCTCTTGCCTCATCGCCTATATAAAGGTAACAAGGAGGAGGAATAAGAGGCTCTCTCTCCGATAATCTCTAATCTTCAGCTTCGCCTCTTGGCAGCTTTCTCCATATTCTCCACGTTCTGACTTGGTCGTCGGAGGGGCTTGGCCGAGGTCCCCCTCGGCCCCTTTCTCATCCATTTGTGAGTCTCCTCAGGTCAGCACCCTAGCGACTCCGACGACCGCCGTTCAATTCTTCAAGCTCATCCGCCACGGTACAAGACGAAGCTCCGGAAGCAATTAATCCATCCAAGTTAGCTCACGACAGCCCCCTCAGCCTGCGTTCAGTCGACCCTTACCATCTCAACCGCGCACACCCTGCCGAATCATCATCCCTTGTTGACTCATCTCTCATCTCTCCGTCTCAGCGGCAACAGAATCAGTCTTGAGAAAGAGTTGTGACATGGTCAGAGTGTGTCATTGTAGTTCTGGAGTGATTGAGGCTTTAACGTTGGTATCTCATTGTAGCTTAGAAGAGTAACAATGATCCCTCTTTTGCATATGAGAGCAGCTAAGACACTCTAGACAGATGTAGGAAAAAAATCTTCCGCATATGGCGATAAAAGATGTACAAACCAAGTACAATTATGCAGTGTAACACAGTGTAAGATAGTATATATATCATCACAAGGGAAAATAATGGCGCAAAGGATCTGACCTTAAAGAGCTGAAGAAGTCGAGAAGGCATGCAGATTATCAAATAGAATATGGTCAAAGTTGCATCATCCCAAAACTTGAGAAGAATTCTCATGCAAAATAGTAATGTATGAGCTTTTTTGACCAATTCTTTATTCTTAATTTTAGCAACACCATTCCATTAGGGGTGTACGAGGATAGGATGATTAAAAAAAACCACCTTGGCTAGAAAGAAATGATAAAGATATGAAAACAATATTCCTTAGCAATGTCACACCTCAAAACTTGACTACACACACCAAACTAGATTATTATCTCAACAAATAAAGGGGAAAAATAGTTCAGGATGCTCTTTTCCTTAAGAAAAACATGCTAATTTAGAACTGTATAATAATATGGTTGGAAAGTCAATCAAGCAAACCAGATTCAAAGTGATTGAGTTGGAACAGGAAGAGAAGGTACCAATGCAATTATAACCCAATACATTGAGCACAGACAAGGAATGCACAAAGAAATTGACCAGATTTGGATGAAATCAAGGGGCATTAGAAAAAATCAATTTAAATTAGATCTTCCAGAGAATGAGGATGTTGGGAGGAAGAAGAATCAACGAACAATGGAGAGGAGGAAGGATACTTCTTGAATGGTTCTTGTCTATCATGTCACATTTTCTTGCTAGCCCTATGAGGAAGATGATCAGTTGAGGACTTCTGGCAGAGACAACTATAATATACCAAATAAGAGAATAATTAATAATAACATGATTTATAGGGTTAATTGTTATGCATAACATAAACTTTACAGGTTTTAACAAATCTATCACAAACTTTTCAAAGCAGTAACAAATCGATCACGCATTTGATTTGTCAAATTACCGTTATGTCTTTCTTGCAATCCCTATTTTTAAATTGAACTAATGAAAACCTAAGGATCACAAATCACTATACTTAGAAGATCAGATGTATCATGCCAAACAAACTTAATAGATATAATCCTACGTTAAAACACAGTCTGTAAAAATAGGGCTAGCATATCTAGAAATAAAACTATCAAATTCAGTTTGTAAACCACGCATAATAAACAATGAAGTGGCAATACTGGACTAGTTTCCATCATTTGCATTTGACTGTATCAGAAACGTCGCATAGATTACCCAAATCTGGTTATTGACAAATAGGAAGAGTAAAAACATAGTATATGCTAATGTATTAAAGTAAAATAATTCATCCAATAGTCATCATAAAAATCTACATTAATTGAACCGAACGAAACTCACAGCAGGAGGGTGAGTGAACAGGAACGCATTCTTCTCCTTGGTGTAACTGATGAACTGCAGCAGCGCATTAAACACTACATACTTGCCCAAGTCAAGGGGAAACTCGCCATAAAAATGCCAGTAAATTATCCGCTTCGTAACCAAAAAAAAAAATATACAAACTTTATAAACAACCTAAGAAGAAAAGGATATAATCCGATGCAAGTGAGAAGAAAATCCTTGTTTTCCGGGAACTTTTTCGGATAGAACTGTGCGAGGAGCGCGATCGCGATGATGATGGATCCGATCAGCAGCCTGACGTTGCTCAGCCTCACATCTTCAGTGTACCCCCGACTCTTAACGACCTGAATCCGATACAAGTTAATACCAACTCAGAAATCCTAACAACGAAGAGATCTAGGCAAACGAGAAAAACTCGCGGATACGGAAGGATCAGGGAGGGAGATGCTACCTCGGTGACGGATTCATCGAGGAGATGCTTGATGGAGTGATGATCAAGGAGGTTAATCTTTTTGGGGCTCTTCGCCGCGCCGCTGCTCCCCATATTCCGCTGCTCTTCTCGTTCTCTCCGAAGTCGCCTCCTTGTCCTCCGAGGCAGACCGGTTTTTGATACCCTATTTCCTACTGTTAACGGGAGTATTTATTATTTTATTTAGGTGGCCGAAACGCTATTTAGATTATTTTTACGCAAATAAAATGAACGCTTACTAAGATACGCTGCTAGAATTGAATTTGATAGAAAATAAAATATAGCAAATAAAATTGATAGAAAATAAAAACAAAATAAGTGCTATTTTGAAATTTGATTTTTTTCTCTCTCTCCATCCACTTTAGTGGATTCACGACTCGATTTATACAATTCACTCCTCAAGTTAAAGTAGATTTGTATGCTTTATTCTTCAAATAGAACACGTGTTAAAGGACATTAAATTGATAAATCATGTATTTTTTAATTTACTTAGATGATTAGTGAGAAATTTATATAGAGCGAGTTGATCATTTTTATAATTAATCGAGTTTAAGACTTAAATAGTCATCTAAAAAATGCTCAAATTATAAATCATTTTCACTATTATGTCATGTAATTTTAAGTATCAATGTTCGAGTATCTATATTATTCTCTCAATGCATTAACATAAATACTTTTACTATAGAAAATACATCTTAGTTATTTATATGTTCTCTTAAATAGCGGTAAATATTACATTTCTTATGTTATTGTAATGAATCTTATGGTCGTATTCTCTAAGCATATAATATTGCATTTAAGTCCTTTTAAGACATACTATTTATACATAGCTCCCTAACATTCTCCCCTTAAATTGATCTAAAAATATTATGAAAATTAGCTTGCTACACTTAATACTCGATTTGAGGACCTCTAAATGACTCGGTTATTAAGTCTTCCAATTGCATTAGAGCGCACAAAAGATGTGGTGATTTCTTTAAATTGTACTTTGTTGATAATGATAATGATAATGCTATTTAGACAAATAAATTGTCAAAATAATAATAAAGTGGCTCTAAGATGTACAAATTATATTAATAAATTTTCTCTAGCTGTATTAATGATCTAGTTAAGTTAGTTTTAATAATAGATTTGTGAGATATTATTCCTAAATCAAAAACGATCTTAAGAATATGTTATCGAAAATTCACCACAATTTTTTTTAGGGAAAAATATATATATTATTTATAAACTACGTAAAATCCAAAAGGTATCTAAAGAATAAAAAAGAATTGTGTAAAAAAATCACCATGGCATAGCCCATTCGTCGTCAGTAATAATTGAAGTCTTGTCACTGCAAATAGTTTGTATGGCATTCTTCTTTCTAAAGAAAGAGAGATGAATATCCGAATGAAGTTTATTTAGAACTGGAGATTTAATTTAACTCGATCGTTGGTAGATTGCAAACGATGATGCAATGATCAAATGACAAAAAGTAAGAGTTTAATAATCAACCATCATTTCGAAACAAATACAAATTCAAGGAAAATATGGTGATCCATCGAGCAGTTGATCCTAAAAGAGGATTATGAGAGGGTCATGGAGAAGAAGGATGCGAGGGCTCCACCTTTGGCAAATTCCCCCGTTCCATCTTTCTCAATTGAATTCTCGTGCAGACCAAGAAGCCACCTAGAACCACTTGCAGTCCAACCGCGACTGCAAGAAAAGAGAGTCCTACCTTCTCGCCGAGGTTGAGACGATCGATATCCCAAGTTCGTCCCTCCGTCTTTCCCCTCGATTGTTCTTGCAGGCTTCCATTGCGGCCTTGAGGAGGGCGCGGCGAAGGGATGTCGATGTCTGGAAGGTGATCTCTGGGAGGCATACGAGGTGCAAATGTTAGGGCTGGGGATGGGGATGGGGACGGAGGCGACGATGGGGAAAAAGCAAAGGGATCAACGGCGAGGACTAGCTTGAAGAAGAGCAAAGGGGGTATGAACAAAGCAAAGGTCAGAGATTGTAGTTCCATGGGAGAGAGAGAAGGGGAGGGAGAGACGGGAGTCGAGGTCTCCGACCACAGCGGATGGCTCCGCCTCCTTCCGCTGGCTGTAAAACCGCATAAAATTGGATGGAGAAAAGGATTTATTTTTATTTTTTTTAAAAAAACACTAAAATGAGGAACGCATTGTGGTTTTATCTCTATTATTTTCCGTTGGAGTTTTGACTAAAAATAGAAGGGGGTAGAAAAATGAACGTCGTGCAGCATAAGGTCTAGTTATTGTTATGATCGAGATGATTGGCCGACTTCACCCTTTTAATTCATTGGCTGGACCATCTCCACGTCGCCATCTCGGTAGTTTCACTTCAGGAAATATGTCAATGCCTGTGAATGGTTCAGGGAAAATTGAAAATATAAATAACTGATGTCAATAATAAAAAAATGTTATCAAAGAATCCTTAAAATTGTACAATATTCATATACAATGGTCCTCCTCAAATAAGATAATCAACGAATGCAAAGCAGTGGTAGGGCAAAGCATGGAGCAAGTAACTGGTACGTTTAGAGCCCGTGGAATGACGATTGTGAAAAGGAGCACTTGGAGCTAATGGTTTTCTCAAAAAGTGATGGAGCTTTACACCGATGGAAGGTGGCAAGCAATGAGAGAAAATGCAAATCCAAAAAATCATTCAGCGAAGGCCACAGCCATAAGGAAATCAAAATAAATTGAGAGATTATCAAATAATCTGTTTTGTTTTTTTAAATTGTCCACTCCATTTTAGGATCTCGTAATTGACAAAATATTTCATAAACGTTTACAGTTTAAGAGAATACAATACAAAATTATAAAACATAAAATAAATAAATTACCGTTATCCTTGTTTAATGAATTGAATTGCTATTTACACAAAAGATGGTCGATGAAAAGAATACAACACTTATTTCCTTTCCTTGGGCATGCAATCAATAGTCGACCCCAAATAAACGATCGACAGCTAGGTGACGGTGATAATGATTCAGCTAAATATCTGCTCACGACAAATTGTTTTCCTTTAAAAAGCAAAAAAAAAAGAATAGCAACTTTTTCCTAAAAATGCAGCTTAAGGTTTATGCTCAATATTGAAACAATACGTAGATTTTATTTGTATTTTTTTTATCAAATATATTTGAGACTCGAGCAAATGTCACACGGGTAATAGCCGCTAGATTGGATGTCTCTTATATTGTCTACGCAAAAATTTCACTGAATGCTAAAAGTTGTATAACGCTGTAGTCTGTTTAACACGTACAATAACGAAGCGTAAAACAGTTGCAGAGACGATAGGTAACGTTCATCCCTCTTGCAGCACGAATATAATAAACTTGATGAAATCTCTTCCAGTAAAAGCAAATAGAGAGAAGAAAGAAGAAATCAGTTTCTTAAAACAAAAAAAAAAAAAAAAAAAAGAGTCCCCTTAGAGATTCAACCTGTGGAATCTCACAATCTATGTTAATTTCTGTTTCAATGAAGAAGTGCAGAATTAGTAATTCATAAATAAATAGAGTCAACTGTGAAGCCCAATAAGAACTAAAGGCTAGCTTGGACTGAAAACGTTTCAGTAACCCTATATTGCATAAGGAGTTAAACTGCTTGATGCTAAAACAAATAAAACAGGATTTATATGATAACCTGTGAGGAAGTAGAAATTCAAGAGGACAGTAGTTGGGTTGCCTGGTTGCCTCTGAACTAACTGCAATTTTATCAGCATAGACACTAAACTGCAAATGAAGGAATGAGAAGAGGATTTGGAAGAGCTGATCTCATGAGGTCCGGATCCGTTTGTTGTTGCTGCAGCGAGGGCACTTATAGTTCTTGATGTGCTCAGCCTTTGCAGGGGTGACTTTTACGCACTTTCCGTGGAACCATTTCTCACAAGTGTCACAGAAAATCCAGAAATTGTCTAGGACAGAGCTCTCTCCACATGCCGCACAGAGATAATCGTCCTCTTCGTCATCAAGCTCCTCATTCTCTTCCTTTGCATTCTTTGCTCTAGGGTTCTTGGCCTGATATTCAGCCTTCTGTAAATGAAAACAAAGTAGACAGTTGGCTTCACTCATTATTTTGCTAACCTTAGGCACAGATATTGGCTAGTATTAATCCAAGAGAATATCGGAATCTTAATCACATCAGAAACAAGAAGCATATTGGAAATTCCATTCAAGAGTCTGTTACAGAGGATTTCCTTTTTTTAAGGGGAATGATGCATCCTATGCTATAATTCATTTTCAGTGAGGAAGTGGATGTTGTTAGCCATTTTAACCACTGGCTATGTTGCATGATCAAATTGTGTTACTTATATGGGAATATAGTTTCCTGAGCTAATGGTAATTGGCAAGAAAAGGATCCAGATAATGTTAAGATATTGGAAAGGATTGTTATCAAAATACCATTGTACACAAAATTCTCTCCCTAGCATCAATATCTTCATAGTTTGCACATGTATGTGATGTGGCACAAGCATGAAGATGGCAGATCACTTGTTTTTCACCTCTATATTTGCTTTTTTTGTTATGCAATGATCCGACAAGGGATCTTGCCAAGCACAACCCATGTGTCAGGTAGGGTTAATGCCAAAGGAATCATAAGAAAATATGCCAGAGGAATCATAAGAAAATATGCCAGAGGAATCATAAGAAAATAACAATATGTAATTGGCCATAACATCAGTGCAGTTGATCTAAAGTTCTCATACATAGCTGAGATTTATGCACTTCGAACAAACAAGTGGACAAAAAGTCCAAATGATAATAGATGGTTTATGTTTAACATTAAAAATAAACCATGTTAATCCCAGCAAATGAGATAAAATATATGGATCTCAACCCTGCTAGAACAGTATTAAATAATCTTGTATTATGTAAGTTCATTTGGATGCTTGATGCACTAATTTCCAATTTCCAAAAAGGTTGGAACCGCCAACCTAGCGGCCTCCGGCCCCCTGTTCCAAGGAGAAATCGCGAAGGGGTAAACCGCGGGGCAGCCCTGGGGGATATTACCCTATGAGCCGAGCCTATGGCCTTTTGACGGGTATGGTACCAGCAGAGGGGGGCCCCTTCATCTGAGAAAGGAGAATAAATCCTCCCTCCCAGGAATCGAACCCCAACCCTTATTTCCAAGCAACCTCTGTCTTAACCAATCCGCCATCCCCGTGGGGACCCAATGCTTGATGCACTAATGCTCCCATGTAAATGTAATGCATAACTCTCATTTAATACTAATAAGGTATATCATTATTTGAGTTGTTTGTTATATATTTATGGCTTCTATAAAATTTTAACGCATTAGATTATTTAGTTATTATAGTTCTTTTTTTTTTCTTCTTTTTTTTTTTGAAGTAAACAAGCTAGCTAAAAGGAGATTTAAGGAGTAAAACTCATTTGAATTCATCTCGATGCATTTGGATGCATGCTGAGTTGTGGGTATGGTATCGAAGTTGGGTTGAGGACCAAAACTTCGCATGGTACATTATCTTAAACCGTGATTACTCGCAGAAAATGGTATAATATTTTATTCTTAAATGACAACAGTAATGACTTGGTTATTTGATGTACTAATCATAGCTAACAATGATTACCTTGACTTTATTGGATTAGTCATACACATTGATGTGGTGGAATATCCTTTGTCATGTGGCAAAGTCAGGGCAGCAGTCAAGCTTAGGTGAAACCGAAGGTTGAATTCGGCCAAAGCAAACATGAGTCGATTCGGAATTGCAACTTTATATACCTTGGCTCAGCTAAGTATTAGCTTTATTTCGGCTCGGCAAAGCATTGTCTCGACTCGGCATAGCTTACTACCTTGGCCACCTCGGCCATAGTTCGGCCTTTGCCATAGCTCGGCCTCGACCATCGATTAACTCGGCCACTTCGGCCATGGCTCACCTCGGTCATAGCTCGGCCTCGGCCTTGACTTACCTTGGTCACCTGATGTCTCAACCTCATGTCTCAGCCTAATGACTCAGCTTTATGTCTCAGCCTGATGTCTCAGTCTCATGTCTCAGTCTGATGACTCAGCTTGATGTCTCGATCGATGGCTTCGACCAGCATCTCGCTTGATGGCTCCGTATCTCGGCCTGGCTTCGGCTGATGACTTTGTGTCTCTACTCGGAAGAGACCTCTCCACGATCTCCATTATTAAGTCATATCTATATCATAATGAGGTCATGCCTCCCCAAGATTCCCTCCGAACAGTCACACCTCATCACAATGAGGTCATGCCTCATAAGATCCTCTCCGCACCGTCACAACTCCGTTATAATTAGATTATGTCACCTAAGATCTCTGCGAAGTCACGTCCCTATCAGGAGCCACATCTCTAGATTTCTCTTGCTTCATTGCCTATATAAAGGTAACAAGGAGGAAAAGGGGGGGGTCGATAATCTATATTCCTCAACTTTGCTTCTTTAAGCAGCTTTCTCCATATTCTCTACATTCTGACTTGGACATCGGAGGGGCTTGGCCAAGCTCCCCCTCGGCCCCCCTTTCTCATCCGTTTGTGAGTCTCCTCAGTCGGGCCAGTCGACTCGGCGTTGCCGTTCAATGCCTTCTTGAAGCTCACCCACTGCGGTACAAGGAAGCTCGGAAGCGATTGATCGGCCCACCACTAAGCCCTCGGCTGCGTTGATCAATCCTTGCCATCTCAACCGCGCATACCTTGTCGAATCATCATCCTTTGCTGACTCATCTCGTTGTCTCAGTCGCAACATAAAGAGCGCCATATGTGGGAACGTTTTTTATCTGAGGCGTATAGATGAGAGACCACCGGCAAGATTCTGAGAACTAGGGATCAACGGAGAAAGAGACTCTGACAAGGGACAATATTATTGCACTCGTCAACACCACTATGGAGGAAGTCCTGCGAAGATACTTCTCACCGAATGCAGTCTCGACTTCGGGAGCACCGACTCTAGCCCCAACGCCTCCTGTTCTGGTCCCAGAGCCTCCAGCTCTAACTCCAACCTTATCAACCCCAGTTGAATCGTCCTCTGTTGCCCCATTGAAAGAGCATCCTCAAGAAGCTACATCTCGCAGATCTCCCACAAGGGATCCGAAAAAGGGGGAAGCCCCTATCGACAACCAAGGTACGCCCTTTTCTCTCGACATTATAGTCGAAAAGTTGTCAAAGTGTTTCAAGTCGCTGCAAGTGGGAGAGTACAATGACTCCTTTGATCCGAAGGATCATCTCGGACGATTTGAGAAGGCTGTTTTGTTACATCAGTACACTGATGGCGTCAAGTGCAAGGTCTTCTCTATAACCTTGATAGGGCATGCCCAGAAGTGGTTTGATAGATTTCCAGTTGGTTCCATCCGATCCTTTGAAGATCTGAGCACTATCTTCCTACAACACTTCGCCAGCAGCAATCGCTATCACAAGACTGCTCTCAGCCTCTTGTCCATGAAGCAGAGAAGTCAAGAATCTCTAAGAGATTATATCCATCGCTTCTATCGCCTAGCTATGGATGTACTTTCAACCACTATTGAGATGCTGGTTAATGCCTTCTCTCAAGGACTGAAACAAGGTGACTTTTTCAAATCCCTGATGAAGAAGCCTCCTGAGGATTTCGAAGTTCTACTAGGCCGAGATGAGAAGTATATCAATTTGGAGGAAACTGAGAAGGTTGTAGATGAAAACACATCAGAAAGGTCAAATCCCACTTGGCCAAACAAGAAAATTCCTTTCCCTGTTCAAGCTCGGCTGAGTTAGCCCTTCCCGAGTTCTCAAAGTTAGCTCTTTTCGAGCTCTTTCCAAGTCAGATCTCCGGAGTTAAAACAAGTTAGCTCTTCCGAGCTCTTCTCAAAGTTCTATCTTCCGAAGATCTCTTCCAAAGCTCTCCCGAAGTTAGATCTTCTCATGTCAGATCTTCAAAAGTTAGCTCTTCCGAGCTCTTCTCAGAGTTAGCTCTTCAAAGATGTCTCTTCCAAAGTAGCTCTTCCAAGATGTCTCTTCCAGAGCTCTTCTCGAGTTAGCTCTTCCCGAGCTCTCAAAGTTAACTCTTTTCGAGCTCTTTCCAAGTCAAATCTTCTGGAGTTAAAGCAAGTTAGCTCTTCCGAGCTCTTCTCAAAGTTCTATCTTCCGAAGATCTCTTCCAAAGCTCTCCCGAAGTTAGATCTTCCTAAGTCAGATCTTCAAAAGTTAGCTCTTCCCAAGCTCGTCTTAAAGTTATGTTCCGAAGATGTCTCTTCCCAAGCTCTTCTCAAAGTTCTCTGTCGAAGATCTCTTCCCGAGCACTTCCAAAGATAACTCTTCTCAATTTAGATATGCCAAAGTTGGATCTTCCCAGGTCAGCTGTATTTTTTGCTTTGTTTTTTCTTGTCCATTTATGTTTTGCACTACTACATTACTTGTTCAAATTCGATGGAGAGTTAAATTTATTATTCTCTCTTTGACTCTGGGGATCTTCGGGAGTCGAGGGATCGAGCTTATTCCCTCGAAGTCGTCCATCGTGGCGCAATCTTATTTCCTCGTGTCTCGGACCGAGGCTCTCCTCAACAAAGTCGCTCATCGCGGCGCAGTCTTATTTCCTCGTGTCTCGGACCAAGGCTCTCCTCGGCAAAGTCATCCATCGCGGCGCAATCTTATTTCCTCGTGTCTCGGACCGAGGCTCTCCTCAGCAAAGTCACTTATTGCGGCGCAGTCTTATTTTCGCGTGTCTCGGACCGAGGCTCTCCTCAGCAAAGTCGCCCGATCGCTTGGCGCTTGATCTTACTTCCTCGTGTCTCGGAGGCCAGGCTCTCCTCAATCAAGTCGTCGTTCGTGCCTCTATTTCCCTCGTATTATTCCCTCTGGTCGGACCTACCCATCGAGTATTCCCTTAGTCTCGGACTAAGACATCAATCGGCTTATCTCAAGCTCGAACTTTAGTGTAATTATTCCTAGTCTCAGACTGAGGCAGCTTTTGATATATTATCTTCAGCTCATACCTCGAAGTCTTTATTATATTCCCTTTGTCTACGACTAAGGCATCCATCAGCAAAGTCGTCGTTTGGTGCATTATATTTCCTTTGCTTTCAGACCGAGGCGTCCATCAGCAAAGTCGCTATTCGACGCATTATATATTCGTAGTCTTGAACTACGGCGTCCGATATTCTTCAAGTTTAATTACCTTGATCTCGGGCCACAAAAAAAAATTTCAGCAATAATCCCTCGGTCTAGAACTAATGTGTCTGAACTAAGTATATCCCTCCCTGAGACCAAGGCATCTCTTGGCATCTTCACTAATCTCTATCTCGGTAACAGAGGTTAGCTCTATATGTTTCTTTCATGTTCGACACAAGTCCAGTTAGTCGGACTTACACCTCCTTCGACTAGACTAGCGGGGGATACCTATAATGTGGTGGAATATCCCTTGTCATGTGGCAGAGTCGGGGCAACAGTAAAGCTTAAGTGAAACCGAAGGTTGAATTCGGTCAAAGCAAACACGAGTCGATTCAGAACTGCAACTTTACACGAGTTGAGATAATCTCTATTTCTCAACTTTGCTTTTTTAAGCAGTTTTCTCTATATTCTCCACGTTCTGACTTGGGAGTCAGAGGAGTGAGGTCCCCCTGGGTCCCCCTTTCTCACCTATTTGTGAGTCTCCTTAGGTCAGCGCCTCGGACCACCGTTCAACGCCTTCTTCTTCGCTCACCCACAAGATAAGACGAAGCTCCGTATAAATGATCCACAAACCTCACTGAAGCCCTCACTGCATTCACTGACCCTTGCCATTTCAATTGCGCACATCTTGACAAATCATCATGCTTTGCTGACTCATCTCTCATCTCTCTATCTCAGCTGCAACACACATGAACAATTCTTGTTCATTGTTCTTTATCATTACTTGACTATTAGCTTAAATATCAATTGACAATAAGACAAATGTTAGCTTAAAGAAAAATTAAGAGCACCATGGGCATTCTTAAATGATTAATAATCAAGATTGAAAATGATGGATCAAATATTAATGACATAAGTTTAAATGTTTTTGATAAATATCTCATTTATTTTAACCTTGCTTGTGGCACACCCTTCTTTCAAATTTTTAAAGGGAATTTCATTGGGAAAAAATGATTCATCCATTCTCAAATTTTGTTGATTTGCATCTCCCTTTGAGCATTTGTTTGATAATTGGTTGGGACAGCCTATTGAGATTTCAAAGTGCATATGGAATTAAGAAAAGGAAATTTCTCACATTAAATAGCAACTAAGATGTTCTTACCAATTTTGAATTTGACTTGGATTTGTTGCTGTTCTGTTTAGATCCAGAGGTCTTATCTTGATTCTTTCCATTTACAACTTCACATATGGTGGGCAAATCAGTTATCATTTCTAATAGGAGTTTCCTGCATCACAAACAACAAATGAAGTTTCTTTTGTCTGCTCATACTAAATGTACATAACAAAAACAAGAGAAGTATGTGACACTATTGGGACGCAGAGAAGTAACTAACTTACAAAAGGGATTTTCAAGGATCAACCAAAAACAAAGTTTTTGAGTAAGCAATTATTTTTTAAGACATACATGATATGATGTATGGGTCAACAAAAAACCTAAACAAGGAATATTTTGCATAATTGTTCTCATCTATGGCTGGGTTTGGCATTACATTTGAATCTCAAAAATGCTTTTAAAGAATAAACTATTTACTAAAGTATGTGGCGTGAAACTTCAGTATTAGGTATTCAGAATCTCAGATTTTCTACAATTTTATGATATGTATTGTTTAGTAAAGCATACTTAGAAAAAATTTCTCTTTGTATATAAAACAGCAAAAATAAAATAATTAATATTAAAATATTAATATTATGTTACTAAATATCATAAAACAGTAATTATATTATCAGATAATATTTAATGGTAATGTATATTTACTATTAATAGTTTACCATATATTTCATTTTTATATTAGTTTTTTAAAGTATTTAAAAACTGCTTTAGCAAAGCAGCCTTTGAAAGCACTCTGACACCTGCATTGGAAAAGTAGCTTTGGGAATCCAAGGGAGCATTTGGTTTACGCCGCATTTCCGTGTTTTCCACATTTACCCTTTTCCTAGAAAAGGACTTTTAAACGTTTTCTATTTTCCAACCAAATAATACCTCATTTTTTAGAAAACAAACATGGAAAATACCAACCAAACAACGTTTTCTCATTTTCTTAGAAAATGAAAATAGAAAACAACAAGCCAGACGCTACCTAAAATTTTGAATTAAAACACTCTAGGCATGAATTTCCCAAACACCTTAATTAACTCATAAAGTGATTTGACCCTCAAAAGCACTCTTAAACTCAGCCTAAAGCATGTCATGGCCTAGGCACATACATAAGGTGGCAAATGATCTCCAGATAGGATCTATGGTTCTTCATATTTTGTTGCTGGTAAGCAGCACCACCCTTTGTAAATAGGGTGAATATATAAACTTAGCACAAGCCTCAAGTTTTAATGTTTTTTTTTTAAAATCGAAATCAGCCTTTCATTTTTTTTCTCTAATCTAGCATAATGTTTAGGTTTTGTGTTAAAATATAGTATCTATTTTACTTTGTCCAATTTCAGTTAAAATGAAGTGACAGCTATATGGCAAGTTGTCAAACCAGATAACTCATGAGTTGATGCCTACACTGTAGTGCTTGTTGTCAAGCTAGAAACTTCTTAGATCTCAAGCTCCAAAGCAAGATCTATGACACTAGTAGTGCTGGATCTATGACACTAGTAGTGCGGTCAGTACAATGGAGGGCATCTGAGGCAATGTCATCAAAAGATACCCTCAAGATGACCTCGCCCTCCACCTTTGCCTACTAGAATTCAAAGATCAAGATGGAAAGCTCCTCCAGCACGTCAAGCATCTTCGAAATGTTCTGCTAGGTACGCTGGAATAGAATGTGGTGTTGTGGGGGCAGTGACATCATGGCACAAGTATAGCTTTAATGGGAGTGGTGGTTAGTTGGTGAAGGAGAGTGTGACAATGGTGAAGGAGACAAAAAGCTCGTTGGCAAAGTTCTAGCAGTGAATGCTAGATGTGCCACCACACCACCATCCTCCATGCCTTTGTTGAGATATGGAAGAAGTGTTTGTTAGCTATAACTACACTCTAAAGAAGCTACAAAGAAGAAGAATGGCTTGACCACCATGTGGCAATAGATAGCTACGTAGGCATCCACTTTATAAGTTACCTAATATGGCAACTTGTCACGTAGCTATTAGGTCAACATTTTAATTAAGATTGGCAGAGTAACAGTGAATGCTAGATTTAATATAAAACTTAAACTTTGCGTATTAGAGTGTAAGATTAGAGAAAATGAAAGCTTATGCTAGATTTGAGAATACATTAAAGCTTATGATATATTTATGTAATAACCTTGTAATAATGGTTCCTGTTCGTTACACCCAAACTTTTCTAGTTGTGTATCCATCATTCATTCCCCATGTGTGCCTAATCAATGCAATGGCATGGTTCATTAAACAAGATAGCTAATGTGTTTCAGACCAAAAGGACAAATTTTTATTGTTTACTATAATTAGGGCCCTAATTCTATACAAGGTATATAGGTTAAATGAAAAAAAAGAGAACAAAAATCCTTACTAAAAGGGTTACAATATCTCAAGGAAACCATATAACACACAATAATCCAAGTCAATAAACACATTTATTGCCCATAGGATCTTCATAAAAGCAAATGAAACGGCACAGCTTCTAAATAGTAAATTATGATTCTGAACTTTTAAAGACAGGTCTACGTCCCTAAGGTTTTCTACTCGACATTCTGTTCTATAGTTACCATTTTTATGGGCACACCACACTAAAACTTGCTAAGAGTCCATGTAGCAAATAATTATTCTAGATAAAAAAAAATGGTGAATTTGAATGTCCAACATTACAGGCCAATGGAATTTATCATTGTAATTTTTTTTCTAAAAGGTCTAATGAAAATTAATAAAATTGCAAATCAATAATTCACATTCTACTTACAACAACTGCATGCGCTATTTGTGAAAAAAATGTTATTTGGCTCTCAGTGGCATTTAGAAGCAATTTAGTATAAGCATATAGCAGAGAATTAAGTCATTAGACTAATAACCAGCAACTTGTATTGTCTGAGAAAGAAGTGCATTATGTATCGAGTGGTTTAACAAGGACATAAATATATGAAATATAAGGTGCTTAGGTTTGAGCATAACTAACAATTGTTTGTACTTAAATAAAAATAACAATTTTGTTATGAATGATTGAGAGTTAACAATGTCTCTCTTTGCTCCTCTATGCTGTCTCCCTTACCTCCTCTATGGCATGCACCTACTAGTGATTCTGCTCGGGCCAGCTATCTGACCCCATTAGGTAATCCTACTCCTTTGGCCCAAATCCTTGAGAAGACTGTTGTGACTTGTCATGTTGATGTTTCAGAGTTCTACAAGAATGTTTCTTTGCATCAACACCAAAGCCTTCTCATGGTGGTTGCATCATGGTTGAGAGGAGTCAGACTACCTCCATTGTTACCTGAAAATTTTCCCCAAATACTCTTTGTTGTCTTTCAAGTCATGGATGTTGAGTACTAATGAATGTGTATAGGCCTTAGTTTCTTTTCTAACAACTGTAGGTTTGGGGATGAGAAATTAGCCAATCAACTTTAAGACAGTAGGAGGTCATGTTCAAATCCTGTGTCTATGACAGAAATAATATCTCATCAATTCACATGTTGGATTTCTGTCAATCAAGTGAAATATACTGATCCACACATGAAGTGGAAGCATTCAGAATACAACTGTATATAGATTGGCCCCTTTTTAGCAACTTGGGCTTTTGCAGTAAGTAGTTAGCTAATCAACTTTAAGATGAAGGCATATAGTTCTGCAATTGTCTAAAATTCTTTGCTCATCATCACCTTGCTAACTGTCTCATTGCTTTTAAATATTTTGAACTTGGACATGAAGATTATGCAGCACTATATGATTTGTGACCATCTTGGGAACTATGGATGCATGAAGGTTATGGAGCACTATAAGATTTGTGACCATCTTGTAAACCATGTGAAATTATATCGACCCATTAACACAGGTCTATCACAAAAATAAAATAGTCTAGATAAATGAGTATATCACACTGGTATAATTTAAACTAATGAATTCCCCAACAAAGTTTAACCATAGTTAAATTATCTAACTGACAAGCAAGGATCTGATATGAATGTGTAGGACAAAGAGATAAGCATTGATGAGAATATAATCAACAGAAATCATCTTACCTGTGTTTTTTTTCAAACTGAAACCTACCACTAAAATAAGACGACAAGGCAAGTAACCATGCATCACTGTGTAAAGCAACCAAAGATAACCAGGATTTCTTTTCCATTCCATCTCTAGCAAAGTTAATTCCCAAAACAGGCTCTGGAATCTCTGGAGGAACTTCTTCTGCAGGAAAATTGACCTCCCATTGCTCATCTGGATATCCATAGAGACATAGATTTTCTTTTGCTGAAAGAAGTAAACTGTGGTTAAGTAAGGTCTATGTAATCACATTACAGCAGGAAAATTACTGAAATCAAGCTCACCAATAATCGATTAGCATTTTGCACATGTCAACAAATCTCTATTTGCCATGTTATCTAAGACCACAATAGTTTTCAAGGAAAGAAAAGAAGGAAAAAATATCCAGATACTATCAAAGTATTAATTGGCAATTCCAAACAGATAATAAAACCTATGTTGCATTAGTGTTATTTAGCGTGTAAAATGTCGTCTGTATTGATTAACTATTACATAGCTATCCTCCACATGGAATACAAAACATATATAGAATTAAAGTTATTGAGTAAAATATCACCTTATAACTTATTGCCCGAGAAATTAAATCTAATGCTGCAAAAACAGGAGCAACTATAGTCTACATATAGGGCAATAGCAAAATCGCCAATAGACAAAAATGGAGTTATTCAGACTTCTCATAAGACATGAAGAGGCACCTACACAAGCATTCAGCGATTATTGTCTCTGTACTCTCAAAGTTGATACAAGATTCTGTGTTTTCCATGTTATTGATTGATAGAAAAGTATAGAACCATTGTTGGTTTTTAGTTATTGCCTTATAATGATGATGCAAAAACATAACATGGAGCACCATTGAGTTACATCAAGGAAACCTTAACTACAAATTGAGAAAAGGAAAAACATTGTTGATGAGGATAGAAGTTGAACAATTTTTAATATCAGTCTTACCATAATTATATAAAAAACAATCTAAGGTCAAGTAAAGGTCGAGCATTGACAGTATACTAGCAATTGCTAATAGTCAGAAGCAATGAAATCTATAATAAAAAATACTATTCATGAAAAATGTTGATAAAAAATCAAAGTCTTGTTCCATTTGTTTACACTTGGTAAATGTCAGAACAAAACAGTATTTTCATTATGATGCCCCTTAAGATTCAGAATTATTAAGATATAGGGGAAAAATCACTACTCTTCTGAAAGAATAAGTGAAATACTACATCAAAGAACAGAAAAAATAATTCATCAATTTGTGAACATATATTCCACTCAGCTACAGTGTAAGGATGTCAAACATACTAGCATATTGAAAGATACTTTACCTACTTACAGAACCATTAAACTAGCAAGGGTATTTACTCTATCTTACATCTTAAGGTAATAGGTGTTTCAATTTTTCCTATGAGAGTTTAAGGTTGATTTTGTTTACGCAATTGGATAATGGAAGAGGACATGTATAGTATAGGAATGTCATTTACTGGAACTGACTATATCTTATGAGAAAGTTCCTTCTGAATATTGCAGATGGAGCATGATCCCTCAGTTACATTTCTGTCACTTTCACTCTCCCTCTTCCTCCTATCTTCCTACCCAAGTAAGCCTAGACTTAAAATAAGCACACAAGAACACCAAGAATGCTTATTTGGCCACACGAAACTATGAGGTATCGAGCACCCTGAACAAGAACTTATAATGCGTCAGCGATCAAACCTCTAATACTAGTTTGCTGAATTATTGATCATTGGATCTCTGATACTTACAATCTAAATCCTAGTAAAATTCCATCAACACTGAACATAATCTAACTCCGATCGCAAATGCTTAATTAGAGTACCAAAACCTTGCATGTAAAGGCATTTATCTCGCTCAGTTGCAATAAGCCAACAAATAAAAACCTAAATGCCAAGGCTTCGTTACTCCATCCATGAAATAAAACTCCCAAGTACTTGAAATTCAAAAACCAAGTTGACTACCAGGAGCTAAGATAGTGGAATTACTAACCGGGATCGCATTGTTGATAGAAGTCCTCGAAATATGCACAGGCGAATCACCAGAAAGAACAGAAGGTCAATGACTATAACATCTTTGAGAAAAGGAAAAGAAGAAAAAAGCAGAGTGGTGTTACCGGTGGTGAGGGCCCTGATGATGGCGGCTCGCCGGCCCTTGATGTCGCGTAACACCTCCTCCACCAGGCGGGAGTTTTGGGCTGCCGATCCACGATCCATCTCGGCGATCGAGGGTTCCGAATTGGTCACGGAGCTGCGAACGTGGCCTATAGAAAGAAGGGCGTCAAGCTTTGCGAAGAGGAAGAGGATGAGAACGGGAACTAACGGTGGTACAAGGGTAATTTTACTAATAATTAATTTATATACAGAGAGAGATATTTGATTCGCGACGTTATACGCTGCGCGCTGATATCAGCCATTCAACCAAGTACGCGATCTAAGAATGCATCGTACACTCGACTCCCTTCGCGCCCGACTCCTCTAGGCACCGGACCAAGTGCGTTGGAAGCGCGCCTCGTCGACGGTCCGATCGAATTATGATCGGAAGCTGATACAAATCGGTCGCGATTCAGTCGGATCATGGTCGAATCACGATTGCACAATGATCAAGAAAAGATCGCTCACATCCTTTTCAGAAATAAATGACAAAAGAAAATTAAATGGTAAATTAATTGATTGATATGTTCTCTCACATGTTCCTACCATATCTAGATGTTTGTATGCGATAATAACTGAAGTAATTAATATAACTTCCAAATTCAGTTCCCTTATGCATACAAGATAAGGATGAAAGAATCACTCATGCATAAACTAGGCAACATTATATGGAACCAAATAGCTAAAGAGAACTACAAATGAAAACTTTCACAAGCATGTCTGAACCACATTCAGAGAAATAGGGAAATAATAAACAGAATAAAAAACACAGGAACTGAGACTGGCATATCAACTATAAAATCACAGCTACAAACATGATTCTTACAGATATTGTAGGTATTCAAGATTTCCAAGTTCAGGAGCAAGATGCCCAGATAAATTTGAAGATCCCAAGTCCCTGTAAAAAGCACTACGTGAATAACCAAAAATATGAATCCAAATAAGAATTATGAGAATCAACATGCAGCAAAAAGATCAAATCAGTATATTAAAGTCTGATTATAAATGTTAGATATGATACCGATGAATTGAAATAACTACTCAAAACTTGCAATTTTTGCACCTATTACTTCCGGCGGCAATCTGGCCAGAAGCCGAGTCCGACTGAATTGTTGGCAAGGTGTCCTTCCAACGCATCCGGTCCGGCGCCCGGAGATAGTCGAATGGCACGATTGCGACACCGGCAATGGACATAAGTCGGGTGGGAGTGTACTGTGCATTTCTAAATCGCGATGCATAATGGACGGTCGAGATCGTTGCGCGCACAAGCGCGGAGCGTAAGTCGCGCAGATCAAAAAAAAAAAAATAAATAAATAAATATATATATATATATATATATATATATATATATATATATATATATATATATATATATATATATATATCCCAAATAGGAGGAGGAAGAGGATAGAAGAAAAATACGGCTTCCAGTAAATTACTTGTATCCATGTACCCACCTATGATTGCAGAATTTGCACTAGAAACATGAAGGGTCCAGAAGCTGACGTGCTTTCGTTATATATGATGGGTGACGCCTCCGGGTAGATTTTGTCAAAGAAATTTTACTCTGCCTGATATTTCTTTGACAAATTCAAATTTTTGTTCATACATGCCTAATGCATGAAGATAAAATGGTAGATACAATTGATAAAATGGTTATCGAATATTAAAAATAGTATAGTAGAATAAAATTGTATGTAATAAATTTTTAAAAAAATCTAAAATTTTATATACCGAACTATCATTTTAAGAAGGATAATATTAATTGATACAATGATAAAATTATTATCTTCTGATCTAAAAATTACATACTCAAATATTTAAAATAATCATTAATATAAAATAGAACAAGAATGTATACAATAGCTTTCATATGGAAAGCTAAGTGCACTAGCCTCTTAGTTATATACTCACTATATGATTTTAATATTTTTCTTAAAAAGTTCTATTATGCTTTGCAAAGCTAAAACTGCCGTTTTCAATTATTTATTAAATTTGTATATATTCAAATGTTTCTTAATTTATATTCAATAGTCAATTAATGATTATTCTAATTCTTACTATAAATAATTAGTATATTGTTTTTTTTTGCAATTTATTAATTTTAAATCAATATAATTTAAATAATCCCTTATAATGAATCAATACCAATATATAATTGCGTGGAAATGAATTAAACATGTTTTAGGCCTTGCCCAAGTGCTTATTCTTGTATGCATTAATTAGTTGTGATATTTATATATAATCTTCTTAGACGACCGGAAAAAAATGTATTGTGATATTAAATTTGTATTTTTTATCTATCATTAAATTATTATGATTTAACTTATTGTTTGATTTTTGTTCACTCTTACATGTTTCTAATTGGGTATAATAAATTTTCATATACTTTAACCAAAATTAATATAGATAAATTTTAGTTTTCTCGAGATGACTCATTGGCTAAAACAGTGTAGATATTGTTACAGATGGAGAGGATTGATTCTTGATGTGAAGGGTAAAATTTTCATTCATACTCAAAAATCTTTCGTTATTTTGGTTAATAAATCAAAGATCATAGTCCCTCGTGAACATTTACCTTTCTTTGTAATTATCGAAGGACCGACAGTAAGAGATGCTAAGAACGAGTGTGCTCTAGATATAGATAAATTTATATTTAAATAGCATTTATAATAATATAAAAGAATTGGGTGACATTATACAGTTATATTTTTGATAGTTCATCTATATTTAAAGTGAAAAAGTCGCAGGCTCAATATAAATCTTATTTCTAAGATTATAGAAGCTTAAGACTTAATTAGAATATGACTTGAAAATTTTCATGCCTTTTTCAATATAATTTACGTATTTAATCTATTCTCTCGATCGGTCAAGAAAGGACCTCATATTTATTATTTATATAGACGATATCATTATTAATATTATTTATATAGATGATATGTTGTCATCACTAATATAATGATGATCGTATAAGAATTACGAGGTTAAAATTAAAAGTATATCTTCTTCAATAAGGATCTGACAAATTAAAATACTTTGCCAAGGTTGCGTGACAAAGAGATGCAAGTTATATTTATCAAGATTAGTCCAAGAAAAGGTACTGTTGTGCAATATTGTATATTCCTTAATTTTCTCATTATATTTTTTTTTTTATTGTTTGTATGGTGTTTTATTATTATTATTTATTTATTTATCGGATTCATTATTCTATCTTTGACATTATCCAATCCTACGTGGCGAGATAAGCCGTGATTGATGAGAAGACAATATTAGACTCTAAAACAATTAATAAATATAAATCGGCAATTTACCAAACACAGCTGATAAAGTTTCGAAATGTCTAAAACACGCACTGTACTTTCAGAATTATCAAATCGCACGCATAATTCTCAAAATACCTCTCCCGCCAAACAGCGTTTTTAATGCAAAGATCTCGCATGCATCCGAGCCACATTTTCAAATCCCGAGCCATCGAAACATCCCGTCCAAACAAGTCACCACATTAGCGTCTTCGTGTCTTCAGCTTCCGGCAAATCTTCGAGCGCACAAAAACTTGGAAAAGCTTAGACTTCATTTTTCCTCCAGCTTCATTACGCTAGCTTCCGAGTTCTTGGAATTTCGTCGAGACGCTTCGAGGTAATATGGTGTCGTCCTCTCATTTAACTAGAGTTTTATCCATTTCTTACTCGGTTTTAGGGTTTCCGTTGAAAAGCATACATCTCATTGGTTTTTTTTCTACCATTCTGTGTTGTAGAATGAGTCAAGCATCCGGTTCAACCTCTCCTTCACCGGCCAAGGTATGTGTCACATTCCTTGCTTTAGTCCAATATGAAGTATGTCATATGTTTAAAATGATTTTTTCGTTATGGTTTTGGAATGGTTTCAAACATTAAAATACAAATGGACGATCTCTTCAATCTGTATATGAATTAGATAAATAGAGCCCTAAAGTTTTTTTAACAGTATTATTGCAAAGAATTGCCGAATCTGAAATTTGTTTTTTATAATGACAAAATGAAGGAATAAATTTTGTATTTTCAAATTGATAGGGAAATAATGAGTATGCAAAGAAACTGTAATGGACCAACGTTTTATGTCACTTTATTGAATTTTTTGGAGGTCCAAGTGCTAAAGGAAAGCAACGTCCGTCAGTTTGTTTACATGAAAGGCACAAAGAGATCATTAAACAAACCCCATTTGCTATTTTTTTTAATATACAAGACATTCCATAAATCCGTGGCATATTGGTCAATATATTTCAAAGTTGGGATTCGACAAGTCAAAGCTTTAAGTTTTCAACTGTGCAGTTGCTTTCACCAGAAGAGATGTGTCCCTTTTGCTCGGTATTGCAGATAGAGGGGCTTGTGTTCCTATGAATTCAACTAATGCATCAGGTGCTCTTTTCAATTTTTAATTCTCTAAAAAAGAACCAACTAGATCGAGGTTAGAGTTTTTGCTTAAAACCTTTTCTACTAGAGTAGAAGTAGATGAAGATGTTTTGGTATTTAGTAAGTTGTATGTATTGTATATATTTGCTTGTGTGCTATTCTGTACTACTACATATAAGGTCCTCATAGGTCTTGTAGATATTGTAGATGATTTTGACAACATAGGTAGTTTCAATTAGGTCGAAGCCATCCATCAATTTATGGCTCCACAATTGCCTAGTATTGGAGATATATGTTCATATACTAATACAGTTGCGCAGAATAGGCGACTTCCTTACCTAAAGGGATTTGTCGGCCTTTTGGCTGTAAGTTCTTTCTTACTAAATAATTTTTTCTTTTATGTTTACGTAAGTATGTAACACTTTCGATATGAGCAGGCTTGGTTTCTGGAACATGTCCCAATCCAGAGACCGTACAATACCGAAGGCCCACGAATAAATAAGTGGAGGGCAACTCCTTCACATATTAGCAAGGTCAGGAATTTATTGGAGCAAGTCTCCTAATGTAAATAAGACCACAACTTAGCTTTTTTTCATTTTCGTTATCTAAATAATTGTTGATTTTTTGATAGGTCATTGTTGATCTAGTATGTACCCGTAGTGAAAATATATTGCTTGATAAGGTTGACTATTATATTGAAAATACTCCTCATCCAATAGAGACATCATCATCACAAACTATACAAGAAAAATACCCAGCTAGTGAATGTCATGAGTGTTTAGTTTATCAGAGACAACTCAAAGAGTTAAGAATGGAAAACATGGCACTAACTGAAAGGGTAAAAGAACTAATGGAAATTATAGGAAGAGAAGGTATGGAGGCTGAACAAGTTGACCCTCAACCTCAGCCGGAACCAATTGAAGTAAGAGCAAGGCGAGATAGAACTCGCTATGATTACAGGGATACTCCCGTTGATAGTCCACTGTGGGCAAAATTGGACTCTCAAAGCAAAAGAAAAAATACAGAAATTTCTGATGTTGAGTTATTAGAAGGGCAACCTGATAAAGCTGTAAAAGAAGCAGAAGTATTTGACAAGAAAGGCAAACAAAAAATTGGTAGAGATAAATTACAAGCGAGGGATACTATCTGTATTTTGGAAGAAGATGAAAAAGATCTTGACAGAGATGAAGCAATAATTGATAAACTCAACCAAATGAGAATGGAAGTTATTGCGGTTAGTCAGAATACTTCCCAAAATTAGTTTGTGTTATTTTATTTAAATAACTAATATTATTTTTGTATTATAGTATGTCAAGATAAATTTTAAGACGACAAAGAACCAGAAACAAGATGCTGATGTGACCTACTTGCTAAAAAGTTAAAAAAAAATAAAGTATGGTAGTTACATCCACCATTAGATTTAAAAATTTTATTACAATATTATAAAGCGCAAATATTTATTTACGATTAAATTTTTTTGTAGGCCGATAACAGGTTATGTTTGGGAGGAAGGTCCTTTTTCATTAACTCTGAATTCTTTATACTCTGGAGTTAATGGATCTGTTTTCACAGATGGGGAAGTTATCGATACATTTTGCTCAATTCTTTTTAGGGGGACCTCCTCTTCATGTAGGTCATATAACAAGTCTGTGTATTCCTCATCCCTGTTCATTGTAAGGGAGTTAAATTATCTTGTATTTTCACGACATTTGATGTTATACTAACTGTTTAAATATTTTTTCCTCTACACACAATTTCAGTCAGCATTAAGATTGTCGTGGAAGACTGCCACAACACAAATCATAAACACGGACATGAATGATGGAGAGGTTAGATATATTTTTATACCTCTAAATACTGATCAAACTCACTTTCACCTGTTGTGTATCGACACAAAATCAATGAGTTTCAATCATTACAACTCCATTTCATATTGTGGAAGATCAAAAGCTAATTTTGAAGCAGTGGTGAGTAGTTAAATATTTAAAATATGGATATTCCATCAATTTAACTTAGTTATCTGTTAATGAATAGTTATGTTAACTTAGTCACCGTGTAATTATAGGTATCCCAATTTAAAGGATATTCATCTAAGGAGCTTGCAGCAATTCATCCATGTTTACAAGCCTATTACCCCATCGATAGCTGGGTTTATGTTACAACTGATTGTCCCCAACAAGTGGCAAGGTACTAAAAGGAAAATATTGAACGTGAAAATTATACTTTTGAATTGAAATATAAAATTTTTCTTTGCATGTTTACCGCAATGATTGTGCCTTCTTTGTGATGCAATACATGAGATGTCTGCTTTATGGTGAGAAGATGGACTTCAAACAAGCAGACATGACCAAATTCAGAATAGATGTCTCTGTCTCAATTTTAAGGGATGAGTTCTTCCTGATGTAATTTTAGAAAAGTTCAGGGGGCAGTATGACAATGCATTGTTGTAATTAATGAATTTTGCTAATTTGTAAATGAATCGCTTTCCATAGATCGACGATTTGTAAATATGTTTATTGTTTGTGTTTAAGCTTTAATAAATGTTATATAATATATTATAAAGACCACGCATAATTTCAACTAACAGAAATACGGTGGTGGCGAATTTAACTCCCAGAACATAAGTGGTGGTGGGAATTAAAGTCCCAACATCAATTGAGCCCAGGCGAGAAATAAGGTGGTGCTGGGAATTAAAATCCCAGGAACTCAATGGTCCTGAGATTTTAATTCCCATAACCATGCATAATTTTCGAGCGGCCGGGAATACGGTGGTCTTTGGGAATTTAACTCAGGAACACGGTGGTCTTTGAAATAAAGTCACGACACCGCGTAAAATTTCGAATGGCCGAGAAATAAGGTGGTCTTTGGGAATTAAAATCCCGAGACGAATGGTCACGGGATTTTAATTCGAGACTCAATTCGAACCGGCGAGAAATAAGGTGTCTGGGAATTAAAATCTAACAGAATGGTCACTGGGATTTTAATTTCGGGACCACGTACAATTTCAGTCGAGGAATACGGTGGTCTTTGGTAATTATAATCCCGAAATCTGAAGGTCTGGGAATTTATTTCCCAGGACCACGTACAATTTCGAAATGGATTAGGAATAAGGTGGTCCTGAGATTTTAATTCCCAGGACCACGTCTGATTAGAACTTCGGGAACACACACGGTGGTCTGGGATTTCAATTCGGACCACGTCTGATTTAGCGGAACACGGTGGTCACAGGATTTCAATTCTCAGTACCACGTACACTTTCAAACACCCCGTAAATAAGGTGGTGCCGGGAATTAAAATCTGAGGAACTCAATGGTCCTGGGAATATAATTCCCGAGCGCATCTGAAATTTTGCCAGCAATACGGTGGTGTCTTTGGGAATTTAACTCCCGAAACACGATGGTCTTTGAATTAAAGTCCCGACACGTATAATTTCGAACTGGCCGAGAAATAAGGTGGTGCTGGGAATTAAAATCCCAAGAACACAATGGTCCTCGGATATTAATTCCCAGGACCACGTCTGATTCAGTGGCCAGGAATATGGTGGTCTTGGTAATTATTTTCAGACCACGTCTGATTCGAAATGGCTGAGAAATAAGGTGGTCCTGGGATTTCAATTCCCAGGACCACGTCTGATTTAGAATGGCCAAGGGGAACACACGGTTAGTCTGCGATTTCAATTCGTCGCGTACACTTTCAAACAACCAGAAAATAAGGTGATCTGTGATTTTAATCCTAGGAACACGGTGGCTCTGTGTAGGGTCATCGAATGTGTTTGGCCGAAATCCATTGATGGACCTCTGAGTCCAAATTCCGAATTCTTTACATCGACTGAAAGACCTAACGGCTTCACATGGTGTTGCGTCGAGGAAACTTCCTTCTGATCCTCCTACCTCCCTATTTTGGCCGCGTGCCACTTGGCATGGGGATTGATTTCTGAAAATTGGCTGTGTAAACCTAATCCTGCCTTGAAAATCAGAAATTTTGGACACGATACACAGAGGGGCAAGTCTCAAAGCCACTGGAGTTGGTTTGGACCAAAGTTGAGGTGACTAGGTCCATCAATGGGTTTTGACCGAACCCGTTGATGGACCTCTGACAGAGTCCAAATTCGAAATATTTACATTTGAAAGACCTAACGGCCATGTTTGTTGCGTCGAAACTTCCTTATGATCCTCCTACCTCCCGGTTTGGGCGTGCCGCCAGCGCGAGGATTAATTCTGAAAATTAACTGTGTAAACCTAATCCTGCCTTGAAAATCAGAAATTTTGGACACGATACACAGAGGGGCAAGTCCGAAAGCCACTGGAGTTGGTTTGGACCGAAGTTGAGGTGACTAGGTCCATCAATGGATTTTGACCGAAACTCATTGATGGACCTACAGGAGTCCAAATTCCGAAATCTTTACATCGACTGAAAGACCTACCGGCTTCACATGTTGTTGCGTCGAGGAAACTTCCTTCTGATCCTCCTACCTCCCAGTTTCGACCTTGTGCCACTTGGCACGGGGCCTGATTTCTAAAAATGTGGTGCTGGAAATTAAATCCCAGGAACACAGTGGTCCTGGAAATTTTATTCTGAGCACCACGTCCATTTGCGAACTAGCCGAGAAATAAGGTGGTGCTGGGAATCTTAATCGAGGAACTGCGGTGGTCTTTGGTAAGTGAATTCGGCACCACGCGTCTGATTCAATGGCCGAGATAAAATGTAGTCCGAAATTAATTCTCAGAACACGGTGGTCTGAAAATTTTATTCGAGCACCACGCGTCCATTTTATGGCCGAGAAATAAGGTGGTCTTGGAAATCTTAATCGAGAACACGGTGGTCGGCAAGTGAATTCGGCACCACGTCTGATTCAGCTGGTGAGAAAAATATGGTCTTGGGAATTAAATCCAGAATCTGATGAGTCCTCGAAATTTAATTCCCAGGACCACATCCATTTGGGACCTGACCGAGACATAAGGTGGTGCTGGGAATCTTAATCCCAGGAACACGGTGGTGTTGGCAAGTGAATTCCCAGTACCACGTATAGTTTCGAACTGGCCGAGAAAAAATGTGGTGCTGGGAATTAAATCCCAGGAACACAGTGGTCCTCGAAATTTAATTCCCAGGACCACGTCCATTTGAGACCTGGCCGAGACATAAGGTGGTGCTGGGAATCTTAATCCCAGGAATACGGTGGTGCTAGCAAGTGAATTCCCAGCTGTTAAATACTGGAAAATTTAAAACACTAAATTTAATGGCCAAATAATTGGGGAAATAATCCTGGAAATTTATCGGGATTTTTATGGAATTTTAGGAATTTTTCCGGAATTTTTCTGGATTTAAACGGACTCTGTACGAGATTTTTACGGGGATAAAATAGATAGGCTTTATTTAAGGGTTACTAATATCTATTTTCTATTCCCTTCTAATCCCTTAGTTCGCCCTCTTCTCGACCCTCGCTTGCGCTCGTAGCGGCGTGAGCTCGCCTTCCGGTGCTCGGCGGGTCCTTGCCGCTGCAGCCATCCTCACCAGCGCGCCCTCTTCTTCGCCGCCCGCGATCGCGGCGGCCGAGCCGTGGCCGGGATCGCGCACCTCCTCGACCGCCATGGCGAGCCCTTCTTCCTCGCGGCGACCGGCGTCGCCCGCGCGCCGCCGCCCGGCCGCGCTGCCGCCGCCGCAGCGTCTGTCTCTTCGCCGGCCAAGCCCTCTTTTCTTTCCTCCACGCGCCGTCTGCGCTTTGTGTCTTGCGGTCGACCATCCCTCCGACTTGGCGCCACCTTCCCGGGGCCCAAGCCGGCTACTGCTCGTGTCGCGACCACGAGTCCTATGATTGTCGCTAGCACCGTTGCTTGCCTTCATGCATGAGCTCCTTGGTGTCGCGGGTGAGTGGAGTTTTCGGTAAGTACTTAGTTTTTTTCGGCTAGTTGATTTGAGAGGGGCTGTGAGTGTTCTATTTGGGGGCGTCGTGCTGTTAAGGTTGGAGGTGATTGTGCAAGGTTGGCTGTGAATAATGTGAATCTGTAAATTGAGTTGGAGATCTAATTTGGGAAAGGAATGGTCATGGATGGAATTCCTAGGACGGGTGACTTGATTGGTCGATTTGGGTTGATTCGAGTTATTGGTGTTGATCGATTGATTTGTATGATATTTGGAGGATATGAGATTTGGGTTTAATTGGGATATAAAGGAAATCGATTTATTTATTGATTGTCGGTGAATTGTATATTTTGTGCTTGACTATAATTATGCTATATGCGGGTTTGATCACGGCAGTCCCGATCGTGGCGATTGATTCTTCTTGCGGATATATTTTGGTAGGTATTTTGACTTAACGTTTAGATTAAGTCAAATTGATATGCTAGTAGGATAGCTTACAATAACATTTTCATGTTTATATGCCTGATATATTTTTGGTGCCTACTAGATACATGCATGTGTTAGGATATGATTATATTTACCGGTTTGATATGGATCATAGTACATGGATTAGGGATATGTATATATATTGGTTGTACATATCATTTGGATAGATATTATGAGTAGGATTTACATGCTTTAGTATCATGCACCATTTTGCATGATTGCATGCTAGGACGGGGTTCCATTATTGTTGAGCCCGCAGCTAGTTACATGGCCTGCACACACTGCCACTCATGGGTTAGTGGTACATCGGAGGTGTGTCTGATTGCTCTGTCGAGCTCATTGGACCGCTCATGGGTAGCGAGGCGAGCGTGGTAGCGGGCGAGGATCCCTCCTCGGCCTATGACACGAGAGATGAGAGTTTAGCTCCCCACTATGTTTGGGGGCGAGGAGGATAGGTGTACTCGGCGTCCATCCTGTCTCGGTCACTCAAGCGATGATGGCGAGTGCACAGGATTGTCATAGCCCTACCCACTCGGCTTCACCATTGCGTGTGGTGGTAGCGTCGGGGTGACCATGTCATTGGCACGGCATGCACTTTGCATAGATTGCATTTGTACTGTGTTTGCTGCATTTTTATTGATGCCTTGGATGTGCATATGATTGTCATGCATACAGGATACATGCTTATATATGATCAGGACTTTATTACTTCTAGTCAGGCACATGCTCCTATATCAGGGTAGGAGATTCAGGTAAGTACAGTCATTTTGTATTTCTTGCTTGCATACCCTATTTATGTGAGTATCTTGGCATGATATTTTATTGTTAGCTATACGATTTTGCATATCTACTTTACCATGAGTTCTTTGAACTCACCCCGTTGGTTTATATCTATTTGGGATGAAGTCGGGGAGAGTGATTCTTGGGACCCCACTCGTCGTAAAGTTTTGATTTGGATATTTGTTTTTTTACGGTATTTGGATATTTTGGTTAGAGGACATGTATAGGTTTGGAGATTGATTTTGTATTTGGTTTTGGTGTCCTTATGGACCTTATTTGGATTTTGGTTTGGTTGGATTTTGTTGAGTATTCCTGCCCAGATGGCAGAAGGGGTAAGTCTATTTATTTTAGATTGTTTGTCATTTATTTTGGATGATGGCCTGAGGCCAAATTATATAACTGCGTGTGAGTTTGGATTCCGGTCGTGTTGACCGATGTATAGTGGCCGTGTAGGCCTTTGTATGTAAATTTGGATTCACCCGTGCGAGAGATCTTTGTCGGATTTTTATGCAGTGGGTCTCCTTCGGGCGTGACACAAGACACGCATGCAATCTGATTTTAGGCGGCAGAAAAAATGTGGTGCCGGGAATTAAATCCCAGGAACACAGTGGTCCTCGAAATTTAATTCCCAGGACCACGTTCATTTGGGACCTGATCGAGAAATAAGGTGGTGCTAGGAATCTGAATCCCAGGAACACGGTGGTGCTGGCAAGTGAATTCCCAGCACCACGTACAGTTTCGAACTGGCCGAGAAAAAAATGTGGTGCTGGGAATTAAATCCTAGGAACACGCGTGGTCTGAAATTTTATTCGGCTACGTCCATTTCGGCGAAATAAGGTGGTCTTTGGGAATCTTAATCCGAGAACACGGTGGTCTTGACAGTGAATTCGGCACCACGTCTGATTCTAGCGAGAAAAAAATATGGTGCTAGGAATTAAATCACAGGAACACAGTGGTCCTGGAAATTTTATTCCCAGCACCACGTCCATTTGCGAACTTAAGTTCTATAAGGTGGTGCTGGGAATCTTAATCTCAGGAATACGGTGGTGTTGGAAAGTGAATTCCTCACGTCTGATTTGTGTAGAAAAAATTGTAGTCTTTGGGATTTTAAATCCGAGAACCTAGTCTGAAATATAATTCGTGATCACATCCATTTGCAAACTGGACGAGAAATAAGGTAGTGTTGGGAATCTTAATCCCAGGAACACGGTGGTCCTGGAAATTTAATTCCCAGCATCACGTACAAATCCCATCACAAAATCATAAAGTCGAAGTGGTTGAAATATTTAACAAAGTATATATATTCCATAATTGAACAGATACTACACAGATTGCAAACACCTTTGCAGCTGACTAATGACTTTTATAGGCAGACACCTTGGTGTAGTTACATATCTAAAACTCTGTATAGTCTTACAACATATCCTATCACACATCGTAATTGCAAACAAAATTGTGAGTCAGATTATTCTATTCCCCACCACGAATCAAGCTCCTCATATCCTCGTTCAATCTTTTAGGGTACCCAAATAGTAGGCTCTCAATGTATCGTATTATAAAAAATGCTAATCATAGTGTAAAAATTAAAAATTATTAGTCAATTGCTAGCTTATAAAATATGGTATTTACAAAGATTATTAGATGTCTTACGAAGAGCTTTATTCTGGGACCTCGACTCGGCCTTACTAAAAAGTTTGCATTACAAAATTTTTCAAAAGCCAGATGCCGCTTATCATAATACTGAAGGGTGCATCTTTTAAAGAATTCAACACAGGACCAAAATAAATGCTATGAATCCTCCATACACAAACGGTTTATTTAATGAAATCTAATCTAATGCTTCTTGTTTCTTCAAATTGAGTAGTGTAAGCCTTCACGGCCGACAAGGAGTAGTAGTGGATGAACTCAATTTTCCAAGTCGGCCACTAGTAGGTGGCAGGTAAATCGCGGATTATTGGACAAAATATGTATCCGATTGGATTGCAGGGTTTTAAAAAGTTTGCTCGAATACTTGGCGTCATAATATTAAACATATCACGTGTATAAACAAATCAAAAACACCGGTGTAAAGTTTACAATTCCTTACAAAAAGGCCAAAAACTTACTGGGAATCCAGCCCCACAGAAAATTGAGTTATAGTACGCCTTATCAGTCACCTTGTACTGATCAGCTAAGACTGAAAAATATACGCTTATGCAATCCCCATGTGTCAAAACATTCCAATCAAATATGGTAAGGAAACAGTCCATTATTAAGTTAATAGCATCGGACTTCCACACTGGTAATTATAATTTAACACTAAACAATGAAAGGGTTATTATCAACTCTCAAAACATAAGATGAAAGTATATACAAAGAATATAAGACTGCCTTACTCTATTTTTTTAGTTTCAATAAAGACTTCGACGTTTGGATCCATCTTACTGTGAATTCTTTATAAGCTTGTTGTATACAAAATAAACTGCGGATGTAAATATTTTGTCCAAAAAATAGATCGACAGATAACTTATGCTCACCTCCAATATCTCTCGCTTGACTTCGAAAGTGTTAGTTGTTTGTCCGTGGAGACTTGTGTGCCAGATTCGATATTTGGGTTCACCCTCCTCGACAATTGATTTCCTTTATCCCGGCCCGACTCCGCTTCAATGTTTGGCTCTCGCAGAGAGATATTAGGGTCTATTGAGGGATACTCAATAGCCTTGCTGGGGACAATTTGAGTTTCAACTCTCCTTCTTTTAGGGATGTTTGAAAACCATGCAGGAGGGAGGCTTCTAAGGCTAGGGGGTGATAGACCGTCAAGAGCCTTCTTCCTCACACAAACCTTCCGCCTAGTGTATGCAGAAGAAGGTTTGGGTGTGTCTGACTTGTATAAGTGATTGTAACCCCTCTACCTCCGGGATTGTAAATTGAATTGAAGCTCCGAATTCTTTTCAGATTAATGCTTCTTTTTCAGCAATTATATCATCCCTTTCACTTATCTCGTTGTCCTTCCTGTTCCTGACCTCCTCTAACTCTTGAAGAAGCTCCTGTATTGTCTTTTCTTGTTGTTCGATGGTCGCTTCCTTAAGTAGGGATGTGCTTTCAAAATCACACCTTGCTTCAACTAGCTTGGTGCTTAGAGTAGATACAATGTTTGCATTCTCCTGGCATACTGGACAGGTCATTCCTCGTGTGTCGACCTGAGTTTCGGGTTGAGAAGTTGATGCAGAAAATCTAGGTGGGGAAGCGGTGTGTACCAGATGCAACTCTGACTGTGCTGGAATTAGATCGACAATGATTTTGTCAGGTACGAGACCATCTACCAACTTCTTAACGACCCTTACATTTGTGGAACTCCACCTCCATCTCAGCATTCTTGGCAAAGCATGAGGGACGTGTGGAGGTAGGATACACAAATGCTCACACATCCATACCTGGAATGACAAGATTAGTTGTTAATAGACAGATTTATCTATACTATTTGCGGAAGATATAAAATATATTTACTCACAGCCAATAAGTGTGTGAAAGCCTTAAGCATTGGTCTCGTAGATCCACCTACGACGTCTGCTTTTGGTTGCAATGTGACTCCCATACCAATTGACTCCATTTGAGGAGTCATGTACGTATAAAGTGCTTCGCACCAATTGTACCTGCCTAAGTTATCAAAATCCTCTACACAATCTATAAGTGATCACATAGCTATTCTAGGCTTACTGCTGGTGGTAGTAAAAAATACACAAGAGAAAAAATATAAAATAAACAACTGACAATAAAGTTTTGCAGATCCTAAATTATCCGACATCCGAAGTCTTCTTGATAAATCCTCCATGCTTGCTTGTTAGAGCAATCAACTTCCACAAAATATTGCAAATATAGCTGTCCAGAGGGAGCTTCATTATTCATAGGAACTTCAAGTCCATCATCTGGTAGACCAAGGATGAGGGAGACATCCGTCTTTGTGAAATGCAATTTCTTGTCATGGAATATAAAACATTTCTCCGTGCAGTCCCAATTATCAAACATATTCGAGCGAGGGTCCGACATGGGTAATATCCGGAATGTCCAAAACCCACGCAAAGGGGGAGCTCCGAATAAGCGTTTCTTCTTCCACACTCGGCGGCACACTTGCAAGAAATTTTTTAAACTGTGAAACGTTGCTTTTCCAGTTCATTCTCTTGGTTCTTCCTCTCATCAACGCACGAGTTCTTGCAGAAGTATCGCTTGATGATTCGCCAGTTGAAGCCATCGTTAACTGAAAACAATTCCTTTGGTTAACAACCAAATGCATTGTAATAGAGAGGTACTATCACTAATAGATGAAATGGATTGAAACATGTGTGATGATACAAACAAACGTTACCTCTGCTTGAATGGTAAACCCTAAAATCCTAAATCCTATCAGGCCCGAGATTAAACGAGATCGTGCACGGAAAAAGGCAAAAACCCTAGATAGATCGGAAGAAACGATAGCGACACAGAATTTAAGAAATCTACAAAACTTACTTAGGTCGAAAATCGCGTTGAGATGGTGTTGAGCTGGTGTTGAGATGTTTTAACTCGCACCGGGGAGGTTGAACTGGCACCGGGGGGTTTTGACTAGCACCGAGGAGTTTGAACTGGAACCGGAGAGTTTGAACGGGCGCCGGGGAATGGAAGCGGAATTCCACAGAGACAGAACGCAAGGAGCGAGAGAGAAATGAAATGTGGTGTTGAGATGTTTGAACTTCCACCGGGGAGTTTTATATTAACGGGTCGGGTGCGGTCGGACGGATTTAGATTACAATTTTGCAAAATAGCATAACAAATTTTTTCATTACAATTCTGCAAAATAGCTTAACATTAACATTAACATTGTTTCCTTTAAAAATATTTACACAACCACTATTTACACTTAGGAATTAGTAGCCGGTGGCATTCTACAAGACCTCCTATTATGCCCAAGCTGTTTGCATCTGCTGCATTTATTTTTCACCCTCCCAGTATGTTTGGACTCTATGCGTGCCTTTTTTCTTCGCCCGGGCTTTGCCTAAGGCTACGAGGAGGTAGAACTCCGAAAATTTTGTCACCATTAGGCCAAAATTTCTTAATTCGACATGGGTAAATACGATCCATGTAAGTGACCTCCCAGGTTTCCCTTAGAAAATAATGCTCCCGGTAACGGTATGGATCCATGTTCCGATATATGATAACTACAATAACATGCGAGCAAGGAATTTCTGAAATTTGAAACTCACCGCAGATGCAACTTCGCCTGTCCAAATCAACAATATATGAAGAAGCTATTGTCTGTACTTTCATTTCCATTTGTGAATATGGGAATACCGAATATAATCAAGTTCTTTCTCTCCTTTCATCAATCTCTTTAATAGCATAAGGTGTTAGAAAACCTGACCTTTTTGAAGATTCTTCCCTACGGTTATAGAACCATTGAACAACCTTTCTTCTAGTGTTGTCAATTAAACTGGTGATGGGGAGTTCACGTGTTTCCTTGAATAATACATTTAAACTCTCGGAACAATTAGTGGTTAACATTGTGTACCTCCTGCCAGGAAAGTGTGCATTGGTCCATCTTTTTGGATCGATCTTTTGTAGCCACGCATATGCTTCCTTGTGTTTGTCATGCATGTTCTGCATTAATCGATCAAAGTCAACACCTTGTATTGGCTCTTACTGCTGCCCAAAATAAACCTAATGAGGATCTATCCCGGGTATCTGTTACCATGTTATAAGACAAGTGATAGCAACAAAAAGCATGATGGGCAGATGGATACACTTTGTTAACTGCTGATATAATCCCCCTATGTCTATCCGATACAATGCTCAACGACTCTGGCAGGACATCAAGGAATGTCTTTACATGATCCAAAAATCACTCCCAAGCAGATCCACATTCAACTTCGGCAATTCCAAATGCAACTGGCATAATTTTTGCATTACTGTCAATGGCAGTAACCATTAGAAAAACACCAGGATACTTGTCAGTCATATGTGTATCATCAATTCCAATTAGTTTTCGCAAATATGACCTGAATACTCTTCGACAAGCACCAAATGCCCAAAAACATCGCTGGAATTGATTTTCACCATTTCTTAGTACTGCAACATATGTATCAGGATCTTTAACTCTTAACTCACGCAAGTACATTGGAAGATCAATATAGGCCTGATCAAAATCACCTAACATTCTTTTTAATGCTTTCTGTCTGGCTGTGTATGCTTTCTTGTATGAAATGTGAACACCAAACCTAGCTTGCATTTCTCTTCGAATTGAACTTGGTTTGTAATCATCAGAGGTAGCTAACCGTCCTACAATCTGGTTTGCTACAAATGTGGATGTGCAAGCATGGTGATCTGTTGTTTCCCTAACACTGTAACATTCATGCTGCTTTACATATTTTGTGACAGTGAACTCCACGTCTCCACTTGCAACTAGACTCCATGAATAAGGCTGACTAAAGCAAATAATTTTAATTCTATTAAGTCTGGTGTCAACTGGCTTGTATCTGAAGTTTTTTACCATCGCATGCCTTACTAGTGCTGTAAAATACCACAGAAAATAATAATAATAATAATAAATGTTGGATAATTGAGAAAAAAAATACTCTATGGAATTTTTCCAGAAATTTTAAGAAATTTTCTTGAACTTAAATGAAAATTTCTATGACAATTGGCGGGGAAGAATTTAATAGGCTTTGGGAAAGCCTGTTTGGATTATCTTCTTATGAAGAGATTTTTCGTTTGGGTTTAATGCTTATAGATTAAACCTGATTCGTCTTCGTGAACCCGACCCGTATCATAAAGCCGAGCGTTTATTTTCTCTTCGGTCGATCGACTTCTTCCACGATTTTCTCCACCGATCACATCCTTAATTCTCACCGTAGTTTCTTCTTTTTCCCCAATCGCGCGTGACCTCTGTTACTCGCGCTGTTGATCGCTAAATCGGGAGGCAGCCCGACGACGCCTCCTCGCCGCCGCCTTCTCCCCGCGCGACGCCACACTCGAGCTCGCCCCACTGCCGTTGCCGTGCCGGTCGTCACTGACCCTATCGCGTACGCGGCGACAACGCGCCACGACCATCCACGCTCGCGACAGCGAGCACCTCGTGTCTGCCGGCCCTCTGGCGATGCCTCTTTGTTTCCCCCTTCTTTTCCTCTAATCCCGACGGCAGCCACTCGCCATCATCATCGGCACTCTGAACTAGGTCATCGTTGTTGAGCTCCACTGCGAGCACTCTGAACTATGGTGATTTCTGATCTATCGTCCTGTGTTTCGGATTGGGACAGGTGGGTCGAATTTGAGGTAAAGTTGTTTTGATTTATGATTCTATCACATTTCTAAGTTGTAACATAGGTTGCTGGTAGTGATTTGGTTGTGGGTTACGATCTATGAATTGGTCAAAATGGGAGGCAACTACGGGCTGATGTTATGACTTTGAAACTAGGTAAGTTTCAATTTGGATTTGGCTACTTGTACGTTGATTAAGTTAATAGATTTCTATAAGAGGAATGGATTTAATTATGGAGTGATAATCAATTGTTGGTGAACAGATCAGGTTATGAGGTTGCTTCTAATTGGGCTATTTGAACTTTAATTCGAAACCTTGGATCAAGAAGTTGTACCAAGAGAGGCTGAACTTGGTAAGTCCATGTTTAGATGTTTATGGATGCATACTGTCGTTACAATTGATTTGGTAATTAATGAATGGTATGAGATTGTATAACTATGGGATTTAGTTGATCGATCAAGGATTAGAATTGGATTAGACTTCTGCTCCTATAGATTGATTATGTTAGTGTTGAGCTATGTTTGTATGTTAAATTGCAGGACCTGAATTCAGGACGGTCTTTTGGATGTGAAGATTCTTCGATAAGTCTTCGAATCAGGTGGGTAATTTCCTACCTGGTCTGGGTAGTTGTATTTCATTCAGATTTAGTCATTGATATGAGCATGTTAGGTGTTCATATTACCTTGACCCTGTTCTTTTTATTGTATGCTTGATCCTTTACCGTTGGCTATTAACTCTATTGCTGATATCATGTTTATTTTATCATGATTAGGAGTTATACATATAGGTGACGCAAGTAACTTAGAATTTGTTTAAGTTAAGTGCAAATGGTAAAGTCCGGATGACAACCTGATTGTACATTGGGCAAAAAGGTCAGGTAGATAATGTCTTTAACCTAGGGTTAGTTCTAGTACCCTTAGGTTGTATGTTACCACCGAACATGTGTTGTGTAAATGGTCAGAGGAATGATACTTAGGGTATCGCTACGGACCGGTGGTCCTAGCTTGTTATAATTAGATGAGTACGACTCTCTAAAGGATAGAGAGTGTGTCCATCAGTTGAGTACGACTCTCTACAGGATAGAGAGTGCGTCGAGTAGATTGGTATGACTCTCTACAGGATAGAGAGTCTATGGTGGATGTCTGTATGTGAGACATTGCATTCATGCATTTACATGCACGCTGGCGACGAGGTCTCCCTTGTGGTTGAGAGGGTCGTCAGTCATCCTGCCTCCACGGTTACTCATAGGAGGAGTCACCCGTGTGAGGGCAGAGCATTGTGGTGCCGCACTCTACCACTATAGATGGTGGTAGTTAGATTTGCGTGTCGTAGTCCTGCGTGTGTGGCACTCGACCACTCATGGGTAGTGACTGTCGGAGTGGCCAACAGCAGGGACCCCCATCGTGTAGCTTGCTCTTTACGCTTATATGCTACTCGATCATACTGTCACTCGGTCACTCGAGAGTAGTGGTTGGTGTTGAGTTGGGACAGTTGTCATGCTCGAGCCACCGAGGTTACACTGGGGTCGTGGTAGCTTTAGGGTGAGCCGACATGACCATGCATGCTGCATCCGTTGTGCATTGTATTTTGTAGTTGTTGGAGTTTTCGTGATGTATGTGTTGTATATTCAGATTTTGTCACGATTTTGTGTTGTTGTGGTGTGTTAGTCATACCGGTATGCATGTGTGGGATTGTAGTATTGTTGTAGTTTGTTTCCGCTGTGTCTTGTGTAGTTTTTTTATTTTTATACATATATATTGTTGTTATTGTGGGCCTACGGGCCTTGTATTAACCCGAAATGTTGCCACGTACAGGGGAGGTGCCGTCCGTTTGATTTTCGGTTCGGCATGCTCTCGGGGCGTGACAACTTTAGTGGTATCAGAGCCCAAGGTTCTGCGATGTCATACAATGTTGTTTTTGTGTCGAGTCTTGGATTCTCGGGAGTCGATTTATTCGGTTTTGGTTTTTGAGATGAGATGGACAGCGGCCTGAGCTCCAAGCAGCACGAGGTAAGAATTCTTGAAAACTTATGGTTTAGTAGATATTTATCTAAACTGGATCAGTAGGTGTATACAATAGAGTTATGACACCTGTGCAGCCTTGTAGTAGGGGTCGTCCACCGAGGCGACCAACCGGAGTGACCTTTAGGGTTTATACTCCCGGTTATGTTGACTATGCTTTTAATGCTTATAACAGGGAATAACCTGTAGTATGTTGGTTATTATTCGTAACCGTGGTATGAGTTGACCATGGGAACGACCTGTTGAGTCTGTGAATCTTAAACCTATGTCGAGAAGGTGATTTACCTTTGAGAGCCGACTAATACCGACTCGGAAAACAGGGGTCAAGTCGTCACATTTATTATGGAAATCAGAGACTACAGTCTTAGAGATTTCCACTAACTGTGCTAGTCGGATCATTACCTGTGGGTAATGAATAGACTTGTAGACTATTGTTGATACAGATAGCGGAATGTTAGGTTATGGAGTTTCATAGGGATTTTATCCCTGAGTTGTTCGTACGGAGTTGTATAACTTTGAGGGTACTTTTGAGTACTTAACTCATGTTATACCAAGAAAGAAGAGTTGTTTGCATACCATTATCGGGATCAAGCCGGTATTTGATGATAAATGCAGAAAATAATATTCGAGAAATCGTATATCACTTGATCATGGATTAGTGATGTTGAAAGAGTGTGTTTTCCCGTGTCACTTTTAGTGACACATTACAAGAAATTCTTGAGCTTCAAGAAAGGGTGATCAATTAGTAACAATATACGGTGCAGAGTCGTGAGACTTGCGGAGGTTACGACCACCTAATAGCTCAAGAAGATGGATGGATGATTTAAGTCACTCAGAGTTTGGCTTATAGTTGGATTAGGATGTCGGGATCTTCTACCAGATCCTGCCGGAAGACGTTGGATTGAGACAGGAGTTTAGAAATGACTCCGTACAAGTGTTTAAGAGTTGGAGACTGATAAGCATATATTGCAGGTCAACTTATTAGAGTTAGAAGTCTCCGACTATTGGAAAAAAAAAGGAGTAAGATCAGGGTCACAGGCCTTGAGCTACTTTTCAATTAAAGAAGATCAATCACGGATCATCAGAAGGTTCTCAAGGATATCAGCAAAATCAGAACAAAGACTTCGAAGGGATTGTGTGCGTGCAGTGCAGATCACGAAGACACGCGAAGCCAGATTATCCGTTGGAGCAGTTCAACTGTTGCTATTGTTGAGCAACCAGTACAATGGAGGAGGTGTACTTTGAAGACTTAGTTGAAGACTACAAATGGTGTTCCAGGAGGATGATGCACCGTCTCGACAACAGAGATCAGCACAAAAGATTGAGTTATCGCATCAGTAGCAACCTACTACCTCAGGCGTGGTTGGAGTTCCTTGATACTTCCCTTCAGCAGAGATCAGCACAGAAACAGCATCAGCAGAAGACATCGTAGAAGACACATGCAGACAACAATAGTTACCTCCAGATGTGATTGGATTTTTGTAGAGGAGAGAGTATACGACGAGGGTCGTATCTATTCGGTATCCTACAATTGCAGCTGGTAGGATTTAGTGATGAGACCAGATGATCTAGGAAAAAAAAAAAATCTCCGCGGCATTCGTCGCAGAAATGTGACCGCTTTGTCGCGAACTGTTGGATCTGATCAGGTTCTCTTCGGAGAAAGGCCGAGACCTGCGTGGAGCATTTTGGATCGGATCAACAGATATTTGATCGTTCAGGGTATTACTCTAGTTTTACCCTCTGGATTAATATATTGAGAGATACTTGTAGTTTACAAGTATCTTTGTCTAGAATATTCTTTGTTTTGATTAGAAGGGTTCCTATACATCGACTTGTGGGTCGGTGGTATCTCTACCGTCAGGTGAGATGTGGACCAACAATTAAGAAGTCAAGGGATACCCTTAGACTCTGATGGACATATCTTTACTGTAGGCATATCCTTAGGGATGGTCAAATTGTTAAGATTATGGTATGGTATGTCTCTTGGATGTGTATATAATCCGAGAGCCTTCGGATGTAGTTTCGGATGAACAGGCTTGTCGTTGCATAGGCAAGTGGAGTAGGCGATCGAAATGATTGCGAAAATAATGCTGGTATCGAAGATCACATATCGAGTGATATTTTTGTTGGTATCAGTGTTGTTAAACACTATAGAAATTAGAGGAACGTAAGTTGCGATTATAGGAGATGTTGGAAGGGATATTTGTATATCCCAGTATTCCTCCTAGAAGATTCGGAACTCTTTATTGAAAGAAATGAACCTTGGAAATTATGCATCGATTATCGATGATGGAATCGATAGTTGTTGAAAGTAATTATCCTTGTTGTGGATAGATGATCTATTTAGATCGACCAAAGACACTTGTATACTCTAAGGTTGGTTTACATTTGATCTTGATATTGTAGTGACATGATGTCATACGATTATCATTGTTGATGTAATAATTAATATATATCATCGACTTAGAGTAAAGGGATGCGGTGTGTAGATCGCCAATTTCATACTTGGTAAGAATTTTTATGAGATTTGATAAAGTTGTTAGACTAATTAACGATTTAGTCACCACTGGATTTGAGAATCGTGTATCTTGGACACGATTGGATCAATTGGTATTTGTTGGAGTTGCGTAACCTGGCCACTGTTGATTGTGGTAGTTGGAGTTGCGCACTCAACCACCGTAGATGGTGGTTTTCCTTGTATGTTTTGGTTAGTACAGTAGATGTGGATAGAATGTTTGGCATTACTATACCACAGACTTGTTTGACAAAGGTGATGATGGAAATCATTTAGTCAGAAGCTGGTGAAACCAGTTTACAGGACCTAGATGGCGGTTAACTTTTACGCAAGTATTAGTTAATCCTTCCGGAGTGGATAAAAAGGAGGTTGTACGCAGATGCGTCATTTCAGGGATCGGAACGATTCCGATGCAGTTGAATGAGGCATATCTTATGCCTACGTCAGTTAATAAACTACGAGATAGTCTGTCATATACATGACATGACTTTAGTAGTTATTATCTGGATTTGTAGTTGTATGGAGCAGAAGTGCTCATAGAATTTAACAAGCTACTGGGTAGCTACAATAGAGTTGCTGGAACGCGAACGGTTGCAACTTGCGAGATTGGGCGCTATAGTCTCCCATGCACTTACAAAGTGTGTGGTGGAGTAGATTTTGGACAGTAGATGGACTTATCTTGTGAGAAGATAATTTTCCTTCTCTGATAAGGATAGTGGGTTCCGGAGTTGCAGGGTTTAAGAAAGAGTTGCTACAGGAAGCACATCATTCGAGATGGGCTATATACCTTTGAGGTACTCAGATGTACCGAGAGTTGAAATGCTTATACTGGTGGAACGGTATGAAGAAGGTTATAGCAGACTTGGTTGCTCGATGTTAGTATATGCCGATGGGTAAGTGAACATCGAAACCATTTGGGTTGCTCGAAATTGATTTGAATGGAAGTGGGAGCATATCACTATTGATTTCGTTACGGGATTGCCTAGAACCCGTAAATGACATAATGCGATTTGGGTAATCGTGGATCGACTAACCAAATCAGCTCACTTCTTTCCTATTCGTGGGTCGTACTCGTTGGATCGTCTGACAGAGTTGAACTGTCGAGGAATTATTAGACTGCATGAGGTACTTTTGAGTACTATATCTGATAGAGACCACGATTTACCTCGCGAATTTTGGCGGTCGGCCCGGTCTATGGGCCGGAGCTTGGCTCGTGTAGATCTCACATTCTTGGGAGGAAGTCGGGGAATAACAGCTGTTGGGGGCCACAAAGTATCCAACATGATGCAGAGTTGGTGCATGTCATCGGATGAGAGTTATTAGAGGTTCCGATTCTACCTCAGTCTAATGCGACTTACGAGGAGATTCCGGTGCGAATTTTTGATCGCAAAGAGCGACATTAGTGAGACGAAAACCATCCGACTCGTAAAGGTTGGATGGCAACATCATATCGATGAGGGGACAATGTGGGAGCTGGGAATATACTATTCGAGCTCGATACCCTCATCTGTTTACCAGAGATATGTGGTCATTTCAGAGAATTCTAATACTGGTTCTTACATTTAAGTATGAAATTTGGGGACCAAATTTTTTATAAGTGGGGGAGAATGTAAAATACCACAGGAAAAAAAAAAATAATAATAAATGTTGGATAATTGAGAAAAAATACTCTATGGAATTTTTCCAGAAATTTTAAGAAATTTTCTTGAACTTAAATGAAAATTTCTATGGCAATTGGCAGGGAAAAATTTAATAGGCTTTGGGAAAGCCTGTTTGGATTATCTTCTTATGAAGAGATTTTTTGTTTGGGTTTAATGCTTATAGATTAAACCCGATTCGTCTTCGTGAACCCGACCCGTATCATAAAGCCGAGCGTTTATTTTCTCTTCGGTCGATCGACTTCTTCCACGATTTTCTCCCCCGATCACATCCTTCTCACCGCAGTTTCTTCTTTTTCCCCAATCGCGCGTGACCTCTGTTACTCGCGTTGTTGATCGCCGAATCGGGAGGCAACCCGACGATGCCTCCTCGCCGCCGCCTTCTCCCGCTGACGCCACACTCGCCTCTATCACCGCATTCACCGGCGACAACTTCACCGCGCCACGACCATCCACAGCCGCTCGCGACTCCGAGCAGAGCACCTCGTGTCCTGCCGGCCCTACGCGCGAGCACAACGACGCCTCATCATCGTCGCTTTTGTTTCCCCCTTGCCCAGCTGTCGGTTGCCGCCGATTTGCAACCATCATCTGGCGTTCCCTCCCTTTTCCTCTAATCGCGACGGCAGCCACTCGCCATCATCATCGGCACTCTGAACTAGGTCATCGCTGTTGAGCTCCACTGCGAGCACCCAGTACAGGCCGATCGTGGCCGTTTTCTTCGTCCGGTGGTCGCTGCCCCATCACCCGCTCCTTAGATATCTATCACTGCCTCTGCTCGGGTCGAGATGACATGCCTCAGGCCACCATGGACAACCCCGACAACCGATCTTCCCGTGTGCTCGACTGATCGTCATCACCGCCCATTGCAGTTGCAGTTCTGTTGGCCGGTGGCAGATACCATGCTTCGTGGACAACATCAATTGCGATCGCTGTCTCCATTGTTCAGTTGATTTGTTTCTCTATGGTGATTTCTGATCTATCGGCCTGTGTTTCGGATTGGGACAGGTGGGTCGAATTTGAGGTAAAGTTGTTTTGATTTATGATTCTATCATATTTCTAAGTTGTAACATAGGTTGCTGGTAGTGATTTGGTTGTGGGTTACGATCTATGAATTGGTCAAAATGGGAGGCAACTACGGGCTGATGTTATGACTTTGAAACTAGGTAAGTTTCAATTTGGATTTGGCTTGTACGTTGATTAAGTTAATAGATTTCTATAGGAGGAATGGATTTAATTATGGAGTGATAATCAATTGTTGGTGAACAGATCAGGTTATGAGGTTGCTTCTAATTGGGCTATTTGAACTTTAATTCGAAACCTTGGATCAAGAAGTTGTACCAAGAGAGGCTGAACTTGGTAAGTCCATGTTTAGATGTTTATGGATGCATACTGTCGTTACAATTGATTTGGTAATTAATGAATGGTATGAGATTGTATAACTATGGGATTTAGTTGATCGATCAAGGATTAGAATTGGATTAGACTTCTGCTCCTATAGATTGATTATGTTAGTGTTGAGCTATATTTGTATGTTAAATTGCAGGACCTGAATTCAGGACGGTCTTTTGGATGTGAAGATTCTTCGATAAGTCTTCGAATCAGGTGGGTAATTTCCTACCTGGTCCGGGTAGTTGTATTTCATTCAGATTTAGTCATTGATATGAGCATGTTAGGTGTTCATATTACCTTGACCCTGTTCTTTTTATCGTATGTTTGATCCTTTACCATTGGCTATTAACTCTATTGCCGATATCATGTTTATTTTATCATGATTAGGAGTTATACATATAGGTGATGCAAGTAACTTAGAATTTGTTTAAGTTAAGTGCAAATGGTAAAGTCCGGATGACAACCTGATTGTACATTGGGCAAAAAGGTCATCCGTAGGTAGATAATGTCTTTAACCTAGGGTTAGTTCTAGTACCCTTAGGTTGTATGTTACCACCGAACATGTGTTGTGTAAATGGTCAGAGGAATGATACTTAGGGTATCGCTACGGACCGGTGGTCCTAGCTTGTTATAATCAGATGAGTACGACTCTCTACAGGATAGAGAGTGTGTCCATCAGTTGAGTACGACTCTCTACAGGATAGAGAGTGCGTCGAGTAGATTGGTATGACTCTCTACAGGATAGAGAGTCTATGGTGGATGTCTGTATGTGAGACATTGCATTCATGCATTTACATGCACGCTGGCGATGAGGTCTCCCTTGTGGTTGAGAGGGTCGTCAGTCATCCTGCCTCCACGGTTACTCATAGGAGGAGTCACCCGTGTGAGGCGAGCATCAGTGTGCCGCACTCTACCACTATAGACGGTGGTAGTTGGATTTACGTGCCGTAGTCCTGCGTGTGTGGCACTCGACCACTCATGGGTAGTGACTGTCAGAGTGGCCAACAGTAGGGACCCCCATCGTGTAGCTTGCTCTTTACGCTTATATGCTACTCGATCATACTGCCCACTCGGCCACTCGAGAGTAGTGGTTGGTGTTGAGTTGGGACAGTTGTCATGCTCGAGCCACCGAGGCCACACTGGGGTCGTGGTAGCTTTAGGGTGAGCCGACATGACCATGCATGCTGCATTGCCGACTGATGGCATTTTTGCATATTGTCATATATATACATATATATACATGTATATATATATATATGGATGATTGTGATTAGTATACATATATAGATATAGTCTATATATATATGCTTATTGTGATGTTGCATTTGATTGTATTATGTTTGCTGCATTTGATTGTACATCATATTCATACATGTTTCTTGCATATGTTATACAGTGTGTCGGATATTGATATGGGTTGGATAGACCATAGATACCTTGGCCTGTAGCATGAGTAGATTATGTGTTGGTATTACTCTTCCTGTTATATATATGTTTGATATATGTTCAGGTTGGATCAGAGTAGCGTAGCAGACTTCGGGTATGTCTGCATTTTATGTTATTCATTTCAGTTAGACGGTATATGCTTGTATTTATATACTATGCTGATATACCAGTTGTATATCTAGATTATGTTGTCGAAATACATATGATATTACATATATACATGTTTTCTATTACCTGCTGAGTTTTACTCACCACCCCATGGACTCGGATTTTACGCCTGCAATGTAGAAGACTTCGTTTTTGGAGCACCGTTACCGACGTCATCTCATCTCACGAGGCTCCCGTATTTTGTTTTGGGTCTGCTGTTCGTTGTGCATTGTATTTTGTAGTTGTTGGAGTTTTCGTGATGTATGTGTTGTATATTCAAATTTTGTCACGATTTTGTAAAAATTATAACTGCCACAGCCTTTTTGAAACCACCGGACCGTTCTGTAAAAATTATAATTGTCAATTTAATAGTCTTTATCGATCTATTTCTATTTCGTAAACTCAAAAAAAAAATTAAATCTTTTTCAAAATTAATCCATATCACTTCTATAAATATCATCTTATTCTAATCACCGCTTATTCTAATCACCGCGACGTACAAACCACCGGACAGTTCGTTTAGTTTAGCTGCCGTTCTGTTTGATTCTTGATTTCATATTGCACGGCCAAAAAGAATGCGAACTAGAGAAGGAACAGCGTGCGTGCGTGAGTGAGAGTGAGTGAGAAGCACGAAGCAGGGGACGAGATTCTCTTAAAAGGTAAAATAAATATCGATGTTGTGAGCCGTGACGTCTCTGTCTCGAGCAATAAAGTGAACACCCCAATTTCTGTCAGACTAAAACACCATTTTTAATTCGTACATACAAAGCCACGAGGGACGCCTCCATTAGGAAGAGCGATCCATTTGATCATCGAGAACCAATACCAGAAACAGTGTAATATTAAGAGAGAGAGAGAGAGAGAGAATCTAAGCAGAGGTGATCCAATAATTTAACAAATCACTGTACATTACGTTGCTGCGATCGTTGGTTTACCCTCGATGTGTCCTTTTCCCATACGAGCGAAGCTAGCAGATTCCATCGGCTTCTGTGATTCCAAGTCAATCTCCTCTTCTTCCTCGTCTTGGGACCCAGCTGGATCTTCTTTGACCATGGGAAGGTACCGTGGCTCCTCCGGATGGGCCCTGGAGACGAGCAAATAGAAGAGGACGCAGAAAACGACGAAGGCGGTCAGGAACCAGCTGAACTGGAGGTTGACCAGGGACTTGGCCCGGTCGAGCGCCTCCGCGGTGCGGCAGCGCACAACCCGGTGCCCCTCCTCCAGGTTCATGAAGCATCCCTTGGAGATGAGACTTGGCGTCCACAGCATGAACCCCATGAGTGCGAACCATACCCCTTGGAAGGCGATGCTGGCTGACCTCACGAAGCTTATTAAGAAGCTCCTCGGGCGGGCCACGCCCAAAAGGGTGGTGGCCAGCGAGACGGCGATAACGCTCTGCAGAAGACGGTGGTACTGCCCTTCCACGCCCATGTGGTCGGCGGAGTGGAGGTGGAACATCAGCAGCTCCTGCGCGAAGGCGGCGGCCGCCAGCAGCATCGTGAGTTCGTCGCGCAGCGGCGCGCGGAGGCGGTCGAGGGCGACACCGAGGGCGGCGTAGACTAAAAGGGCGAGGGAGATGGAGGCGTGCTCGAAGTTGTGGAGGTGGTTGGAGGGGATGGAGCCGTCGTCGTCGAAGGGCTGGTGCTTCTCCGGGCCGATGACAAGCTCCATGGAGATGGAGGCGAGGCTGCCGAGGGCGATGAGGTGGAGCTCCAAGTGGCGGAGCTTGCCGGCTGCGGCCGGGAACCAGGGAAGGGAGGCGTACGAGGCGGGGCGCACCGAGTGGAGCCGCACGTGGTTGAAGAGGTGCCAAAGGCCGATGACCAAGAACCCAAACCCCGGCGCCACATGACCGACCATAGTGCCCATATCTTATTGCGCTCGACAAATGTCAGTTGCAGTCGCAGTTGCAGACGAGGTCGCGGTCGCGATCGCAGTCGTCGCAGCGAGATGGGTCGGTGAGGTGGGCTGCTGAGGGAGCTAGGGAAGCAGGGATCCCTGAGGCCTGAGCTTTTATGGCTGAGCTGGGAGAGGGTCTAGATTCTTCCTCGTAGAATTTGGATATTTGACTAGGAAATTCAGGCGTTGGCTTGAGGCAGAGGAGGATTTAGATTAATCAAGCATGAAGATCGATTTGATGATTTTGTGCAGTCATTAGCCGCATTGCACGTTGTGTCAACTGTCAAAATATGACAAGAAAGGAGAAGGCTGACTTGAAATAATCCCGACTGCGGTGATTCCTTGTCACATAAGCTTACTTGTCATACAAGCTTACTTAGCAAACAAGAAAATATATAAAAACATATATTTGTACAGCACCTTAAAATATTATATTTTCTCCCCATAGATAAAAGGACAAATTTTTAAAATAGATGTGAACGTTGAAATTATTACCAATATAGGTAATAAAAAAATTTATTATCAAAATAGGTGAGAGGTGAACATTACCGGGATTTTAATCCCGGTATTTAATTTTTTTTATTATTATTTTTTTTTTCAATTGTCGAGATTAAAATCCCGCAATGAATTTTTTTTTAAAAAATTTCAATATTAATTTTTTAAAAAAAAAATAACGTGATTATGAATTTATATATATTTTTAATTAATTCTATTTTTTTTATTGCACTGATCATAACTGTCGCCCATAATCGTCCACCGTCGTTGTCGTCTCTCGTCGCAATTGTTGTCATTGCCCGCAATCACCCGTTGTCGTCGTCATCGTCCACCAACTGCCGCCACTGTTGTCCCCCGTCGCAGTTGTCGTCGCCGCCCATAATCACCCGTTGTCATCGTCATCGTCCACCAACCGTCGCCGCTGACCGTCGATCGTCAGTTGCAGGTAATCGATCGTCGATTATAGGTCGTCGATGGTCATCGATGATCGTCAGTCGTCGATCATTGCCACCCTGCGTCGGCTATCGACTGACACCATTCGCTGTCGATGTCAATCTTCTATCAACTGTCATCGGCACCAATTGCACTGAGGCCAATCGTCCGTCGATTGTTGTCATTGTCGTCTATCATCAACCACCGCCGGTGGTGATTGTGTCTTCAGAGTAGACATCAGCAGAGCGGCCGATCGACAATCGACGATGCCGGTGGCGCCGATTTATCGACGTCGATGACGGATCGCCAACGACAAAGTTTATCGATACCCTACGCATCGATGGTCGATGGCCTATTACTAACGGTGGACGAGGGGCGACGATGCGCAATTGCGACACACAAATTTATTTATTTTTAAATTCATAATAAATTGTTGAGATTTAACGAAGAGTTAAAGGTTATTAATTTTTATATTTTGTCGAACTCATCACCATTCACTGTCTATTGATGATTTTTTTTATTTCATTATCGAGATTGAAATCTCGACAATGATTATTTAATTTATTGATATCATAGTCATAGTCGAGATTTAAATGTCGACATTTAAATCATGATTTAAGAAATTATTTTATATTTATATTTTTTATTTTTTAAAAAATTTATAAAAAAAATACGCGATTTATTAAATCCTAATTAATAAGTTAATTTATAAAATTCATTTAATTAATAATTATTATTTTTTATATTACATTATAAAATAAAAAAATAAATGTCATGCAATGGAAAACCGTATGGAGCAGAAATCCCACTGCATTATTTGATCATGAGTGGGTGTCTGTATCTCATGTTTTTTTTTAATATTTTACAAAGAGAATTATAATGAATGAACTCTAGAGATCCTCATTACAAAAGAACTCAGCGATCGACGACCGATAATCGTCGACGTTCGATGACCTATAACCGACGACCGACGACCGATGACTTACAACTAACAATCGGTGGTTGGCGACAGCGGTCGGTGGACGACGACGGCCACAACGGATGATTGCAGGCAACGATGATAACTGCGACTGGGGATGACAGCGACGGTGGACGATTACGAGCGACAACTGCGTTAGTACAATAAAAAAAATTAGAATTACTTAAAAAATTCATAAATTCACAATCACGTTATTTTTTATTTTATTTAAAAATAATAATAATGAAATTAAAAAAAAATTATTGCGGGATTTTAATTCCGGCAATTGAAAAAAAAATAATAAATAATAATAAAAAAATGCCGGGATTAAAATCCCGGCAATATCCACCTCTCATCTATTTTGGTAATAACTTTTTTTTTTACCTATATCGATAATAACTTTAACTTTCATACTTATTTTAAAAATTTGCCCTAGATAAATTTTTTTAAAATAGATGTGAACGTTGAAATTATTACCGATATAGATAGAAAAAAAGTTATTACTAAAATAGATGAGAGGTGGACATTGTCGGAATTTTAATTCCGGCATTTTATTTTTTTTATTTTTTTTTTTCAATTGCCGCGATTAAAATCCCGCAATGATTTTTTTTTTAAATTTCATTGCCGGGATTTTAATCCCGGCAATGATTTATTATTTTAAAGAAAAAAATTAAAAAATAACGTGATTGTGAATTTATGAATGTTTTAATTAATTTTATTTTTTTTATTATACTAACATAGTTGTCGCTCGTAGTTTTAATGCGAATTTTCTACGGTTCGACATGAAAAATAACGGAACGTCTTCCCTATTTTTTCGTTTTATCGATCAATAAATTTAGAAGAATGACACAACGTCTTCTCCATCATTCTTTCATATTTTCATAATTTTCATTCAAATTCCAACATATATTAAATTTAAAAATCAATAAACTGAATACGTAGAAGAGTAATAGTAACAAAAATAATTGAATGATGTTTATAAATTGAGCACGGTAAATTTAATAATTTATCAAGACAGTAGAGTGGATAAAACTAAATTGCTACATAACAATTTGATTAATTCGATCGATTATTAAATTCATCGATTTTATATCAATTACATTTATTTAACATGGAATATGACAACAACATTGTAAATCATACAATAAAGAAGATTTTACCCTCAGAAATAGAGTACAGTGATAAAAATGAAGAGACATATTTCATAGAAAAATACAGTTTAATTTTCTACGGTGACATTGTTCAATAATGAATTAAAAAAATCCATTTAGATGGACCAGGGGTCAAAAGTTTGTCCGGTGAATAGAATACGATTTTGGTATTGGATCGTCATTCAACAGTGCGACTACGAAGTTCAGATTGAATCGTAAAAATTTTTTGAGCACTTCTCTGATTTATTTTTGATGATCGGTAGAGACCACTTGGACTCTAATCTTATATGACTCAATTATTGACGAAACATTTCAAAGATCCATGAGATAAGCCCAATTACTTCCAAAATTAATTAAATTGAAGGTTCACATATTTTAGTGTCATTGAAAAAATATAATAAAGAGATTCTTAATCAAGGATGAAATCGAATCAATTAAATTTTAATATCATATAATATAATATACGAAAAAGGTTTAATAATTTTGCATGCATTTTTTATTTAGGTTCATTTTAATAATTGATTTTTTTATTTATTTAAAATTAATTTTAAGAAATTAAATAGTTTATAAATTATCTATTCAAAATATTGATTTTAATTTCCCAATTAATTTTTAAATTTATGAGGCATAACCATTTAAATTATTTATTGGTCCAAAGTTAAATTCCTCCCCCCTACATTTAGAGTTCAAATCAGGCTTTGTTTGAGGTTTACTCTTCAGATAATTTAAATAACAAACGAACTTGATTGCGATTTCCCGCCTCGGCAGTTGATGGCGGTTTGCGTTCCCGCCCTTGGGTTCTATCTTGGTGCATTGTGATGAATTTCTCTTTTTATTTTTTAGCGGTAGGAAATATGTTTCCTTTTCAGTTTCGTTTTAATTAAATCTAATAAATGCCTCTCTTTGCATAGAAGTGAATTTTACTTCAACAATTAATGTGCACTTTACAATTTTACATTTAAAAAAAATTATATATCTACTATTTTCATATATATTGTCTTCCCAAAGTCTTGGAAGGGTTGCAAAGTCTTACTAACTTACCATATTCTTTGAAGGAGAATCGAAGATCAAAAGGATGTGCAGAGACTAAGTTGAAGACTTTTTTTTTTTTTTTAAACATAATCTTGCCAACAAATGAGTGTCCCCCCTCCTCCCTTGGAGACTAAAACTTTATGATTAATTAATTTAGGAACGCAAGGGGAAATTAGAGTGAAATGGACAATAAATTTATTTGATGGGAAGAACATGCAAGCAAATGGGATCATATATATATATATCATCTAGGCTTTTGACCAATTTAATTAACAAAATAATTGTGGTAAGCAATGAGGTGGATTGGCTTGGTTTAGTTTGCTGGAAGTCGTTGGCTGAAGTCAATTTGGACAAGTGGATGATAAAATTCTTTTTTTTTTCTTTAAAAAAAAAAAAGAAACATCATTTGGGATTTGGCATGCAACTGATTAGCTCGATTAAAGTCTAAGATTTTGGTGACGACGTAGCTACCAAACCCTATCTAATAGTAAGTATTTAGAACAATATATATTTTTTAATGTGTATAAATTATGTTCTAAATTTATTTAGTAGATTTAATATAACCGTTTGCCTGGATCGCATTGGGTTGGGTGCTGTCTATTCACGGCTCCACTGGGCCGTCCAAGACTAGCCCAACCCAATATCAGTTAAACCGGGCCAAGCCCAACATGGCTCATTTTTACACCTCCATAAATGAACGCTCCCTGAAAGGATCAACGCGATTCAATATCCTTCCGATCAGAAAACAAAATAGAGCAAAAGTAGATCGAACTGTTGTGGTGAATTATTATTTTACTAATTAGAAATTCATATTCCTTGGACAGTTGTTTTTGTCAAAGGTCAACTCCTTTTATCGCATGTGATATGCGTTGATTCAATGTGTTTCATGATTGATCGATCTCGTATATAACGAGTAGTTTTCTTTCAGCTCGCTTAGAAAGGTTTCTAATGGTCTTTGTTGTCTTTTAAGTTGATTTTAAAATACATTGAACTCTATGGGTAGATCCAAAGCCAAATGGTGACTACTGACTACTTAATAGCTAATAACAAGTAATTAATGCAAGCGCACAAACTTTCACTGCAGTATAATTAAGGTTTCCTTCATGAAATGATCTTTAAACTTTAATGTACTGCAGGAAACTAGCTAGTGAAAACAAAGCCCTGATATAACTAGTTTAAAGTGTTTTAATCCTATTTATGCTACTTGTGCAAAAAAAAGTTAGTCACCTCCTTACTTCGATCTCAAATATGAAAGAGATCTGTCAATCATGAATGATTATTGATTTTGATACGATGACAAATATGATCAAAGATATGATCCGATACAAATATTAAATAATTCGTTCATACGAGATCAAACCTTGCTTTTCTATAAATTTTAACTGAAGTACCGCACCGTTTCCATAGAAACAATTCTAATTATGCTACTGTAAACTATATATATGCTACTGTAGACTATATATATATATATATATATATATATATATATATATATATATATATATATATATATATATATATATATATATATATATATATATATATATAGACGTCACTCGTCCATCAAACAACAACAACAGCATGCAGCAGCACCAGCAGCAAAAGAAATGTAGAGCAACAAATTAATTCGGAACTCGATCTAGTCTAATTGTGCGCATATATATATATATATATATATATATATATATATATATCCCCGATCGATCTCTATCGCGACGACTGAGACTCCTGAAGCTTCCACTTGCGATCACAGTGCTCTTAATTAATTATATACTTGGACTGCTCTCCCCGTCCTTGTGCCCTCCACCACTGTCCTCGTCGATGAATGAGCTAACGGCTGCTACGACTGCGACGGCCATGAGCTTGTGGTCTGCGCAGTAATCTCACTAGCATTTTCTGCTATGGATCGCTCATCCTTACTTGACAACCAAGGATCGATCTCCACCACCAAAACGAGGGCTATAATTAATTGTTCGAGAGGGAGGGCGCCATGACCCATGGCGACCGAATACTGGCAGGAACTTGAAGTCGGGATGATCCTAGGACCTAGGTGACTAAGTTGCCTCTCATGCATGGACTCCCGCCGCACCGGCTAAGATGCCGGAATTGCTGCTTGGATCGGCGAAGCTGCTGATGGTGGAGGAACAATCGACTGGGCGTTCCAACTCTTCCAAGTAATGAGGGCTCGAGCAGGAGGGTGGTGGACTCTTGTGGTAATTTGCTAACACGAAGCTAGCAGCCGAGGGGGTTACGGTGGAAGCCAGGGCAGTGGAGGCGACGAGGATGAGGTGCATGATGTGTGTTCCGACGAGTCCTCCATGCACCTCTGTACGTACCTGTGCTTTCGAAAACATACAGAACCAAGTTGCCATCCGTCTTTAGTTAAAATCCAAAGCTATATATATATCCATCCCCTTCCGCAACTACTTGTTTCCTAACCGGCCATCCCGGCGCGACGGTGCATCGGTAGTAAGCCCTCGGGCACGGATTCCCTTTCGCTATCTTCTGCCCGTATTCCCTCCATCGGCAGCCGTCGTCCATCTACGAGTACCCTACCGATTAAACGCGTAACCATGCGAGATAATATATATATATATATATATCACTACAAGAATAATAATCTTATAATGTAGTTATAAATACTTTATAATGATATTTATTAAAAATAATTACTATTTTAAAAGCAATGTCAAATTAACATTTTAAAAAATTGTCATGATATTAATAAAAATATTAACATGGATTTAATAGTATTGCTAGGTTTTTTTCTTCAATCATCAACTCCCGGCCGTCGCCAACCAATTGCTCAACGCCGCCCTTTCCTCTCCACCTTCAGACTACTATATTTTTTCAGCGTCGACACCACTACCTCGACGCTGCTGTCGACATGCATCTCCTCAATGCCGGTGCCCTATCGCAATCGCCTCCTCAGCGTTTCACACTTTCCGTCCTTAGCTTCGTCGCAACTTATCAACGACGGAGACTGCGGTCGCCGATGTCTGCCACACCCGACGGCCAACCTCCGACGTTGTGTATGTGGTGCTTCGCCATAACTACGAGGAGGAGGAACAATCAGAGGAAGAAGAAGAAGATGCAGACATCATTGGTGATGAGGATGAAATGACAGATTTTATTGTTGACGAAGAAGATGTTGATGAGACTAGTGTGGTTTCAAGGTCTGATACATTTCTGCTTACTGGAAATTTCTATGTACTCTCTTGTATTTTTCACTCCTTTCTAAATGTTTTTGGAATGCTGACTTATGACAGAAAGAAAAAGAAGCTAGACCAAGCTCTAGAGTTTCATCATCTGCTTTACAAGCAGCGCATGAGATATTTGGTGATGTCGACGAGCTTCTAATGCTCCAGAAGTGAAGCCTTGCCTCTAGTGTTGGCGATGGTAGTTGGGGTGAAAAGGAGCTAGAGGATGAGTTTGAACCTTTTATTCTTTCAGAGAAGTATATGACCCTAAATGATGACATTATACGAGAAACAGATGTACTCGAGAGAATTCAGGCAACAAACTTCACTTCCAGTGTTTAAATTTTCTTATTGTTGCATGATCAATTACCTTATTTTAGATTACTAAATATCTAATGATAGTCGACTTTCTTTGCTTTGCACCTAGCTGAAGATATTACTGAGCCACATCCAACATATGATAAGAGTATAGAAAAGGAGAGTACTTGGATCTACAGCCAACTTACAAATGGTGGTATCTCTCCTCTATTTGGTTATGACTAGTTTCTCAAAGAAATAAACAAAGAGGAAATTGGAAATGTATTGACAATGATGCATGTGCAGAAGCTTGTTGTAGGTTTTATTTGGGATGGTTTGAATTGTGTATCTTGAGGGCTTTTGAAAAGATGGGATACTCTGTTGTATTTTTTTTAGGTTCCTTTCATTAGCATGTATCGCAAGGAGTTGTGTCATAGCCTTTTGAAGGATCCTGATGCTAGCATGCAAGAGAGTGACAGTACTCCAAAGATGAAATTTCATAAGGTAGTTGATAACTAATCCTGGGTGTATCTTTTATGCAAATAGTTTGGAGATCAAATATATTCTTAGAGCAATCTCAATTGTTATTCAGGTTCTTTGGGCAATTCAAACCTTGACAAAAAGTGGTTGTTGCTTCAGAAAAGGAAGAATGCCCTTCAATCCTACTATAACAAACGTTTTGAAGAAGAAGCCCAGAGAATTGATAATGAATCTAGACATGGTTGAATCAATAGCTTTTTAAATCAATCACTGAGGCATTAAGGGATCCAAAATCAGAAAGAGAGGTTGTTGATATTGATGTAAAGTTCAATCTACATTTTCCACCCGTGAAGTTGATATGGAGGATGGGCAATCTAAGAAACCAAAGAGAAAATCATTGTATAGTATGTGCCACAAAGCTCGGGTTTGGGAAGTTGCCAACAAATTTAGTGCAAATTCTGAACAATTTGGTCTACTTCTCTCATTAGAAAAGGTGATTTATTTATTTACTTTTTTTTCTAATTTTATTTAGCTAAACAAGTCAAAGATGTGTGTGCGTGCTATATTTTGGTAGAATTGTTTGGTGGAATTGCCGTTCATCATTTAGTTGGTGACTTCTCACCAAATAAGTTCATATCGATTGAGGTTATTTTGTGTTTCTTCCATAACAAAAGCATATTAATTTTTGTGAAAGAGGTTTTGTTTTTATTTTTTTTACATTTTTCTTTTTTTATTTCCTTCCAATAGATATCAGATGAATTGAAAGATGGAAAATAAAAATATGAGGAAATAGAATCAACACGCATCATCAAGTAGTAATACGTACCTTTTTTCAGGCGATTATAAAGAAGGATATTATATTGGGATTGAAGTATCTGAAGATGGCCCACAGGCAGGAAAAACCATTTTATGGGCCTAATTTATAGCCACTTGCAGGTAAATTGTTGAGAACTTCTATCTACTGCCTTTTAGCCAGTTCATGGAAGTGTATGTTGTTTCTTTGTCCAAATTCTCTTTAGTGATTAAATTTTTAATAGGAACCACGTTAGTAGTTTAGCTTTCTGATTTTTTTTTGCTTTTCCTTCTGAAGATATATTACCTGGATGGAGAGAAACAATAGAGAACTATCATAAGGAAGCACTGTAAGTACTTTATGTGCAATTCAACGTATTGATAATATCATACTTCTCTGCTCTTAATACAACCTTTTATTGAATGTCTTTTAATTAAGGAGTTTTGATAAGGCAACTATGTATAAACTTAGCTGCTACACTATTGTCAAGTAAAATATTGCTTCTAAGGATTCTAATAAATAGTGAGAGCTTTTATGATTGTTTCAATGTGTTTCATCTCTGCTTGCCACTAAATGTCCACCGGAGGAAAGCAATAAATTCCATATGAGGCTAGTTCACTAGCTTTCTAACTGGTTATTAGTTTACATTTGATCCAATCAGTTGGTGTGTGCGTAGTCCAGATGGCTCTTATAAGTTTTTAAAACCTGGTACATGGAGTTCAGGTCGATACAATGTATTTGCATCGACAAATTAATTTTTATATTTATCGTGTTATTATAATTTTAAATAAATATGAAATGTATCTGCAGTTAACAGTAAGCGAAGATCACTATTAGGTGCATATGAAATGATACTTTGCATTTCCTTGTTTGGTATGATATCTAATTTTTACCATTATTTCTATTAACTTTAGTTGTTTATTATTTTATTTCGTTACTAATATAAATATATCCATTGTATTTGTAAGTGACAGGTACTGAAATTTTTGAGAATCAATATTATGGTTGAAGATAGTCTTCCTAGTAGAGTTTTTTTACAAGACTTTGTTAGTTCTAAAATTTAATATTTTGAGTATACTGTGTAGTTGTAAAATACTCATCAAGACATTTGTAACTTTACTCAATGATTATTGTTGGTGCAATCGGCCCAGGTCACGATTGACCAGACTCGAGTTTGACTCGAGTGATGTTTTGATGTTTGACAAAGTATGTTTGACAAAGTATGTTTGACATAGGATTGACATTGATGTTTGACATTAATGTCGGTTAATATGTTGGGGAGATTGTTTATACAATCGACCCAGGTTATAATTGACTTGATGGTTGACCAGGGTTGACCATGTGATTATGGGACACTTGGCATTTGGGAAAGTCCAAGTCTTGAGCACTTGGCATGAGAAGTCCAAGCATGGGTCTTGGCAAATGAGAAGTCCAAGCATGAGTCTTGGCAAATGGAAAGTCCAAGCATGGGTCTTGGCATGGAAAGTCCAACATGGGTTGGCAAGGGAAAGTCCAAGCTTGAGTCTTGGCATTTGGGAAGTCCAAGGGGATTGATATTGGCGGCGTAAAGTCCAAGCGGAGTCTTGGCAGCGTAAGTCCAATGTGCCTTGGCGGTGTAGACACCGTTAGCATGACATAGCCGATGGAAGCACCTGGAAGCTAGCGCGATGGATGAACAAGTCATGGATGACTTGGAGGGATCTGAGAGGCGTGAGGCTGATGGAGGTGGTTAGAAGGCTTAGGTCTAGGCTAAGGGTGGTCTAGCAAGTATGGGGGCACCATACTTGGGTTAAAACCTCATTCTTGAGGTTGGCAGTCGACTGGCATTATGGCCGGTTCGACTGCCGGGAGTCGACTCGAGTTCGACTGCCGTTTGAGAGCTTTAAGGGCTCTAGCAGTCGATTGCTCATGGGAGCGGCCGATCAGCCGATCGGCAATGATCGCTAAGGGATGGCAATGATCACGGCCGAGTCGCGAAGCAAACGCCCGTGGCCGACTGGGCAGTCGACTACGGGCGTTGGCAGTCGACTGCCAATGTTGGCAGTCGACTGGTGAGAGTCCCGTTGGAACTTGTCCAACGTGGATTGAGTCGTTGTCTCACATCTACAGTGTTGGCAGTCGACTGGTGATTTATGGCAGTCGACTGCCAGGCGGAAATCCAGCCCGACGCGAGATAAAAGGAAGTTGTTCGTGGAAATTGCGGCATCAGTTCTTGGGGAGCTTTCTTGAGGCGATTTGAAGGCGATTTGCAGGTGCATTTCAGGGCCCTTCAACCTCATCCAAGCAACCAACAAGCAAAGCGCTCAAACCCTAGTTTTGTAAAGTGTTCTTTACATTTCCTTTGTATTTGCTTGTATTTCTTTATATTATTGTTGTAATCTTGTGTACGAGGTTTCTCCACCTCCGACTTGTTGTCGAGAAGGAGTTTATTGATTAGTGATTGCATTGGCATCGCTAGAGCTCGTTAGAGCTCAATCCGTGGAGTAGGAACCGTGTGGTTCCAAACCACGTTATATGATCGTGTTGTGATTGTGTGTCTTGTTATATTTATTTGTCTTTACTATTCCGCTGTGCTAACAAGATTGTAGACACGATCACGAACGAATTCCATCGACGTACCGGTCATCTACGCTATTCACCCCCCCTCTAGCGGGCATCTAATTCCCAACAAGTGGTATCAGAGCCTGGTGGCTCTTCAACGGATTAACAACCGGGAGCAATACGCTAGAGGGTAAAGATGGAATTCCAAGACAAGCTAGGTTGGGACATCAACACACCGGTCCCGTACTCTTTATATGGACAAGAAGGCTTCGATTCTTGGAAGAGAAGAATTGAAGATTTTTTGATGATGAGGGACTTCGAGGAATGATCTTTATTAATGGAAGGATTTGAGTATCCTAGAGGACCAAAAGGTGGTTTCCTCAAGAAGAAGAGATGGAGTGAAGATCAACTCCAAAGATTCGAGAAAAATAAGAAGGTAATCAAATTCATTTTTGATTTAATTCCAAATGAATTCTTGTGTAGCCTAGGTGAATGCATGGATGCTAAGGAGCTATGGAGCGATTTGGCAAAGCTCCATGAAATCCCATCAATGGTCCAAGAGGAAGAGACCGAAGAGGCTGATGCATCATCTTCACAAGGAAGTGAGGACTTGGAGGTTGAGAGATCATCAACATCCAAAGAGGAAGAGGAAGTAGAATCGGAAGTTGATAGGGAGTCAATTTCCGGGTTGGTGGAGGAAGTGGAAGAAGCATCCACCTCAAGGATTGAGGGGGAGGAGAGAACTTCCATACCGGAGCAACAAGAAGAAGCTTCAACATCCAATCAAGATGAGGAAACTCAAAATACAACTCCGGCACCTACCACCGAACTAGGTAACTCAAACACATCAATCTCAAATAAAAATAATATCATGTGCTTTGAGTGTAGGGAATTTGGGCACTACAAGAGCAAGTGCCCAAAGAAGATTAGGAAAGCTCCACCGGCTCCAAAAGTCAAGGATGCCAGTTCCCCAAATATCAAGAGCAAGGAGCATATCATATGCTTCAAGTGCAACTCAAGGGGACATTATAGGAATCAATATCCTAGGGGAAGCAAAAAGACCAAAGAGGGAGCTACACATGTAGGGGGAGCCTCTAGGGCAGACCCTAAGGTATATTTCAATAATGCACCTTCTTTAGTTAATAGGCAAAGGCATGCTAGGAATTTAAATTCTCTTGCAATTTATGAAAAGCATGCTAATAGGAATAAATATTTTTGCTTAGGAGCTAAAAGTGTCCATTTTAATAATAGGAAGAAATTTGGGACTAATGTCCCTAAAAATAATTCATCTAAGGATAAACCTAGGTCAAATAATACTAGACCAATTTTACCTAGGGAGACCATTAGAAAGGTGCAAGAGCACCTAGGTTTCAATCCTAAGTGGACTAGGCATATGCCTAGAAAATCCAATGCCCAAGACTTAAATCAAAATTCTAAAATTAGGCAACTAGAAAAGGAAAATCAAGCCTTGAGGTCAAGGCTTGAAAAATTTGAAAAGACCCTTAAAGTTATGCAAAATCAATTTAAAGGGTCAATTAGTCAAAGTCAAGGTCTCAAAGTCAACACTTAGGACCCAAGAAGCAAAAGTCAACCAAAGGCAAGAATGGTTTGGGTCACAAACCTAAGCCTAAGGTGGCTTATCAGTGTGTTCCATTTGACTATGAAACACAAACTAGGTCTAGGAAGACCAAGGTCAATAGGGAAGTCATCCCTAGAGTTGACCAAAGGATATGCCTAGTGGCTAGGGTTTCTAGGAAACCTAAGGTGACCACTAAGAAGGTTGTTAGGGAGGCAATCCCTAAGGTTAACCTAGGCAAGACCCAAATGACCAAGGCTAATAAGCCTAGAAGGGTCATTAGGAAGGTATCTAGGGAGGTTATCCCTAGGGAATACCTAATTAACCCTAGGAGCTCAAATAGGTTTTGGGTTCCTAAGAGCGTGATTGATTCACGCTAGATGGGTTTAGGGTGTGCCAACCTTGATTGGATGGGTAGTTAACCTAACCATGGCAAAGGTGGCACTTTAGAATATTTTCAAGGTTATGGTTACCTTGGAAATAGTTTTTGATTTTAATTCTAAAAGACTTTAGGATGTGCCAATATTAATTATGAAGTTTGATAAAATGATCATTTTGGCACAATTTAAGTTTAGTGGTTAGTGTGCCATTTTGGGTTTTTGGCACACTAGGGAGAAAAGTAGAAATATGGCAAAATGTGATTAATTATATCAAATGGCAAGTAATATTAAAATTTAGGTATTACATACCTTTATATCTTATTTGCCATGCTTTGATTTGCCATATGCCATGACATGACATCATGTTCCTTCTCATCATGTATATATGTACATGGTTAGGATTAAGGATTAAATGTCATGTGTTTTTAGATTTCATATTATGCCATGACATCATGATTATGAGCATGTGTTTATCTATATCATCTCTAATGCCATAATCATTCATGCATTTAAGATATTTTGATTGAAATTGAGTTAAGGACAATGGCATGACTTGAAGTCCCATTTATAAGGGAATCAAGTAGGGTTGCCTTAGAAAAATGCATGAAACCCTAGATTAAATGAACCAAAACCCACATCTCACATCCAATTGACATGTATGTGTATTTATACACCCTAGATACATGTGAGATGCTAGGATATGAGTTGAGTTCAAGGTGCATAGTTTTTGCATCTAGTTGAACCAAAACTCATCTAATTTTATATGGTGGATCATTGGGAAAACTTGTGTACAAGTCATGTACTTAGAGCCCAAGGAATATGATCCAAAATAAGGTTTTGAAATCATTTTAAAATCAATTTAGAAAACCTTGGTGAAGTCTATCTTTTGATAGCAATCACTATCGATGAAGTTTGATACAAAATAGGGCCAAAACATCAAAATTTCAATGGTTTTGAGTTTTGTATCAAACTCACTATTTTATGGGTAAATTATTTTTCAAACATTTTTCACCCATTGTTTTGGTCATTATTATAATGTATCAAATTTCATGATTTTTCGATATACGTATAATTAGTTATGATTTTCTCGGATTGATGATGAATTTCGAAAATTATTTACGATCTGATCGCCATTGGTGGCAATGATCGATGGATGGCGCTTGACCGATTTCGCCAAGTCGATCGCCAGTGTCTGATTTCGGGTTAACAAGGTTTGTTTAGCCCGTTCATTATAGGTAAGGTTCCTAACCACTCCTAACCCTAGGATATGCTTTGGGAAGCATTATGAAGGGTGAAAATCCATTGGATATGGATTAGGAGTTGTGTTAGGTCAAAGTATCAAATTTAGGGTGAGTAAAAGTTCTATGTTGAACTTAGAACCTTAATTTTGATGGTTTAGAGTTCCTATTGGCTTAGGGGCTTTCCAAGGATATTGTTGGTGCAATGGTCAAGGGGGAGCAAGCCTTTAGGGGGAGGTATCCATCTTGGGATGATGGATGTTTTTTTTATGGAGAGTATCATCAATTGGGAAAATTGATGGGTTTTTGATACCCAATTTGGAGATTGGGAGAGAGTATAGGATTGCCTCTCTTAAGTGATATGGGACTTATCACTAAGAAGATGGTAGGCATCCTAGATATGTTTAAATCAAGGGAGAGATTGTAAGATCTCATTGGGACATGAGACATTGACCTCCTTGGAGAGTAAACCTTTTTGATGTTAGTCAAAAAGGGGGAGAATGTTTGGGGGAGAACATTTGATTTACATTTTCACTTGAATGTTTGGGGGAGAACATTTGGTGAGTGTTTACCAATTTGGGATAATTGGTAAGGGATTTGAGTTAGTGTTCTAACTCATGGTTTTATTTGGTTTTTGTCAAACATCAAAAAAGGGGAGATTGTTGGTGCAATCGGCCCAGGTCACGATTGACCAGACTCGAGTTTGACTCGAGTGATGTTTTGATGTTTGACAAAGTATGTTTGACATAGGATTGACATTGATGTTTGACATTAATGTCGGTTAATATGTTGGGGAGATTGTTTATACAATCGATCCAGGTTATAATTGACTTGATGGTTAACCAGGGTTGACCATGTGATTATGGGACACTTGGCATTTGGGAAAGTCCAAGTCTTGAGCACTTGGCATGAGAAGTCCAAGCATGGGTCTTGGCAAATGAGAAGTCCAAGCATGGGTCTTGGCAAATGGAAAGTCCAAACATGGGTCTTGGCATGGAAAGTCCAACATGGGTTGGCAAGGGAAAGTCCAAGCTTGAGTCTTGGCATTTGGGAAGTCCAAGGGGATTGATATTGGCGGCGTAAAGTCCAAGCGGAGTCTTGGCAGCGTAAGTCCAATGTGCCTTGGCGGTGTAGACACCGTTAGCATGACATAGCCGATGGAAGCACCTGGAAGCTAGCGCGATGGATGAACAAGTCATGGATGACTTGGAGGATCCGAGGCGTGAGGTGATGGAGGTGGTTAGAAGGCTTAGAGTTCAGGCTAAGGGGTGGTCTAGCAAGTATGGGGGCACCATACTTGGGTTAAAACCTCATTCTTGAGGTTGGCAGTCGACTGGCATTATGGCCGATTCGACTGCCGGGAGTCGACTCGAGTTCGACTGCCGTTTGAGAGCTTTAAGCTCGGCGACCGCTCATGGGAGAAGCTGATCTGGTGTCGACAGCGATCCGCTAAGAGATGGCATCATCACGGCCGAGCGAAAGCGACGCCCGTGAGCCGATCGGGCGCCGATTACGGCGTTAGCCGATCGCCAATGTTGGCAGTCGACTGGTGAGAGTCCCGTTGGAACTTGTCCAACGTGGATTGAGCCGTTGTCTCACATCTGATGTTAGCGGCGACCGGTGATTTATGGCGATCATTGCCAGCAAAAATCCACCGACGCGAGATAAAAGGAAGGCTCGTGGAGATTGCGGCAGATCAGTTCTTGGGGAGCTTTCTTGAGGCGATTTGAAGGCGATTTGCAGGTGCATTTCAGGGCCCTTCAACCTCATCCAAGCAACCAACAAGCAAAACGCTCAAACCCTAGTTTTGTAAAGTGTTCTTTACATTTCCTTTGTATTTGCTTGTATTTCTTTAGATTATTGTTGTAATCTTGTGTACGAGGTTTCTCCACCTCCGACTTGTTGTCGAGAAGGAGTTTATTGATTAGTGATTGCATTGGCATCGCTAGAGCTCGTTAGAGCTCAATCCGTGGAGTAGGAACCGTGTGGTTCCGAACCACGTTATATGATCGTGTTGTGATTGTGTGTCTTGTTATATTTATTTGTCTTTACTATTCCGCTGTGCTAACAAGATTGTAGACACGATCACGAATGAATTTCATCGACGTACCGGTCATCTACGCTATTCACCCCCCTCTAGCGGGCATCTAATTCCCAACAATTATGGAAGGAATTTTTATTTTCTATTAGTAGTTTAAATTATATTTTATAAATTTTTTATATTCTGAACAAGGAATGAATTGTGATAATGTATAAATATTAAATTCATATTTATATTAGTGATCATTTTAATGTATTTATAAATTATTATAATAACATTAGTGAATGTCATTATAGATTAATTGAGGAGACATTTAAAAAAATCTTATAAATTATCTTTATTGACACTTTTTATTGTCCTTATAAAAAATATAAAGTATTTGTAAATGTCAAAATAAATAAGTTTAGGTGACATTTAATTTTATCTTGTATACAATGATAAAAAGGCACACATAAATGTCCTTAAAAATATGATTTTCTTGATATTTTAGCGTGTCATTATATATCTATATTAAGACACTTTTGATGTTAAGATTTATATTATATAATGACATTATAAAATGTCAGGAAAGTGAGTCGGGTCTAAGACGACATCACTCTATAGGGCGTTTTTTAGTGATGTCACTAAAATGTTAGTGTCACTAAAAATATACTATAAGGACATTTATGAATGTCCTTAAAGACCATTATTCTTGTAGTGTATATAGAAAGGCGGTCCGGCGGGGGGAGTTTACCGGCCGGAATCCGACGCTAACCGGCCGAAAATCACCGAAGATCGCGGCGGCGATGGCGCGACTCTGCCGGCCGTGATCGGGCGGATTCGCCCATCGCCGGGAATCCGTGGCCGGACGGACCGGCGTCGGCCTCCGGTCCGTCCGGAATCCGGCCCGATCGCAGTCGGCAGTGGCCGTGCCACTATCGACCGCGATTTTGGTGATTTCCGGCCGGTTAGCGTCGGATTCCTGCCGCTAACCGCCCGGTAAACTCCCCTCGCCGGATCGCCGGCGAGTGGCGCGTCGATCGTGTCCGGTCCGGTGGCTGGCGGTGGCCGGACGGCGCGGCGGCAACGCGCGTAGCTCGCGGCGGCTACAGAGAGCGCGTCGCGCACACGTGCACAGGGATTTGTCGCACAGAATATCATTTTCCTGTATATACCGAAACCCTAGTTTTTCTACTGCCTGGGTTGATGCTGTGGTTCGTGACTTGGGGCAACTCCGTGTGCTTATTCTGACCTACTGTCTCTGATTCTCTCGATTCCCTGTCCTCGTTGATGTTATCGTCGTCGTGGTTCCCGTAGGTTTGCAAGCTCAAAGATAAACGGAACTCCTTGTCATCGCCAAAGTGTTTGATTTCTTTGCTCTCGCCGGACCACTTCTTCTGTTCCTGGAAGCTGCTGCTCTCCACTCCGAGAGAAAGAGATCGACTTGGTGCTCCTAATTAAATTTAGTAATTTCCAATTCCAAACTTCAAAATCTAAGCTCAGCTATAAATTATGAAGCGCTTTATATTGAAAATTTTAATGCCTCTTGATCATGATTGTGTTGCTGGGTTCCTGCCAACTTCGTCTGCAACGCTTGGAAATCTTTGAAGGTCCGCTCGATCACCTCTCGCAGACTCTTGTTCTCCGCCTTCATCCGCTCCTTCTTCTCTTGCAAAATCCCCAACTGCATGCGAGATCATAAAAAGCTTTCAGTAACAGGTTAATTTGGAGAGATGCAAAAAATTTATTAAACTCTCACCTCATCCTCGATAGCATGGTCGACGCCGTCTATTCCTGAGCGTAACTGCTGCTTCATTTCATCAAAACTTTCATACCTTTTCGCCCTTTGTTCCGCTGCTTGGTGACCGCAATCATTCTCTTCTTCTTCTTCTTGCCGATCACGAGGCACGGCGACTCATCTTTCTTGCATTCTAACTGATCTGCTATGTCCAAGGAGAGATCTATATCCTCTCGCCTGATCTCTTCTTTTCCAAGGTTGGCGTGGCGTGATCTAGAGCTTGTAGTTGATCAACATCTAATTTCCTGTGCCTTAAAGAGTAGTCAGTAGAAGGAAAGAAATCTCACACGCTGCCTTAATTTTTTAAATCATAATTAATTCCACGGGGGCTGACGTCGCAATCTTCACCAAAACCAAACACAATCCAAAAGGCTCGCCAGGAATGCCCTTAATTCCTCCATCGACCTTGATGGTGCTATTTTTGCTTTAAAACTTACTTGTTTATAAGTGTTAAGCGTTTGATTTGGCTATTTCTTTCGCCATGGGCTTGCATTTATCGCGGTATAATTAATGATCGGTGTGGGAAGCCACTAAATCTCAAACCTTGGATTGAGGGATTAGTCAATGTGTTCTCTAGTGCCAAGAGTCAGCGCTCGATACTTGGAATGTATAAATACCGAACCCAGTCAATATAACGAAGATTTCAAGAGACAGTGCGTTAATATAATCGATATATATAGGATATATTTGAGAAAAATTTGTTAAATATATACAAAGGTTTAGGGTTTAGGTTTTGTTCTACCTTGAAATTCTCATGAGCTCCATCTAACCTTTCATTTGAAATATTGTCTATGACATCTTTGATACCCTAGCTAAATTTCTATGAGAAGGTTATTTTAAAGTCCTTAATTAGAAGCTTTAGTTTTTCACTCATGCATGTTCCGATGTGTATGCTTCAGAATTTAATTATGCACTGAATTATATATATATATTATTACCACGTTGCAGCCATTTCATATAATTATTTGTGGAGTGGCAAAGCGTATATGAATTTGTGTGTGTTAATGTAATTAATATAGTTGACGTTGATGAGGGTGCAAGTTGACAACTTCACATAGATAAATAAACCTATTTAATCAACAACCTTTCTCCTTAAAAGATGCTCCACCTGCTGGATTAGGAGCCATATGAGCAAAGTCTTCCTTTAAAACCAGTGGACGATGATCAGCTAAACTAAATGAAAGATATGTAGATATATATGGCTTTAATTTATGACAAGGAAAATGTTTTTTTTCTTCGAATATTTGTTTACGTTAGCCGTGTCGTCCAATTCAATTAACATGACAACAGCCACACTGTTTATTTTCTTCATTGTTATTTTTACGAGAAAATTCCTAAGCCCACTATCCTCTTGGCCCAATATCTTAATTGGACATTTCTATATAAGTCTATTTTTTTATTTTGTTTTTAAATTAAATTTTTTATTTTATTTTTAAATCCAAACTCATTGTCTAAAAATTATCTTCCAATTTTAATATTATTTAGTTTGTTAGATGACAAATTTTACTAAATATTTAAATTTTGTATACCTATGGTTTTAAGATAAGAAAATAATTTCATATAATGATATTAGTTAAATTTCATTACTCCCGTCGTAAATAAAACATATATAAGATATATCTTTTATTAAAAAAATTATATTTATTATAAATCTTTATGACCATAAAAGAAGGAAAAAAAAATCTAAAAGAAATGCTTTACTTGCTAAGTAGTAGAGCCCACATTCCATGCTGTCCCAAGCTTTCTCTACTTCCAAAGAATTTAAATGCATAAAATAAAATAAAATCATAAGAACAGAATCTCTTACTTAAAATATTCGACCTCTTTGCTGACCGTTAAATCCAGTCTTTTCCTTTCTTCTCTCTTTTCCTTTCCCCTCCATTCCCTCCCTCCAGTTGCTGCTCCATCCACCAAGCAAAGCATCTCCCAATTCCCACCAATCCATGGAGAAGGAGAATTCCACTTGCTATCTTCACTTCCATCTGCTCATCCATCTCCTCTCCGTCGCCGCCGCTGTCTCCAAGTCAACCATCGAGCCCTGCTCCGGCTCTGACTCCTGCCACGCCCTCCTCGGCTACACCCTCTATGCCGACCTCAAGCTCTCCGAGGTGGCCGCCCTCTTCCACGTCGACCCTCTCGCCGTGCTGGCATCCAATGCCTTTGACCCCGCCATCCCCGACGTAGCCGACCGCATCCTGCCGGCCGGCCTCCTTCTCCGCGTCCCCACCCGCTGCTCCTGCGCCGACGGCATCCGTCGCTCCCTAGCCGCGCGCTACCGCACTCGCCCAGGGGACACCCTTGCCTTCATCGCCGGGTCTGTCTTCGGTGGCCTCGCGACGCCGGACCAGATCAGGGAGGCCAACGGCATCCCAGACCCGGCGGCGCTCGAAGTGGGACGGACGCTCGTCGTGCCCCTGCCCTGCGCCTGCTTCAACTTGTCAGACAACTTCCTCCCGGCGGTCTACCTCTCGTACGCTGTCAGAGCAGGGGACAACGTCCCCAGCATCGCCGCCATGTACTCCACTACCGTCACCGATATCATGAATGTTAACGCGTTAGGAAGCATGACCGCGATCAATCCCGGCGACGTGCTCGTCATCCCCTTGCCAGGTATATATATATACATACATATACTGCACATATAGCTCTGCACTCCACCACTGTATTTTTTCTTTCTGTAATTTCACGAAGATTAATGCTTCATTGATCTTTGTTAATTACAGCTTGCTCATCAAGGTTCCCAAACTACGCCTCAGATTTTGGTATGATCGTGGCAAATGGTACTTACGCCATTACTGCTGACAATTGTGTGCAATGCAGCTGCGGACCAGGAAACCTCAAGTAAGCATTTCAAACCTGTGTTCCTTTTTGCAACTTCTTGTGCCCACATTTCATCGATCAAACAAAGTAACTTCCACGTCCACTGCCCTTGCAGTTTGTACTGCACACCAGCTTCTCTGTCAGTGTCGTGTTCAAGCATGCAATGCAGAAACAGCAACCTCATAGTGGGAAACATCACCACCAAGCCTTCCGGAGCTGGCTGCAATGTCACGTCTTGTAACTATAGTGGCTTTGTAAACGGATCTATAGTCACTAAGTACGCATCAGTCAATTAACGACTGTTTCAATGTTATAACAAAATCGAGGTGCTGATTTAGTTTATCTTGCAGATTGACTAAGTCGGTTCAGCCTCGTTGCCCTGGTAATTTAAGCTTCGCTGCTTCTTTTCTGGCACAACGTAACATCTGCTAGTTTGTATAACTGGGCTTCCACATATGCTGCAGTACAACCTCAGCTGCCCTCATTGACACCGCCACCAACGACACTGATGCGCGATCAGTTTCTCGCTCCAACTCCGCTGCCACTGCCACCGGAGGCAGGTGGCGTTTTGCCTACGCCGAAGCCGTCGCCGAAGTCTCCGGTCTCAGGGGAATTCGCACTGCCGGGAGTTTCTCCGGCAACTGGTCCCGATGCAACCGCTTTGGTGGGTAGTTCTGTGAGTTCCATGAATCACAAGGAAGCAATTCTCATCTTTTGCTCAGCTCTCAGCTTAGCGTTTGCCCTTCCATTCACTCACACGTCAATTTTGTTGTATCAGTAGATTTACTTGTGCTTCATCGTCCTGCAAGTTTGAATCGTGTTATGACTCAATTATTTTCTCTTTAATTGCTGATCAATCAATCATTTTATATATGTAGCTAGTCTGTCGCTTCAAAATCTTATGCTCTTACAATTTCACCATTATCTATGTTGAATAAAGTGATCATTCGCTTTAAATGTTCCATCTCATCCAAAGGAAGCTTATGCTTTACTACGGAAACATATCTGCCATTGGTGAGGACAGCAACAAGTGAGATGCTTAAAGAAAAAAAAAAAAAATTATAGAAGCAGCTTTGTTATCATTGCTTATGTACGTGAGTTTAGTGTTAAAGGGTCTGCGCTTAATATAATTTTGTGTTAAATTTGATCAAAATTTCTTAAAGTGTATCTTAATTAAGTTGAGAAATATATAGCATGCAGAGGCAACGTAAATTTCACAATGCTCATATTGTCTAAAACACAACACACATAATTCAAGTTTAATATAATCAACTATTATAAAAATAATAGTATTTTAATCAAAACACGTAGTTTAACATATATAAAGATAATGTCGAGAGCTATAAACAAGGCGAGCCGGATGTTGTTAAATCTTATTTATTTATCAAGATTTATATATTTGAACTCATGTTCAAGCTATAAAATAACCTGTTTTATTTTTTTAATTATTATTATTTATCTTATCAAGCTTATTTAATCTTTAAAAAAAAAATAGCTTGAGTCAAGCACAAGCTGTTACATGAGTTCGAATAGCAAAATAGTAGATCGCATAATTTTATTAAATCATTATATTAAAATTTTAAGATATTAAAAAATAGATATAAATAGTATTTAATTTGAACGCGCAAACATATTATATTCCTTAATTATAAGTTTCAGCTAAACACTTTAAGGAATATTATGAATTATTTAGAAGCTTTGTTTATAAAAATTAACAAGTCTAGCTTTATTGCTTTTATATATATGAGCTCATCTAGCTATAGGATCCTAGTTATATATATATATATATTGTGGATTAATTAGAGAATAATATTATGTTAAGATCGATCAGATATCTTTTTAACTAATTCTATATATAATACATGTATAAATATTGATATTAACAAGGAATACGACGTCGACATTTGAATACTTTGCTCCTAGTTGATAACCTACGATCTGTGTTACCTTAAACTCAATCATATGAGTGTGTTATATCTTTAGCAATTCATTAAAAATGTATTTTTCATCATCAATATGGTTCATAGGGCCTGACACCGATCGAGTTTGAGTTGAAAGATGAAAGAATGCAAGGTCAATGCATGTCAAACAAGCTACTCAAAATTTTGGTAAAATCCTTTGATCACTATGATCATTAATGATGATTTGGATTAATAGGTCGGTGAGTGAAGATTGTTTTAGCTAGTGGAGGACACTTGTGCTTGTGGCCATCATGGACTTTTTCTTTTTTCCTTTGACCCTTCATGCGTGCCTTGTCTGCCATAAACTTAATTAGTTTGCTCGGTGACCATGGGCTACGTTGATTATTACACACGACTAGGTCAACAGAAAAGAAAAATTTTGTGCTCAAGGAAAGGCATTATATATGTTAATCGAAGGATAACTTAATTACAGCTTAGGATCCATTAATTACTAGCTAATCAACGTCCATGGCAATTCCTAATTCTTAAATATATATATGTTCATACTATAGTTCATGGGACAAAAAGACCGTGGAACGGGAGAACTTTGGAAAACGTGTCCACGAGAGTCTCCTCAAACTAGCTATTAGCGGATGTATATATTTTGTCTGCAGAACGACAATGTCTTAAATTGACATGCACTAAATTAATTACATGGTTGCTAAGTCAATGTTCTATGGCATGGCAACGATTGGCATTGTATCACCGTCCAAGAAACTGATCAACAAACCCATGACAAAGCTCAAACGTTTCAGTTACGCGTGCTGAGCAAGAAGACTACGCCTGAGGCTGAGCCTGAGGCTGAGCTTGAGCACGCCCATCTTCCTCCCAATATTGATCCATCGCTTTCATAATTACTCATATAATGCGCCCACGAGCCTCGGTCGTATCATTGCTCGATTCTTCCCCCATCCGAAAGCAAAACCAGGCCAATCGCGTCGACCTCCATGGGCTCCGAGGTGGATGGCTTCAGCGACTTCCTGGTGCTGAGGCCCGACAAGGCCGGAGTTTCTGATCTCCTCCGGCTCCTGTTCTCGGCCAGAGTCTCCGACAACCAGTCGGTCGACTGCCCCATTGACACCGAGATCGGCGAGGCAAAGCGCAGGTGGGCCGTCTTCGTCTCTCTTCTCTTGCAGAAGATCCTCCTCTTCTCCAGGAGGCCAATGGCGGCGATAGGGCGGGCGATCGAGTTCTGGCTAAATCTTCTCATGGTCAACAATGGCTTGCTCTCCTTCTTGTGGAATCTCTTCACAGGCCAGTATACAAATTAAACGAACGATAAATGAACGAATCTGCAGTACATATATATTTCGAAGTTTTTCTTGGATTTATTTTACATTTGCTGAATTAAACATAACCCCGTTTCTGATCAAAATTAAGCTATATTGAAGCTCTGGTTGGATGGAATACTAATAGTTAAGATGAACATTTTTCTAACAGTCGGTGACATTATTATTATTGTTATTGTTATTGTTATATGACAGTTCCCGTTCAGGCAACTACTAGCTGCATCATTAATTATTTTTCTATTTTTCAACCCTCATGTTCTCAGATTTTAATTATATGAGTCAGCTGCTAGGTCGATTGTTCTTATCATGTTTGCTTAGCAATAGTTATCATATAATAAAACCGGTATATTTATTGTACCTTGATCATAACTTCTAAATAGAAACAATTGTGTCGTGTTCCAGTCTTGCAGATCTATATTGAGATAAACGCTTTTTTTTTTTACTCCTTACTTGGAAATTAGTATCAGTTTACATTAATTTTGAGTAATGGATGCAGCTCCTTGACTTTTTTTTTTAGCTTGTTTGTTTTGATTTCAGACTTAAAGAGAAGGCATTAGTCAAATTAAACGGAAATAGCTAGATAAAATTATTTCTTCCAAAAAAGATGAAAATAAACCCTGAAACAGACACAAACTACACTCGAACATTGTTGAGTACTTGGAGCACATGGGCATGCACTTCTGCAACATATGGAACAAATAAAAATATTGGTTAAAATAAATAGCGATTAGTGAGCAAATTAATTAAACAGATAAGCATCCATGGTACTTAATCGATAATATAAGAAAAGTGGTTAGCATCTAGGTTAATTGCTAACATGCATGATCATATAAACTAGAAAATTTTATAGTGTTTGGAAAATGATGGATACGCATTGTAATTGCTTATAAAAAAAATTTTGTGAAGGAAGAAGTCCTTTTACTTTGGATTGAAGTGCACTACAAGCGGTTACAACCTCCTAACTCAGGAAGTTTCTTCTGAGCTAGATAGGGGAATTATTCAGCCCTAACATGTAACATGATTAAATTTTACATTTCTACGTATGCATATATTAGCTGACCTTAATGTAAATAAATGAATTGGTAGACGAGAGACTGGATCTAGTTAGTGGATCATGACAGTAAGGTTACTCTGACCTTATCATTTTATAAGTCTTTTGTAAATTATATTGATGTGGAGTTGTGATGCTAAGCAATTACTTGCAATGTATCAATGTAGTTGGTTTTGCTACAACAAGGTTAAGTTGATGTGTGAACGCTTTTTCTATTGGCTCACCTGTGGCCAAAACTTCAAACTAATTAATGATATATGTCTTTTGATATTCAGTTTTGTGTATTCAGTTTCTGCATATATATATATAGCTTCTAAATCGCATTAAGAAAGCTGAAAGTGATTGATATTGTCTTTTTCCTAGGGAAATTGGTTTTTCCAGAAAAGAAAACATCCGCTTATAGATCATCTATTGGACTTGTCGACACAAGAATTGAGTTGGACAATAGCATCGCACCAAGTGATGACAAATATTTGGCAGCACTATCCATAATGGCTGCAAAATTAGCTTATGAAAATGAACTCTCCATCAGAAGCATAGTTAAAAATAATTGGGAAGTAAGTCTTTTTTTTTTCTTCTCTAAGATGAAATTGATTATCTCATCAACAGTTAGTGCTTAGCTGACATCTCGAATGATTCAATAATATGCAGAAGGAATTTTTGGAATTCTTCAATTGTTGGAACGGTAAGACTATGAAATTCCTTTACAGAACAGAACATTCTAAACAATGAGGTTTTTTCTAAACTTGGTGCATTGGAACTTATTGCATGTGATGACAGACTTCGAAAAACAGCATAGCACACAGGCATACATGTTCAGCGACAAGATAGGCGATGACGCTGAGCTTATTGTGGTTTCCTTTCGAGGAACTGAACCATTCGACGCAGCTCAATGGTCCACCGACGTCGATTTCTCATGGTATGAGATTCCAAACGTCGGCAGGGTCCATCGTGGCTTCATGAAGGCGTTGGGCCTGCAATCGAAGCTTGGGTGGCCTGTGGACCTGAACCAGAGCGACGAAACGCACCTCTACGCGTACTACGCCATAAGGAAGAAGCTTAAGCAGGTGTTGCGCAGCAGGGCCGAGGCAAAGTTCTTGGTCACCGGGCACAGCCTTGGCGGAGCACTCGCGATACTGTTTCCGGCCATCTTGGCGCTGCACGAGGAAGAGTGGCTACTGGAAAGGCTAGAGGGAGTGTACACGTTTGGGCAGCCGCGGGTGGGAGATGAGAAGTTTGGGGAGTTCATGGTGCAACGCTTGAATGAGCCCAAGAACAGGTACTTCAGGTATGTTTACTGCAACGACATTGTGCCAAGGACGCCCTACGATAACTCTGCTCTCTTGTTTAAGCACTTCGGGACGTGCATCTACTTCGACAGCCTCTACAGAGGAAAGGTGATACAATTCTCAGAGTTTACCTAAACGTCACGAACAATTCATGATTAATTTGTGGGTGTATACGTGCTCGACGCAGGTGATGGAGGAGGAACCGAACAAGAATTATTTCTCTGTGTTGGAGGTGATCCCCAAGTACCTGAATGCACTGTGGGAGCTTCTGCGAAGCTTCCTGATTGGGTACATTGAAGGGCCGGAATTCAAGGAAGGGTGGTTCTTGAGGTTGATCAGATTGTTTGCGCTGGTGTTTCCCGGCTTGCCGCCGCACTCCCCTCAAGACTATAACAACTGCACGAGATTGGGAACCATAGCAGTTGCTGTCGATGCGACTTCAGAGTAATTGACTCCTAGATCTTGTTGTGTGCGGAGATCAATTACATCGAGTTGAAGGATTTCTTTTCGATTGAATCATATGGGCTTTCACATATATATCGACTGTAATAAATGAATCTATTGATATGGTAACTTGATTAGTCACGAGAAGCTTGAGACAGAAATTTTCTTTTACCCATATCGGTTGCCGAATGAAATAAATAAATAAATAAAAGAAAATGGTCGTTGATTTAGTAATTATGATCGTCAACAACAGTTTGATCGTTTTTCGTGATATTAGTTTATTTGTAGACTACTGCATGATGCCACATTGCTACTTCTGATAATTGAAGAACACAAAAGCAATTGCAATGGAAGAAAAATCGCGTCAAGACCAGCTCGCTTCTCATGGATGAGGTGGGTCCCTTAGTTTGTTTCTTCAAATTATTTGAACTTAGAATCGGCAACGACGCATTACCGTTCGATAAGTTCGTTAAGACACTTATTTTATACAAGATTATATTTAAATTTATCTCAATCTCATTTTAAAGTTAAAAAATGGGATTAAGTTTTACGCACGCTAAAGGACATTAAACTGGTAGACTATTCACTATTCGTTCTTTTCGATTTATCCAGATGATTAGTGAAAAAATTCAGTAAAACCGAATCAGTCACTCTAAAATTAATTGAACCTAAAACCTGAATAGCAGATGCCAGCTAAAAAAAAGGGATTAAATTGCACTGAACACTCCAATTGTTTTGTTCTCCTCTCTTTGTCTTGTATTCTGAACAAATTTCAACATCTACATATATCCATTATCATATGGTTAGCATGGCGTGAACTGTCAGAATTGAATTTATGAATACTCGGTGAACAAACGTTAAAATTTCGTTCCATGTAAGAATTCTTCCAAGTAGGAATAGGTGTAGCATATGTTATATCTTCACTCACCTAAAAGAGAATACTACAAGTGCCAATCTATACAGAATCCGTGCTCACAGAAAAGAGATGCATAGAAGGAAGAAATAGGAAGGGAACAGAATCTGCATTCCCTTCTGAATTAATTTCTCTCTCATTTGAACTTGAATGATAGAAGTTGCGTAAGTACAACAAACACATGTAATGTATCCCTTTGAGACTTCAAATAAAAAAAAAACTGTAATACATTACACCATTTGCTATGGCTGCTGTGCATGAACTATGAACAATGAGCATAACATGAGATCGTCATGCAGCTTGTAGGATTGGCTGTTCCCCGTTGGTATGTGTTTTCGGAAGTGTCTTTAGTACCTTCACCCTAAGAGTAACCTGAAGAGATATATAAAAAGAAAAAAATTATATTGCCATAAAATGGATATGTGGCCACCGTTATAAGAACAAAAAAAAACTACAATCCGGTGCACGAAACTCCCGCCACGCGAGGCACCAGAAAAAGAATCCATTGTACGCAACCTTATCTTGCTTTTTTGCAAGAGACTGTTTCCGGGATTTGAACTCGTGACTTCTTGGTCACGTTACAAGAACATAAATCAAAATTTTCTTAATATTCGTTTACTATTTTGATATATGTCTATAATAAGAATTAAACAAATGTTTTCTTACACGGGTGAAACACGGCTCTACTTTGATAGCCAAATAATATAGTAGAATATGAATTTGACTAGTAGCTTTTATAAATACCAATTAATGTCGATTCTAATGAACATGGACATACACAGTTGTGAATCTAAAATATGCTAAGTGTGCAAGATCACCAACCTTTTTATCATTGCCGAGCTCAATGACATCATATGGGTGTATACGTACAGGAAAATTAGGAGGCACACGATATCGTCTCCATTCTTTACTGCATTTGACAAAGAAAATAATTGATTCTTCTTTTTAGCAAAAGTAATGAAATGAGCCTTTATTTTTTTTTTTTTTCACTTACTCTGTAATCCAGGTGCCATATTGGCTCCGCAAATCAGTCAAAAAGAAGACATTGTCTTTGCAAGTTATACGTACATGTTCCTTAGCTACCTGCGAGAAGTTATTAACTCGTCAAACCAAACCAATAGGCCATAAATAGTTCTCTAACCTATACTTCTAAACTCCCTTCATTAGTCCACAATTCACTGTGTAAGGTGTCACAGATTTATCTAGATTGATGTTTCAAGGTTTGAATTGTTCGATAATACAGTCATTAAAATTCCTAAACAGCGCATGATAATTTTTTCATGGCTCAATTACAAGGAGGATAGGATCCGGTTCTTGTTCATCAAGCAAGATTGATGAAGCCTCATCTCAGGAATTTCTGGTAGACACTTGATATTGCAAAGCTTTCTCAACACCTTTGGATATGCTCGCATTAATATTTCAATCATAAAAGAAGACTGTAAATGGCAACCAATATAGATTGGAGCCTTTCTTCATTGGTTTAGATTCTGGGGCAAATGATCTGCTAATCAAATCTAATGATTAAGTTGGTAGAGTCCTTATATTTTCAAGGTCTTGGGTTGTTGAAATGGAGTTTGCTTCCAGATACATTATTAAAAAAATAGTGACAAGAAAACCATAAAAATAGACACCATCCATGAATTTTTGCATTTGATCGACCTAAATTGTTAAAAAAAATTCCAGATGATATGGACAACCCTAACCTTATGCACTACATTCATAAGCTAGCCCAATCACTAAACGACACTTTGTGGAGGATCAGAGTAATTGTTCTATAATTAAAAAACTTTTAAAAAGCACTGTGAACTAATCGATTTAAGAACAAAATTATTCCTGTAAAATGTTTTTAACCTTGTGCTCAATCAAAAGCTAGAATGTAAAACTTTCTAAGTTGTTGAACATGCGCTAGCACATTTTAAAATGTAATATTTTAGCATATAATGAAAAAAATTTCATCAGACAAACGAAAAAGAAAACAATAATTTGTTAATCAAGTAAAACGATTTATTTTATTATTATAGAAAGGAGCCAATTAGTTTGCATACAACAATAGCAACAGCCACGAGTCCCAACTATTTGTGGCCAGATTATGAACTAAGAAATTGCACAGCGAATTTTGATAAGAATTCACTGGCTAACCTGTGGTGACTTGATCACAATTGATCCCCTTTGTTTATCAGCATTCACTTGACTTCTGCCAATTCGTATAATACTTAGTTATGATTACTTGGAAACAAGAGTGAAGATTAATGAAAAGATACATAGCAGAAATAATGAGTGAAAATTACCCAATTACTAATTGTCTATGCTCATCTTTGACCAAATGGATAGGTTTTAACGTGTCACCGTCTCCAATTGATGTAGGGAAAAGACACCACCTAAGTGTCACGACAAATAAGCTGTGTATGTCAGAAACAATTACAAATTTCAGTTGCAACACAAGAATACATACTCTCCGCCCATAGCTCTTTCCATTTCATCATCATCTTCAAACCATCTTTTTAACTGGTCACTTGCCTGCAAAAGTGATCATATAACAGTTGTATCACATTTCTATATTGGGGCAGTACTTTCATACTCAAGCTGAATTTCACAATTCAGAAATTTGCTCCATAACTCTATTTCTTCATTTCTTCTACCTACCTTGTCTGACAAACGGCAGCTTAATGGTCTTCCTGCAAGTTTTGAGCTGCAAAAGCAACATAAACTTGAGAAAATTTCAAATATTCACTATTGTTTTGCATTAGTTTCAAGTCACATAAAGTAAAATGCTTACCAATATGGCTATGCTTACCAGTATGGCTGCCTAAAGTATTTTAATCCTGGAAACAACCTCTTGCAAAAAAAAAAACAAGATAAAGCGGCGTACAATGGATTCCTTCTCTGGTACCCCGCGTGGCGGGAGCTTCGTGCACCGGATTTTAGTTTTAGTTTAGTCTATACTTTGAACTCATTGTGGGTACCAAATAATTAGAAGGGATCTTCTTTTGAGATTTGAGAAAAAAGGTTCTAGGAGATCTACTGTTGAGATTTGAGAAGCAAGGTTGTGGATGAATTGTGTGCCTCTTTCTTAGGCACAGGGATAGTGTGCATCCTAACACCATAAGTTAGGGCTTATTTTGAGTTTGACATGAAAAGAATGATGTGTTTGGTTGCATTGTTATTTTGACATTGTACCATGATGATTCTTCAGTGAGAGCCTTTGCTCCTAAATGAGGCTTGCGTGAAATGTGCAAGGACGTGAGATAGTGTTGCCTAACTACTTCAAGGCCATGAGTGGGGCTTCTTTTTAGTCATGTGATGTAGGTGAGGTACCATTCTATCATTATAGCATATACATTGTCATTGAGTTGGTTGTGTTCCTAAGGTTTTGCATATGTAGACGAGTGTTAGTTATGCTGAATACTCATGGTGCATGGTGCATACGCTGCAAGGACTAGGTATTCAGAGAGGATGAGATTTGTGCTAAACTCCGAGGTTAGTTGTTGTGAGCAAGACATGCTTAAGCATCAAGCCAGAGCGATTAATTATGCACCGTTACATCAGGGTGGATCTTAGTGTAGCAATAAGAACTTTAGTTATCAAAATCCAGCAAAGGCAAAGAATGAATAATTTGATTGATATCATCATGGTTTGCTTATGGCATGGATAGGAATTGGAACTCTGAATACATGTCGTTGGGAGATAGATATTGAAAGTGGATGATGTAATATCAAGAGTCATTAAATTTTGTGTTGGAATTATTACATGATCAACAATGATCAAATTGGGGATATTTTAGAGCACGTGTGTCCTATGCCTATGCCTAAGTATGGATCACAACTTCATGAGTAACAGGGCATGTGGAGATTATGATATTTGCTACTACTCAACTTGTGACAACATGACCTTGGGTTTGATGCTGGTGGTCTATGATAGTTGGATGCTAGCTAATCAGGGATCACATAGTTGGAGATACTACAGGTCTGCGATTGTTAAGCTATTGGGTTTGATGAGAGACCAAAATCCTGGCTTGAAGCAGGCTTTTGGTCTATTTAGGTGATCCACCCAACTTTTTATATTGAACATGTGTCCATATATATAAGTCCATATAGAGATTCATGATAGAGTTTCATTCTTGTATCTGGATAAAATTGAGAGATAGCGCACTGCATTCCCTTTGCCCATTTATTATTTTTGTCCTTATTCTTGGGAGGCTCTTGTACCCATAGCAGTATTATTGAAAATCTTTAGTTTGTTCTCATCTATCGATTAGCCAAAAGACCTAACATTACGTAAACTAGTGTCATTGTTTTGAGACATCACTACTATTAGGATTGGAGTTTTGCACAACATTTTCAGTTTTCTGCTGGTTTAATTCACACTTTGTACTTCACACGTAAGAGAGAAATTTTGTTATAGAGTTACTATAGTTTTACTAATTTACAGATTTTGTTACTATCATTATTGTGTTTGTTGATATTGTGTGAGGAAGTATTGAGATTGTTGTCTAGCATATTCACGGCATAATCCATTAGCCGGGAACAAGGGCATGCCAATTTTAATTGTGTGCCAGCCAAGAAAAACTCACTCAATGCATGACAAACTTGTATCAGACTATAGATCTGGCATGTGTCCTATTGTTATTCAAAATTTTTTGTTAAGCCAATTATATGTAGCAATATATTGCATACAATATAATACCCATTGAATTCATTAATGGATGTATAGTCTAGAGAAACGGTCAAAATTTTTGTTTAATGATTTTGAATTTTAACAAGAAGTTAGATATATAATAAAATTGCATTCTGAGTTTCAGGTAAGTGTTCTCCATAGGTGTGGGGAGGCGCTTATAGATACAAAAGTCTTTATTTTACTGTGTAAAAAAATGAAGATACGAGTGAAAGTCCAAAAACAAATATGAGATTCAAAATGGTGCATTTGAATAATAACAGACAAAAGTGAGATATCACAAAATTTACCTATTTCCTCCAAGTACCCAATCGAGCATTAGTGGCATTGCAAGTTTTATGAAAAATCTCCCACCGACTCTTCCAGGATGAGGAATCCGTAACTCAGTCAAAAACTACAAAACCAATTTTATTAATAAAAAAATGTTTAGGAGGAAAAAAGGGCAAAATAAGGGGAGATTATTGTAGAATTCAAGGTTAAGTTTTTAGAATTAAGATAAATTGAGAGGCTACAAGTGCAGTGTCCATACCGATAAGGGTCCTAGTCCTACGCCTAAGTAGGGTCTGTAAGTGGAGGCCATGATTGCTGCCATTCGTGCCATTCCGTATATGACAGCAACTCGGAGTCTTCTTTCTTCCTCATAACTTAAAGCAACAATCAAACAAGTTAACTCACACAAAGTAAAGTAACAAGTTTAGCAATATGACAACAAGCCAAGCACTGCAACAGGTATTTTAATGTGATACTGCACAAACTAGGCAACTGTGAACAGATATATACCCAGGATTTGAAAGGGAGAGTACATAACACATGTACCAATGAGAAATAACTTTTCAGTAATCAAATGCAAACAGAAAAAGCATTTACAACATGTTGCAGCAACAAGTTAATCCTATTAATCAATAAAATGTGCAATAAAATATATAAGTGCCTTTCCAACTTACCGCTTTAGAGGAGATATGATATCCATTGGCTGCCCAGTTTTAACACTATGGTTCCAGGATTTTTCAAGTTCTAGAGCAAGCTGATAACCATCCTACAAAATGATATATTTTTCATTAAATTTAAGATCCATAAGAAATACATGACATGAACTTTCTATCTACATACAACAGATTATAAAAATTATAGGACATTTTCATGTTCATATGCAAAAATTAGCACACACAGCAAAGTATCTTATCATCTTATGGAAGGACAAGACAGGTTACTGCAAGATTAAAGTAAACAGCTTGAAATAGCACCTCAATGGCCATGCAACCACCTTGACCCATATTTGGTTGCATTGCATGGACCGAATCACCAAGCAACGTCACACGACCTTTTCCCCAATTCATAATTGGTATTCGATCATATATGTCACGACGAAGAATTGCTTCCTCATCAGTCGCTTCTAGTAAATCTATAACATTATCACACCAGCCATCAAATATTTTAAGAAGTCTTTTCCTTTTACCTGCAAAAGACGATATGCAAGATGTTAAACATAGAAAGTAAAGAAATTTTCTAATTTTCCTATTTATTTATTAACCACTCGAAATTCCATGTTAAACACTCTAGAATCCCCACATCCACTCTTATGTGATTCAATTTCAGTTTTGAATTTGTAAATTTCATCTCAATTGACAACACATATTGTTAATTCACCTGTCTTTTCCATCTAAAAAAGGAAAATGAGAAATTAATTTCAGAATATCTACCATTTGGAACATCAGTTCCACCAGGAGGCTCCTTGTGAAATGCATACCATTGCATCTTCCCAGCCCCCACATCAGAAGAAACAAAATATTGTTTGTGCCCTAGAAATACTCGGTACCTTCATAAACAAAGATTAAACAAAAGTAGGCAACTAAAATTAGAAATTAGTGTTAATCTTGCTAAATATGAGGAATCATAAACTCGTCCAAAGAAATAAGAAACATACCCAACTGTTTCAATATCTGGAGGAATAAAATCTGCAATACCAGTGTAGCAGGTATAGTCTGAATAAGACGCTTCAGCGAATCCAAATAGAACTTTACGTACCTGAAAAATATTTATCCAACCATGTTTATATTTATCATCTTATCAACCATTAGATGAAATCAACTCAATAAGCAACTAACCTTTGACCATATTCCATCAGCTCCAACCAAAAGATCACCTTCATATTGCTGCCCATTCTCAAGTACTACAGTTACCTGGTGACAAGTAGCATTTCTCTATATCATATCATTTATTAGAAGTTTCTCAAAAAAGATAATAACCATAATTTCTTTTAGAAATAGCTAATATGAGAACCCAAGCATTCATGAAGGTGCGTTTTGAACCCAAAACCTTGCAAACAACTTTGATAGTCCTTACAACTTGTGCTAGCTGGCACCCTCAGGCAGTAACCATACTGAACAATCAGAATGGCATACATGAAACTAAGTGTAACCATAAATTGGAATGGTAATCTACCTTGTCCCCATTATCTACGAAGTCTACAACATTGCTGTCATTTAGAATAAAGTCATCCCCAAGTGCGCGGGCTAATATTTGTTGCAAAGTCATTCGACTGATGACTCTGGTAACTGGAAGCCCTCGTTCTGCTGCAGGAGTAAACGTATCGAACTTGATGTACCTGGATTTTAGCAAATTGGACCAACACAACAAATATAAGCCAAGAAATTTGGGGCTTTATGTTATAACAACTTGGTAGTTCGTGAAATTGACACAGATCAAAGATGGAATCGAGAAAGGAAAGAAGCGGAAGTACCAGCTCCCGGTGATTCCGTCCACCAACCCATTGATACGATCCCCGGTGATGCAGCCAGCTTCCATGACCTCCTCGGCAACGTCCATGTCGATGGCCTCCAGCGCCGCCAGAGCATTGCTCTGTATCTGGATCGGGCCCCTGTACTGCCCCTCCCCTCGGATCGCGCTCACGTCCTTCTCGAACACCAACACCTCGAACCCTTTCCTCTTCGCCGCCAGCGCAAACACCAGCCCCCCGATCCCGCCGCCGGCTATCAGAATCCTCAGCTTCCGCGGCGCAACCGACGGCTCCGACGCGGCAACGGCAACGGAAGCGCCACTTGCGGACGTCACCACGCTGGAGCACCTCCTCCTGGACTTGCCACAGCAGCTGCTGCTAGCGGAAGCTGAAGAGGCGTCGGAGAAGAAGCTGTGGGAGGAGTTCGAGTGGGGGATCTTGGGGAAGGGAAGCGGAGGAGAATGGAGAGGAGCACTGTACAGGAGCGCCATTGGCAATGGGGAAAAAAAAAAGAGAAGAAGCAAAGGATGAACTGAGCTAAGCTGTGAGGTTGCTCAGGTGGGGGATTGATTTTATTGGGAAGATGTGGTGGCGGAACCGCGGAAATTTCATTTCGGGAAAAATGGCGTCGGATATCGGGTGGCGGTGGGTCCATCGAGTGAGTGGGGTGTGTTGATTGGGGAACGTGGCACCTGGGTGTCGCTTGGGCGACGGGGAGAATAACATCCTGCGACCACATTATTAGTGGTGGTCTAAGTCGTCTCTCCTCACTGCACGAGTGTCTGATCATCGGGCAAAGATAAAAAGAAAGGTGGAAATTTGTACTCCATTTAATTGTGAAAACATATAAGATTTTTTTAGAGTTTTTTTTTACTAATTACGCGTGATTAAATTGTATTTACAAATATTTTGATGTATTTAGGCTTCATAAGAATAAAATTTCCCCTCTAAACCTTTGTATCAGTGGGCTGGTTAATCGAGTGGGACGGATTAATCTAGCATAGGCCGATCATTTTTCTTAACTTGTTGATCGCCTTTACTAAGATACTTTATTCATTCGACCATTTTATGCAATGTGTCTCTAATCGACACATGCTTGTCTAACCCTCCTCTTCATTCGGCCAATACAAATTGAGGTTCCCCACTTCTTCAAGTGAGCCCCCAAGCGAATTAGTTGACCATGCTAGCTTAAGGAAGGAGGCGAAGTCCCTGTTGGCCAAGTCGAATGGCTTAACCCACTAACTCAAATAGCTCAAAGTAATTAACTTAGCCCCGTGACTAACCTAACTCAATCGATAAATACAAAAGAACTTATTCATAGTGGACGGGAATCAATTTTCGAAGATTTCAATTTCCTTATTTTGTACTTACCAACTAAGATCCTGATGTACCTCCTCTATCAGTAGAGACAGTTGGAGAGGACTGCTAATCCGACGGATCCACATTTTAAAGTAATTAACTTGTCTAAATCAAGCAGTCCGCCAAGATTGATTAGCCAACAAACTGACTAATCAATGACTAAACTAATTAAATTGAGCAACCCATTCAACATGATATGACCGTTGATAAACTCGAACGGTCAGCTTACTTAGCCCTCACAATATAACTAATTCGCATGGTCTAGTTGACGCACCCAACCTTCCTGCCCCACCTGGCTCAGCCGACTTGAGCGATCAACCCAACTCAGCAAGTTTGCCTGAATTGATTAACCTTACTAAAATGTAAGCACAAGGAGGGTGATAAAAGGCTTATTAATAGAGTCAATAACTTACAAGTTAGAAAAATGACAGCCCATCTTTTCTAAAGGAAATATTTTGACTTAAAATAAAGATTTTATATTTGTATTGTTAAAAAATCTATTAACCATACTTTTGTTATTACATTAAATATTAAAATATTTATATTTTTCCCTAAACGCACGAAGAATACCTTTGTCTTTTTCCTTGTCCAAATGCCACAAACCTAAACCTTTGATACAGACTTTACATTTCACCAGGTCATTCCAAGTTAAATGTGCGTGTGTGTTGATTGATCCTCCACAAGACATCATCCAATAAATCAGTGCGACTTCCATTGATGCATCATTTACTCTCTCAGATAACTAAATACAAGAAATGCTGCACTTATTTAAGTTATAACACCTTCAAATACATCAAATAAACCTAGGATTCAACATAATATAGCCGACTGACTATATGTTCATTTCGTCAATCATACCTGCGCCTTCGGAAATGCCGAAGAATGAAAGAATCTGCGTACAGAGGGTAATTCTTCCTAATGAAACCTTTTATGCACTTCCAATATGAGAAATCTTCTAAATCCCCGTTCGTCCGCACAATGAACAAACAGCGGGAGTTCTCAAATTGGGGATGATATCCTATCTGTAAAAGAGAGAGGAGCAGAATCAGGAAAAAAAAATGACATGATACCAAAGCTTTATGTTGATAAATGCAAGATTGATAATCCTTTTAAGAACAGTATGAGAAATATTCGGAACCTGCAAACAATGAAACTAAGTCATTTTAAGGTCAACAAAAAATTACATAAAATATCATATAATTGATGTTTTTTTTGAAAATAATTTAGATGATCCCGCCATCATGGAACTCCAATCCCTGGTTGCCACATCATGGAACTCCAATCCCTGGTTGCCAATTCACTTGGATTAACAGAATCCCAGGTGGCTCTGGCCCATCTCAATAAGATCCTTATCAAACAATAGAATCTACCATATTGCTTTTGTCAACAACCTCGATGCTTGCTTCTCTCAACACTCTGCTTTGCTCCTCATGGCGGATGTAAGCCAAAGATAACTTACCAACCTTCCATTTCAAAAATTTGTATCATGAAGCTGCAGCTACTTTCTGTACTATGCTGGCCATTTCAATTAATTGTACAAGGGGAAGTCAACCTCAGTTCACTTAACCACTCCAACACCCATATCTATAAGAAGGAAGAAGCTAGCAGCAAATTTCTGATCCATATCGTTGCTTCGTTGCATCCCTAAATTGATCGCTAAAGTAGTCTCCCACAAGCTAAAGAATAGATGAACTTCAGTATCATGATTGGACCATATGCAACCATGAGAAAGGCACACATGATCATCATACCTTTTCTTTTGCAAAAGGTTAGAACCACTAATCTAGCGGCCCCTCACAGCCGGTCCCATAGTATTGTGAGAGGAGATAAATCGCAGATGGTCTATGACCACGATGCGAAACCTAGCTAGTACAGGGGAGGGCAGACATTTCCATCCAGCAGCTGGGAATCAACCCTTGCTCTCTTCTACAAGTTTGCCCCGCACTAACCAGTGCGCTATCCCTGTGGGAACCATGATCATCATACCTTCCACTTATGGATGGAGGATCATACCTTCCACTCCCTCAGTTGCACTTGCTGTGCACACAATCCTTCCACAAAAATTCCCAACCCACCAAAGCAAATAATATTCGCAGATTAGTGAGTATTTAATTGAGTTCTGCACCAGTCAGACTAAAGACAATGATATAACCTTTGAAATTTTCCTGATGAGAATACGTCAAGTTGGGAATTTCCCAAAGGGCCAACAAGTTTGTTTTCCTAGGAAACCATTGGTTCTAATTATGGTCTTATGTATGTATTTTGACATGTCTTGCTCCATCAAGGTGGTTTAACCAAATCTTCTTGATGGATCCTGTACATAAGGGGCAGTTGAAGGTATTTTGGAGATTTCATAGGAGGAAGTACACCCTTTGAGAGTTTCTGAACCAGGTGCAAGTGCGGTTGTTGGGAAATTGCCAACTTTAGGTGCACCATTTGAGAAATTTACATGCAACTTTAAGAGATAGCCAATAACCCTACAGACGAAACTTTCAAATATTTGATGAATTGATCCCTGCAATGTTGCAACTTGTATACATTTGTGACAATACTTTTAAATATTAATATTTTATGATGGATTGCAAGTAGGCGTCTTCCTTCCCTAAAACAAAAGTATTTTTGTGTTTTGGTAATCAAGAAAAAAATCATACTCAATATTGCCTTTAACTTTGAAACCTCCTAAATTCTTGGGTTTGCTTCTCATACACACAAAAAATAACAGCTCATTTATAAGGAAACAATGCTTGTTCATAGTATGAATCTTTTTGTTTCATTTCACTTTCAGAAACTAGTATAAACACTAAGATGTAAATGTACTATCCTGTCTTGCACACGTGTCTTTAAGTATTGGCTCAGGTTAATAATCTAAATGGTGCCTTGTGGACCAGTCAAGATGCTAAAAGGAAGATCAAGATGCTGGTAAGAAATTAGATTCAGAGTCAATTGGGGTGCCAGTTTATAGGTCATAACAGAAATGGTAGGAGACCAACAAGTAGCTCAAATGGTGATTGAATACCCAGATTGAAGTGATCAAGTCTTGGGCATTGTTGGTGATGAGGGTTGTTGGAGGAAATGAATATTATTCTGTATTTTACAATTTGATTTGTCTGGTTTTGCTTTTCAATGATATCTTCAAATTCCCAACAGCATGCTCATTTACACTTCAGTCTACCTAACAACATCTATATTCCTTCAATCAATTATTAAGGCACTAACACTATGCAAGCAAATAATTGAATTTAGACTATGTAAAATATCCAATATTAATGTCGAATAGAATGGTCCTCATCAATATAATACGAGAAGCTGGAGACATTATAACATACACCTCTACTTTATATCAACACATTAACCCATAAACCAGGAAATAAATTACTTGAATGAGGCTTAAAAATGTGGGAATTATGAAGACATACTGTGACATAATCAATTCCACAACCTATCTTCTTCTGAGACTGTGGATGATATGGAAGCAATCTTTCTAATATTGTCTTTTCATGCTCAGGACTCAATCTGTCTCCACTTTTATACCTGCAAAGTGATTGTGCAGCCAACGACATATTAGTGAGTGTGCTCAAGGAAACCACTAAACGTTCTAATAAGATAACATTGGGATAGAACAAAAAATAGTAAAGGGAATCTAAATGATGTGTGTTTCTAGTTTCATGCTAGCAGGATAGAACTTCGCAGTGGACATGGCAACAATCTACAAAGTTTCATACTAGCAGTCTAAACCAACTTTCCACCTATTCTTAACAAACTTGGGAACCATAGCAAGGGAGTCAACTACTTAAAGATATTCACTTGTATAGATCTAGACCAGAAGAATGCATATCAATATAGTTATATAGGTGGCCCCAATATATGGCTTCTGAAAAAAAATCATTTTAAAGTTTTTTATCATATAATCTAAAATTTTTCTGGCCCTCCATACATTAGTTATTTGTAAATCGCCTTGTTCTGTGCTTACACTATCATTCTTAAATACAACCCAATCAGCACAAACTTTACCTAGACATGGGTTCTCTCCTTACTGCAATCAAATCCACACCAAAGGACATGCATTTTCAATAAAGGTAATAAGTAAAGTTGTTTCAAGTATTGCCACATCATATTTCTTTAACTAGATTTTCAGTAGTCATCTAGTAATAATAATTTTCAGATGTTAGAACTGATACACTTCTCTTCCAAATGTTCAGTCCTCATTTTTAGTCTTTAGGTTTTAGGTACCAGAAAATCATAATATTTTTCTCTAATTTTGACAGTGCCTACCTCGCAAAACAGATTACCAGCAAAGTTATGGTATAATAAAATTATCCACTTGAAGTATCCAGGCTCACCCAAAACCATTCACTTCTCTTAACCTAGGCAATTCATCCAGTAACAAGTGGACTCTAATTACATGCTGTTCTCATCGCAAATGACATTAGCAGGTGCGATCAAAAACAAACTGCAACCAAGCCAACAAATATATTTCAATGAGATTAAAACACAGACTAGCATTTAACTAATAAAACATATTCAGACTCGAACAAGCGAGAAGATTTGTTTCAAATAAGAAGCTTCACCTACTTTCCAGAGTGCAGGATCATCCTAACGAAGCTAACAAGGGGGGCGGTGTCCTCCAAAATCACGTCCTCCCAGTCCAACCAGTCCTCATCCTTCCGCCGCCGGCTTCTTCCCGGAGGCCTCCGATCTGCGGAGGAAAAAGGCTCGACCGGTTGATCTTCCGGCGATGGGGAAAAGTCGAGGGGCCTCCTTAGAAGACCAGGATCGTCAGCGGCAGCGTGGCTCTTGATCCTGACGCTATCTGCAGTGGACCGGAAGGCCAAGCATGCAGGGCCAAGCGGGGCGGGGAGCAGCAAAGGGGAGGGGAGAAACAGAGAGGAGAGACGAGAGTGAGATGGGTTGCAGCGGCCACGAACGAGAGGGCGAAGCGGGCAGTAAGCGGAGAGGGAGGCCATGGGCGCGATCTACTCCTCCCTGCTGCTAATTTACGCCATCGTTCGATGGCGGAGACAGTTGGGCGAGCGGTGAACCCTCCACTGCGCTGCTCTGGTTCTTCGGATGCATGGATAAAGGATTTTAATTTGGTGAGATAAAAAAAAAAAGAAAAGAAAAACTCTGCGCTAATATGACGTGGCGGCTCCGGATCCAAGTCCACGAAGCATAAATCCCCACGTGGAGCCACTCCTCCTATCGAAGATTCGACTTAGGTTATTATATCGATGATAGGCTTTGTATTATTAGCACAGTCACAATAATATTTTGACAATATATCGAAATTATAAAGATCGAATGATCTCCACGCAAATTTCTTCTTCATTTCCATACTTTCCCACCGTAAACGCGAGCGATTCAAACATCTGGCAATAGTCTCGAGCCAAGTGAGTGACCGCAGCGAGGGCAAATGGGAATTAGACGCCCGAGGCCGAGGTTATTTCCCAAAAAGTATTCGCCGAAACAGGACGCGCAATTGGGTTCGCAGATCTTAACCGAGTCTCTTAAGTCAGCCGCGCGGCAGAGAAACGCGACTGCTCGCTGCCCTAAGCCACCTCTGAAATCGACTCCTTGTCGCTTCCGCTGGGGGACCGCAGGCCGAGAACGGCCACGGTAAGGGTTTTCTCTTATTGCAACGCGTGATGCTTCAGATGCCTTGGGGGAATTGAAATTTAGCAGTAAGTTTGTTGGGTGTGGTCTAGGTTTTGCCGATCCAGTTTATGAATTGCTCCTTGATATTGTTTTTCGGGAGAATTTTTTGTTTTCAAAGAATTTTGGGTTTCGCAAAGGAGTTTGCTTCGAGCTTTCTTGCTTACTCCTAATTATGGAGAATTCAGCGACATGATCTTTGATGATAAAAACTGGATTTCTGACTTGTGCTAAATTCGTCCGTTTAGTGGAATATCTGTCTGCTGATCTTTGAAAATTTCGGTCATCTTGTTTTATATGGATAAGTTTTGAGAGGTATCAGCATTTGGTGGGGTTAATTTCTTTTACCTCGACAAGTGGTGTTATCATTACTAATCTCTCATGCCTATTTTTTTGCCTATTTTTGTTGTTCAGCAGCACTTTGGCGCGAATAACAATCCACTCAAAGGACGATAACCAGTTAGGACTGGCAGTCAAGTAATACCAGCCGCTGTAGCGATTTCACAATCCCTGGAGTATGTCGGAGTTCGTCGACCTAGAGACCCAGGATGGAGTGCGGATGACATGGAACACATTCCCGGGCACAAAGCAGGAAGCTTTGAGCTGCGTGATACCAGTTGCTGCCATGTACACTCCTCTAAAACCTATTTCTGATACGCCAGTGTTGCCTTACTCGCCTCTTAGGTGTCGGATCTGTCGCTCCATACTCAACCCTTTCTCTGTTGTTGACTATGTTGCCAAGATTTGGGTATGCCCATTTTGCTTTCAGCGGAACCACTTTCCCCAGCATTATATGTCAATTTCTGAGGAAAACCTCCCTGCTGAGCTTTTTCCTCAGTATACAACCATTGAGTATGCATCCTCCCCGGATACTGGCCCTAAAATGCCTTCAGTGTTCCTCTTTGTGGTTGACACATGTCTGATAGAGGAGGAGATTATGTTCTTAAAGTCTGCCTTGTCCCAAGCCATTGAGCTTTTGCCTGAGAATTCCCTTGTCGGTTTAATCACTTTTGGAACTTATGTACAGGTTCTTACATCTACCTGGTGACTTTGTATCTGGATTTCGGCTAACTATTACCCATAAAAACTACTCAATTGTGTCGTATGCAGGTTCATGAATTAGGGTTTGGACATATGCCAAAATCTTACGTGTTTAAGGGATCAAAGGAAATCACTAAGGAGCAGCTCCTGGAGCAAATGTGTTTCTTTGCTGGGAGGCCTAGGCCAAATGTGGGGGTGATTGCAGGGCCTAGGGATGGCCTCTCACCGGAGAGTATTGCTAGATTCCTCTTACCTGCCTCAGAGTGCGAGTTTGTCTTGAATTCAGTAAGGTTTCTAATTCTAGTATATGCTTTTAGGATGTGTTCTCATTTCTTATAAGATTTTAAAATGTAAAGAAGCATATGGCATATTTTATATATTGGAGGAGAGAAGAAAGTCAGCTGCATAATATTTCACTGTGATAGCCATGCTCTTTTTACCTATTGAAGTATTAACTTATAAATAGGGTTCAGATAGGTAATTTCCTGACTGTTGGCATATTTAATAATTTTGAAAACATATTTAGTTTCAGGTAATCTGGTTTTCTTAAGACTATGTTCTATAAAGTAGGAAGTTTAGTTTAACATGTCAGAATGATATAACAAGAAGCCATCTTGGTCCCAATTACATGGGGTCAACCTACATGAATCGTATCCCTTGTCCAGTGAACGGTTGATCTATATGCAAGACTACATCTTCAATAACATGCTAAATATAGTTATGAGATCTGGAATTTGTTTATTTGGTGGAAATAACATTTTTCTCGCTTTCTCATTTGGTGTATTGTGAGATTAATATTTTGGCAGATAAACAATAACGTTGACATGCATTGTTGGGTCTATTTGGATGTAGGTACTTGAAGAGCTTCCAAGAGACCCTTGGCCTGTCCCAGCTGACCAACGTGCATCAAGATGTACGAGTACTGCACTAAGTATTGCAGCTAGTTTGTTGGGGCTCTGTGTGCCGGGTTCAGGAGCAAGGATAATGGCTTTTGCTGGTGGCCCATCTACCGAAGGATCAGGATCAGTAAGTCTCATTCATGCTAATTGGTACCAAGACTTTCATAATCTTCTAATTTGGGAGTAGAAGTCCCATGGACTTTTCTTTTGTGAATATAGATGTTTTGTGCAATTTTTTTTTTCAAACTCTTTTTTGCTTATAATTGTACCATGTTGGTACGCTGTCTCACTTGACTTCATTTTTACTATTTCAATGGCTTGATTTTTTTTTTTTAAAGTAGGCCTTGCAAATAGCCAAGTTTGAAATATTGTTACCTACTAGAGTTTTAGTTTCTGGTTAGAACATATAGGTTCATTTACTGTGCTGTGCTAACACTTGATACGGTTCAATGGGTGTTGAGATAAAGTTTGTTTACCTTGAAAAATAAGATTGACATTTAGATGATCAATTAAGTTGCAATTTTGGAGAAACAAACTCAAGAAAAGTGTTACTTGGATTCATCCTACGTGTGCCAAATCATATCGAATGTCAACATGCTACCATTCTCATTGACACAATTGGCATAGGCAGTGGCACGGTGATAATTTACTAGGATGATATATTTTGACCATGCCATTTGGCATGACATAAGATTTCAAACCATACAAATAACAACTCCTATGGTCCTGTTGTTCCAGTGCATGCTGGTGTAACATATCTATAATTCTCCCCTAAAAATTCCATGGTATTCAAATATTGACTTAGTTTTTTTTAATGGTTTTTTTTTATTTGTGTTAATATTTTGGGAACAGTACAAGGTCTGCGTGATGTGAACAAAGCTCAGGTAGGAGAGTAAATCTTTGAGAGGTAAAACTGTTATTTGGCAACCTTTCATAACAGATATAACTCCTGTACAATTTATTAGTTTGGTGTAAACTATTACATTTTGCATCATTTTCTTGATAATAATTTAGTATAGCAAGTTTGTAATATACATGTATGATATATTGCCTTTTTGTCCTGTTCACGAATTGCCTTTCTTTTTCCTTCCTAACATTGTGAGTAAACCTGAGAATATCATAATGCTTGCAGATTGTATCAAAGAATCTTTCTGAACCAATTCGCTCTCACAAAGATCTTGATAAGGGAGCTGCTGCACTTTATAATAAAGCTGTAAAATTCTATGAGGGCCTTTCAAAGCAACTTGTTCACCAAGGCCATGTATTGGATTTGTTTGCTTGTGCACTTGATCAGGTCTGTATTCACCTAATTATTTAAAGCCTCTTCTTTTGGTTTCCACCTGATTATTTGATGTGTCAGTCTTATTGAGCTGGAACAGTGTTATCAAAGTGTTCAGTGTTTTAATTTTTGCCTTAATGAGTCACTGTCTTGTTCTTATGTTTTTACCGGATACTTAAGTTAGTTCATTTTTTTTTAATCGTGTTTAAATGGGATTAAACATTCAGAGTGGACTCTCAGTAATATTCAATTCTCTAAAATTGGTCTGGAGCTTTCATGATTTTTGTTTTAGAGTGAGACTTTTTTTTTACTAGTGATACTTAGTTCTAAGGTACAAAATACTATAGCATATCAGGTGGTACAGTTGGTATTTATTGGTCCAAGCAAAGATGGTGATGTAGGATGAACAAAACACTCAACTGTGGACGAATGAAGAGGGAAATAATATTATTCAATTGAAGATAATCTAATACATGCATCCTAATCCCTTTTATAGATTGGGAATATGATGAGATCTTTGTAAAAATACGACTGAGTTACTCAAAACTCCAATAAATCTAAATTTTAAAAATTAAATAACAGAATTTAAAAAAAAACTTGTAAAAAGACTAATGACTTATTGAAACCTTAACCATGACTTATTAAAACCTAATTATGTCATTCCTCTCCACTAAGAAGATGTCTATTCCTCAAGTAGAGGAGCAAGATGCTCTGTCAAGTCTTGCGACAAACATAAGTACGAAGTGAACGATTAAGGGTGTCTTTATATAAGATGATTTTGATGCATCTAGTTAAATCTTAGGATATAAGTTATGTGTCTTGTGATGTAGTTTCTCTTCTGTGATCCATGTGTTTTTTGTAATTGAGACTTGTTTCTTGTGGACTTAGTACTTATATGAAGAGCTAGCACACTGCATATCTATAACACACTCATTAATATTGGTCTGCTATAATGGGAGAGGAAGAGTGGCCACTGAAGTGGTCAGAGCACTGTTTGTAGATAAATCAACAGATAAGGAGGTTTTAATGTCCCTTGATAATATTTATATTGTTGATTCACCACTTGAATTAAGGGACATTAAAACCTCGTACTTATATTGTCCCTTGATAATGTCGTAATATTTAATTCAAGTGGTGAATCGACGATATAAATATTAGGAGCTATATTCTTGTAATACAAAAAGGATTAGTGGATCAAGCATGTATTCTTTATTTATGATGCTTATTTACATGAGTTTTATAATGTTCATTATCGAATGCAAGTTTTATCCTAATATTGACATGTATTATTGTTAGAAAAACTCTCAGCTGACTTAGAAAGGTGAAAAGTGGTAGAGAGGGAAATGGTTGGTAATAAAACTAAGTTGTTTGGATAATCAGTTTGACCATTATAGAGACTTTGACTCAGAAAGGCAATGCTAAATGGACTTTTACTCGTAAAATGTTTTACAAAACTATTATAAGCAAACTCAACAATGAGCTAGATAGAATCCTAAATTTCTATTTTTCCCCTACTAGACATTTAAATAGATTCCCTAAACTGCGACTAATTATCTCTCAGTTTGACCATCAGGATGTAGTACAAAATCAAGAATTTGGCTTTGATACCACTAGATGTAGCACGAAAAATCATGCCACCAAAAACTCAACTGTTGATGCATGAATAATATTATTAAATAATTCAATTCAAGGTATCCCATGCCCTTCTTATAGATTGAAAGTATGACTTTGTCTTTGTAAACCACCATTTTTGCACAGTTGTCAGTGAACAGTGATTTCACCGTCAATATGGGTAGTAATTGTGGTATGTACTTGGCGATACAGTATGGTAAGCCAAATATACAACAACAACAACAACAACAAAGCCTTATCCCACTAGGTGGGGTCGGCTATATGGATCCTTCTACGCCATTGGACTCTATCCCCTACTATATCATCATCTATATTTAAATAAATTTTATCTTGTTTTATTGTTGCTAACCAAGTCTTTTTTGGTCTTCCTCTTCCTCGTTTGATGTGTATATATGGTAAGCCAAATATATGAGATATAAATGATCAATCATTTTGACTTCTTTGTTGTGTTACATTACGGTTGCACTACGAGTAGGCAATATAAATATGTACATGAAAAGTTGGATAGACCTTGTGACTACATGTAATAGCTTTTGTTCTTATAATGATTTATGTAATCTTACACCAGAAAATATTGGCAGGATAACTAGTTATGCGCATTCTGAGATGAGCATGACCTGAATGTTTAATACTCTTAAAACTTCTTTTGGTCTGTTGTAGTGTTTGAAACTATGGGTGGGATAATGCAATGGATTCCTTTAGATATTGTTTGCTTTCTTTGCCAACCTCGGCCATCAAAAGTCTTATTTATAGTGAAATATTGGACTTGTGGACCATTTATTATAGCTTTACGTTAATCATATGCAAATTGTCTTTTTAGGTTGGTGTGGCAGAACTTAAAGTTGCAGTTGAGAGGACAGGAGGTATTGTTGTTCTTGCAGAGAGTTTTGGACACTCTGTTTTTAAGGATTCACTTCGGCGAATTTTTCAATCAACTGATTATGATCTTGGTTTAGCATTCAAGTAAGGTTCCTCTCTGAAAAATGCGTCATATGATTGTAGTCTTATTTTTTTCTAACCCTATCTTCTTCGTCCTTTTATGAATTTTAAGTAATTTGCTCTCCATAAAATAATCTCAGTTAACGCCACTCACATCTGATTTTTTTTTTCCCCTTCTGAACATTTTCACAGTGGTGTGTTCGAAGTCAATTGCTCGAAGGATGTAAAAGTTCAGGGTATCATAGGTCCCTGTGCTTCTCTTGAAAAAGTGGGTTAATAGTAATGCTAACTTTATATCATTGCTTAGTTATTAATTTAATAGCAGTTCTTGGTGATTTTGTCAGAAAGGACCTCTATGTGCAGAGACAGTTGTTGGTCAGGGGAACACAACTGCTTGGAAGATGTGTGGACTTGATAAAAAGACATCATTATGTTTGATATTTGAGATAGCCAGGAAAGATGGTCCAGAACCAATCTCTCAACATACGAGCAACCAATTCTACTTCCAATTTTTGACTTAGTATGGGCAAACCTTGGATTCTTTTTTTCTCATCGTCTCACTACCAGCAATCAGGGGCTACGTTAATTACATTACACATTATTTTTACAGTTATCAACATAGTGATGGTCAAATGAGATTACGAGTGACTACTCTGTCTCGAAGATGGGTAACTGGTCCTGCTGATGTGCAGGTAAACCAATCTTTTTTTTTTTTTTTTGCATTATAACTAACAAGAATTACTCACAAACAATGCTCTAAAAGTGATCAATTTTTGATCTTGTAGAAGTTATAATGCACTCTCACTTTGAATCATTTTGAATTGAATTTATAAGAATGGAGTTTTCAGCATGGCTTGGTTTTGAAATTGGGCAGATTATTAAAACACCAAATGAATTTTAATAAGTGTTATAAAGGGAATTAGTAATTCAATTAGCTTTATCGACAGTCTATTGTTGGCTACAATTTAAAACATGACAGCCTCTTAAATCACGCTGCCAGACATTTTTCTGTTAAGCATAGAACATTCTGGCTTAACACATGCTCTGCACTAGCCTGAAGTGCCTTAGGAGGGAAATGTATTTCTACTTGAACTAGACATGGATATCTGGTTAATTATGCTCTTTGAAATAGCCAGCTGGTGGAGTAGGCAAGGTTGAGTTTGGCAGTCCTGTTTTGGGGTTTTAACTTCAAGTATTTCCTTTTTCTGGTGGCTTCCTTTTAGGTCATAAGGGAGATTTGTCCAATTTTTTTGTCGTTAGAATATGTTAATTGCTTCCAACCTATCCCTGTTTATGTAATACAACTTGGTGCATAGCTGGATTTTTTTTTTTTCAATTATCCTCATTTGACCTTTATATTGGACTGAAGAAGCCCTTTTACTTGATACTATCCTTGATTAAATTGTTATCTTTAGATTTATGATTGGAAGTTTGGAACTGCTATATCCTTTAGAGATTTAAGTTCTTTGAAGTTTTTACAATTTTATTGGTTAAAGTTATCAGATTTTAGAGAAGACCGTTATTAGGGATTTATTGGAAGGTCATTATTTTATATTAATAATATTTATTAAACAAAAGTTAAACCTATATAAAGGTAGGACGATTTAAAAGAGGACCTTTAATTAAAAGAGAACAATAAAGGTCCTTGATCGACCTATATAAGGTATTATTTTAATTTCTATATGGTTTATTGAAAAGGTTGTTTATTGAACAAGGTAGGAATAGAAGTTGATAAAATTGCTAACGTCAGTTTTAAGACATTTGTAATATCTTTTGAATTTAAAGTTTGTTGGCATATTAATTTGGTTTCATTGCCTACTTCTACACACAAACTGAAACCTTTATTGTGCAAATAGGAGAGACACACGTTGATATTAGGAGAAAGTTTGAATTAATTAATTATTATTAAATATATACTAATGCACCTCATAGACTTGAAGACAACAATATAGGGTACATACATGGAATCATCGGCCCTAGAATTTCCTTAAAAATACTATGAAGCATTAACATTGATTATTATTGTGAGAAAAATTGATGCTAATGCATTTTACTTGATTTACCATCATATTTAAAAATTTATTATTATTTTACATTAGGGACCATCCTAAATTATTGGAAGACATTTGAGCTTTTTTTCCTGCATGCTGACTTTGTCACAGGAAAGCTACTGAGTATTTTCTCCTCTAGATGATAGGCAGTGTTTTTTTGACATTAGAATTGGTGATAAATTTAGGATTTCTGTTAAAAAAAAAATTATTTTTGAATTTATGCATTTTTTTTACATTTAATGGATGTTTAGATTGAGATTTGTGGGATAAGGCAGGTCGTTCAAAGAATTGATCTTATAGTCTAGATCACATGTAATTGATTATTTTTCAATCTAATAATATTTTCCTCCTTGTTTATCAAGAGTTTGAATTTTAGTGGTGCGATTTGTATGTGATGCTTCAGTTTACTTCACAAGTCCAAGTTGTTTAGGTTTTTCTAGTGCCAACAGTTAGATGACGCAAACTCACAAAATGCAGCCACATGAATTGATGATCAAATATTGTCATTCTTCAAAAGCTGATACCCTGTATTTAATGACCCTCCATCCATGGAGGAGCTGCAGGTTTTGCCTTATGTGTTATGTGGAAACTTGTCAGCCTATGGTTGACTAGCATCAATGATTTACCATGTCATTTTTATTTAAACCTTCGGCTATGCAATAATGGCAATTTGGCGATCTTAATGTCCCATAGGATTATATAGCTTAGTATACCTTGGACTACTTATAGTGCCTAACTTGGGCCAGCTTTTTTTATCTCAATCCTATTCGGTGGGAATTAAGGTTAAACATGCAATTTGTTGGCACTAGTGTTAGTGGATGTTCCTCTTTAGGTATAACAGTGTTACATGATTCAAACTCAACATGTTTTTTGTAAGTATTGGTTAAGTATTTTTCTGTGTAAAGTAATACTCTTAATTAATTTGAGTTAGTGTTGGTGTCTTAGATGCGGGGAATCTGATTAATGGCCATACATGAATGAGAGTGCTTACAGTAATTAAAGTCCTTTCCTAATATTTCAAAACTTTAACTTTGTTGCTTGGACATCTTTCTTCCTTTGATAGTCATGTTGACGCTTCACGACAGCAGTATGGGTATATAAAAATAAGTGTGAGGAAGAAGATATCAATGAGGAATTACCTCCATTTGGGCTTCACAAGCTGCTTACGTTGCATGGGCCGAGAGGGGACTCGACTGACAACTAGTCTAGGTTTCACAGGCAGGCATAAAAAGTTGGCTTCACAAGTGACGTCTAACCTATTACCTCATACCAATAGATATAATTATCTAATTATCAACTTATTTATTAAGAAATGATTTGATATAGTATATTAATAAATATTTTAAATATATTATTGTGTGCCTATATGTTCATGTCCTAAATTTGGAGCCTTTTTTTGACGAATTGTTGTATCCCCACATTGGGAAGTTCACTTGTGTGACACTTGGATCTATTGTGTGTTGGACCTTTGTATTCTAGTCTTAGCGACATCACTTTTTAGCTACCAAAATATTGTCTGTTAAAATAAATAATAAGGAAAGAATTGTACGATTTTTTATTTCTCAGATTCAAGGTAGTAATCACATATAAACTTCCATTGCTATTAATCATTAGAAAGGATAGTTTGAGGATAATTTCTTCTATATCAACGCTGCTAGTGACTAATTAACATAGCAAGATTTAATACAACATCAACCTATTGGTGCATGTAGTTTCTAGGTTAAACATCAATCTATTGCTATTAACGTGACTCCACCAACTTTATGTCCCAACAAAACATGAATATTGTTGTGGCTTAAATTTGTTGATCAGTTGGTAGCATGAATGCTATTGTAGCACTTTATTCATTCATGTTAAATATGCCAGCCACAATAATGAGAAAAATTCTACAAGACTATGCTACAACTAGCAATTTTAATGCATTTGAGTGTTAGTGGTTATGATACAATGCATGCATTGTAATAGAAATGTTAAGATGGATGCATATGTTTACTATCAATAATAAATAAAAGATACTGTGGTTATAGAATGATGAACTGTAGATTCAACAAACAATAAATAAGAGAAAATGGATTAGACTTTGTTGAAAGGCAACTTATTGAAGGTAAGATGAGTCATGGGAGACTAAAGAAATATTTACTTAATTGACGAAAGTTGACTTAAAATATTTGAATATTACTAGCGATGTATCCAACCCATTAGTTGAACCCAAATAACTGAGATCACGAGCTATTGTTTATTGAAAGGCTTAAAGTTAATGGTTGTTGAAGGAGTACTATAACTACCTACTGTGAGTATATATAATATATATATTTAGATTTAGGATACAGTCAAATTCTATATCTGTTTTAATACATTGCTAACCCACCATTTCTATCTTCTGTAGGATTTGCTTGCTGGTTTTGATCAAGAAGCTGCTGCTGCAGTCATGGCACGTTTAGTTTCCCTTAAGATGGAAATAGAGGTATTTTACATAGTTAATTGCATTTAAGAAACTAATGATGAATTTAATTTAAGTTGGCTTTTGCCTAAAGTTATGATACCTTTCACTCCCATTGTATTTATTTGGTAGCTATCTCCAATTGCTTTCTCCATGGAATCGTTGAAATTTATGGATTAAAGTTAGGTTATGCTAAGGAATCGCCAGTTTTACACTTGTTAAGTAAATAGATCATACTGTAAAACATTATCAAACCATACGGGCTGCAAAAATGCATTGAGGGCAGTGATGTAGATTGTAAACTAATTAAAGCAAAGATTCCACACAATCCTTCAGGTACAGTGTCGCACTCTGACCTACATTGAAATTGTGGGATTTCGTCCATTATTTTTCTAGCAAGCTAGATGTCTATTGGTATCTATCCTCTACTTGGTGTGTAAAAGTTTAGTTTAGTCCCCACCTTGGTGGTTTAGCTATTAGGTATTATTTTCAGCTCTGATGTACCTAGATATAATAGGTCCTTTTCCATTGAATAATATCTATTGTATTCTAGTAATGGTCACTTTATTACTCAGTTGGAACATTCAGCTTGTAATCTGAAAAAAAATATAGGGCAATCTTATATTTGTTGTTTTCTTGAAATATCCTTTTCAGTTATTCTCTTATATGTTTTCTTGTTTCCAATTTCACTATCTTGATTCTCTTAACTCCTTTCAAATGTTTAGATTAAGTAACTTGAGGCTGTGTCCTACTTTATGGTTGCCTTGTCGGTTTGCTTTCTTCTTCATTTGGTGGTCGTCATTACAACTTTGTATTACTTCTTGTTTTTGTAAGGATGATTTTGATCCAATAAGGTGGCTTGATCGGTCGCTGATCCGATTATGTTCCAAGTTTGGGGATTACCAGAAAGACAGCCCATCCTCTTTTAGTTTATCTCCACGTTTATCGATATTTCCTCAGTTTATGTTTCATTTGAGGCGTTCACAATTTGTGCAGGCAAGACCATTTTTCTTAGGCAATGCTCTCTGTCATTTTTTTGCAATTAATTACTACTGCCTAGTAATGGTATTTCATGCAGGTCTTTAACAATAGCCCTGATGAGACAGCATACTACAGGATGATTCTCAACCGAGAGAATGTTGCAAATGCAGTTGTCATGATCCAACCATCACTGATTTCTTACTCCTTTCATTCTTCCCCTGAACCAGTTCTTCTGGATGTAACTGCAATTGCTGCTGACAGGATCCTTCTTCTGGATTCATATTTTATTGTAGTTGTATTTCATGGAGCAAGCATTGCACAATGGCGAAATGCTGGCTACCAAAATCAACCTGAACATGAGGTTATATATGGCGACTGCTGCTTGCGATTTAGTTTCGATTGCCTTCTTGTACCCTCTAGGATATAGCATGAAAAACATACTTTTTAGAATTTTATTCATTAATAATTACTTTTGGTAAAAATAATGATGATCTATACCTGTTTCCTTTTCCATTACTTCTTGAACAGGTGCGTATCTGTTTGTTAGAGATCTATGACTTCTAGAATACAATAATTTTACATCCGTCCTTCAGAAAGCATAGGAAAGTATAAGGTTTAGCTTTTTCCTTGATCACGTGAAACAAGATGTTGCTTCTTTGTAACCAAGGTTAGGGATAGGGCTAATTTCATGCACCTGTCATTAGCCCTGTATTGATTGGATCTTAATCCAGTTAAGTTACTCAATTTTTGGCTAAACTGCAGTTGGCAGGTTTTGAACATTCTAATCATCTTGACAAGTTGTTGTCCATATTATTTCTTGGTTTCTTATTCTGATTGCCTTTCTGAAGCTGGCACTTGCTACGAGATATAAAATTAATTATGTGCTTAATGCACTACATTGTCACTCTTGCTTGTATGGTCTGTAAGTATAAGGATTCACAAACTTTATGCACTACATTGTGCTGTCCACAGGACTACCTTGCATCTCATAGTTTCCTGATATGGATTTACTGGCGAGCTCCATCTATTAGGTCTTTAGGTCCAATCATTATATGCCATTCATCTATCCTCATTCCATTTTGTTGAACAAATAACAATTTTTACAGAAAACCAAGGATATATGTATTCATCATTCAATGATCCACCAATAGAACCAAACTTCTAGGATGATTGAATGACTTCCAGTTCATGGTTAGTTAACCAGCCTGCCTCTACTACTAGATTATTTCAATCTCGATTTGAGTTAGTGTATTAAATCACATACAGAACCATGGATTTATCATGTAGCAATCTGCAATTTGTCAAACTTTTCGCTTGTCATTGTTTTTATTTTTCTTCCTCCTTTTTGCTGGGGTTAGTCTTTGGTATTTGGTAAGTGATTTAACAAAATCATGACTTTTGCTAGCTCTTTGTTATGTTACAAATTGTGACCGAGTTGAAAAACAAATCATCACTATGTTAGCAGCAAATACACATACATCAAATCTGTTTTAGAAAAAAAGGATAATTGTTACAGATGCAAGCCATTTTGCAACAAATGGATCCTCATGTTTTGGATCATTTGCTGTGAAATTTTAAACAATGGAATACACTTTAAGCTTGTAAAAACAAATTATTTTGATATATCTTGATGCAGCTAATAACTGATGTGAGGGAGTATCAATTGGATTGTGGTATGTTGACACTTGTTTTTTTTTTAATAAATTTTTTAGGGAGGAAAATTAAGAATGCTACTAAAGTGCACAAACATCACGATTGAAACTATTATGGATATCTTCTTATTATGGAATTTGGCTGTCAGACAAATCAAAACTATAGGAATGACCCATAAATAAGACACTAGATGAAGCAATATTTACTAGTTGGAGGATGTAAAAGAGAAAAAACAGATCCTTTAAGAAGCTTCAGAATGTGGAGACAAGGCAGTTTTTGCTCTTTCTTTATTTTACCATTTACAAATCAGCATATCATATTGGTTGATCTCTGGTAAATACCAAAATCATGGTCATGAACCCCACCTCTGCATTTCGTAATGAGTAGCATTACGGACGATAAAAGTTATTAGATATTTATCCTACTTCTCCAGCTTCTGCTTGTGTGTTCTTGCTTTTATATAATTACTCTGGCTGCTGCTATGCATTGTGTGACTGCTGGACATAACATCAATTAACTTGATGAAATAGTGCTTTTTTTCCACCAGGGTTAATTTTCATTTTTTTTTTCTATTTATTTAATGCTAGCCTCATTTAGATGTTCGCCGATTGTGCTTGTTTGATCTTAATGAAATGTATTTTGTGCAGACATTTGCTTATTTGCTCAAAGCTCCACGTGAGGAGGCAGATACAATAATGAAAGAGAGATTTCCTGTTCCTCGTTTAGTTGTTTGCGACCAGCATGGCTCCCAGGTTACTTTCCTTTCTCTTCTAGAGAATGATGGCACCTGAATTACATACACATAAAGAACCTGTATTATGCTGAGAACACAAATATATGAGACTACTAAATCTGAATTCTTGAATACAACAAGGGAGACATTGTTTATTTTTTTATTATCAGTTGTTGTACTGTTAGAATATGGACATGTGGAATACTTATGACACCCATTATCTGGCAGTATGTCAAGTGACATGAACTGTCTTTAATATTTAATATTTTGAAGCAAAGTAGCTTGGGTAGTATGGTTATATTTTGGACAATGATTGAATAGAGGTGAAGAAATCTCACTATTTATTGGATTGCAGTGGAGGAGAACCCCTACTCTCATCTGCTGATTATCCTTGTTGTATGTCTTCATGAGCCAAAACCAGATGCGTTGTCTAAACTGAGATATGAGTCACAGATTTTGGTTTATCCATTGCCACCATATACTGATTCCTACCTATTATGATTGATTTCTGCTGAGAAAACTCATGAAACTAGTAGTATGTTGCTACAGCATGCATGTCATTTCTATACTTTACAAACCTTACATTTATCAAAATATTGAACAAAAGCAACTTATAACGTCAACTTAGCCTGTGTATTGCATTCACAAGAACTGTCATAACTTAAATTCCTAGGAAATAGTTGCCAACTCATTACTTGTTTCTGGATCATTAAATTATTTTTGCTCATCTTAGAATACTCTGGTGCTATTTTCAACTTTGAACTGACAACGCTTGAATTTGTGGAAGTCATATCAAACTTAAACGAGTGAATGCATATCTTCTGACGCTATCCAACTGATGGTAACTGATTAGATGAGTAAATCCTTATTATTTCAGGCTCGTTTCCTTTTGGTGAAACTGAACCCATCTGTCACATACAACTCCAACAATCCTCCCCCACCTGGTGGAGATATCATATTCACAGATGATGTTAGCCTTGAAGTCTTCCTTGATCATCTTCAGCGGCTTGCAGTTCAGTAATTTTTTACTGGATGCAGTGTTAAAATTGTCACAATTGCTTGCTTGATTCATTGTACAGTAGGGAAAAGCACATGGTTAGTCCCTAGTAAGCTCGAGTATATTTTTTACCTGTCTTGTTTGTCTATTGATTTGGTTAATTATATGTAAAGATTTGCATTCAAATATTATGCTCCTTGCGACCTTACACTTGTCTTTTAAGTGTAATTTGATATGGCAAGTACCCTGTTTAGTCCAATATTCTAATATTTGTTGGCAGCTGAACAGATAGATCTCATCTTTTTTGTTTTCTTGGTTTCGTGTACGTCAAGCAATCACTTCAATTTCTAACCAGACCCCATTACTTAAAGCAGCCTGCAGATGGCTAATGGGAACATCTATATTTCCATTTCCACATCAAATACTGCTCTTATGCTTAAGGTCAGGTCAATATGCCTCCTTGATTAAACAGTTAACTTTGCAAATCCTGTAGTCGGGAATGATATCCGAGAATTTGGATGAAACAGAAAACAAGTGAAAACAAAAGAAGTTTTGTTTGAAGAACCAAAAAGGTCACTGTTCCTGCTGCTCAACTTGTTTTACCCTATCGAGAGGGTTGGAAGGAACTGAATGATGGACACGGATGAGTTTGCGGAAGAAAGTTATGCAATAGGCTGGGAATCTAATTATTGTTTATTTGATTTATCACATTTCTCAAATATCAACGGTACTAATATGGTGGAATGTTTTGTATTTCCCTCAATTTTCACTCCTTTTTTTGGCTACATAAATTTATTGACCTTAGCCTTCTGAATACACATTATCACATGTGAGATTTGTAAATTTTACTTCATCCCCTAAAGAGCTTAAAATGTCAGTTCTAATGTTAAGAATTCAGTTGTGACATGGATGCTCTATTCTTTTATATATATATATATATATATATCCTGCACATCTTTAATGAACAGTATTTGCACTGTTTATCAATGATGAACAGTGAAAACACTGTTTATCACTTTGTGCACAAGATATAAATATTCTATATATATCGGAACATATATTGCATGACACAAACACGCCCAGTTTTCTGCTCGCACATGGATTGATCTAAAGAATTGATTTCGAAAAAAATTTAAATTTTTTTATTGAATTCAGATTATTTTTTCATGTCTTGACCACTATTGAATTCAGATGACTCTTTCATATCCACCGCGTCATATTTTGATCACCAAAAAGCTCTTCAACCGCGGACTACGTTCCGTTTAACGATTGCAAAATTATCATTACAGTTTAGCTCTCGTCGCATCTCTCAAATTTTGTTGAGTCAGATGACGCGTCCATTCGACCGAGGGTGGAAGCCGTCTGCACTGCGCGCCTTGAGAATACCATACCACGACACGTGCCCGCCGCCGCGGGCCAAACGGGGCTCCACCTCGGCATCGCCGCCGTCGGCCCTAAGCTCAACCGCTCCGTCGCCTGCAAGTTCGCTCACGAAGGCTACACCGTCGCCATTCTGGCCAGCGACCTCGCGACGGACCCACCCATCAATCAATTCTAGCTCCTCTTTCTACTTTCCGAATATTAAGTAGTGTTTAATCTTCTGAGTTTGTTCAGGTAAGCTATCTGTGTTGGCGGAGGAGAACGCACGCGAGGCGACGGCGCATGCAGGTGTTTGCCATCCGCGTCGACTGCTCCGATCGACTCCAAGTCAGTCGGCGAGGCCTTCGAGGGGGTGCTCTCCCTCGGCTTCCTAGAAGTGCTGGTGTACAATGCATGCTAGCTGCCCGTCGCCAGCCCACCTACCAGTTTCACCGTCGGTACCCTCCAATCCTTCGAGCGCTCCCTCTCCGTCTCAGCTGTCGGAGCCTTCGACTGCGCCCAACATGTACCGACTTATTCATCATCGCCACTCATTCACGAATGTTGCTGATGGTTCGATATCGATTAATTAGGTGATCCCCCGCATGGTGGAGAGGCGCGGCAGAGGCACCATAATCTTCACCGGTTCTTCCGCCTCGATCGCTTATTGGATTTGCAGGCTACTGTGAGCTAAGTGAGATTAATTACCAACCTTACTGTGCTAAAAGAGGGAATTACTTACATTCACGTCGCGCATGTCATCGTCGACGGGGTTATTGGTTCTCCGAGGTCAGCAGTGGATAAGATTTCACATCGAATCAATTCTTTGATGTTACTGATTTTTTTTTTCTGAATGCATGCAGTAGATCATCGATTGGAGAACAGAACCTAACTTTAGTGGATCCAGACGCAATAGCACAAACTTACTGGCACATCCATACGCAGGAGATCGACCTGCGAGCGTCCATTGACGGGCTTCTGAAGGTTGCATGATTCATCATCCTTCATCGATTAATTGGTACCTGCAAAAGAAAAAAAAAGGGTTAATATTATGATTCTTTGAATCTGGTATCAATCATTGTTGGGTCCATGGGAATTTCTGAGGGCAAGAAAGGAGACAATATGGAAAATGTGGAGTATTGTCACTGCCGAGTGCACACGGAGTGTACTGGCGAATGTATATATCGGGTAGTGAACTTGGTTTTACCTGGGTGCCTGTGGTTAGATTTCAGAATTGCCATTTGCAGCCACTGAAGGTTAACTTCGCAGGTACATAAAACTTCTGCTTTAGATTTATCTGATAAAAAAATCATCTATTAAATTTAGACATCTAAATTACTAAAAAAAATCATTTTCCATGGTAATAATTGGCTAAGATAGTTCAGCTGCTAGATAGATACAATCAAATTAATAAAACAAATAACACATCACATTAGGGTCAAGAAACAAAACCAAGTTTTCAAGCCTAAAACGGATATGCTGGAATAAAAAGATTCATTCGACTGAGTGTCTGTAAGATAAAGACCGAGAATCTTGTAATTCTTCCATAAACTTAGTACGGATAGATTACCTTAATTTAAAACTCAAGTGATCACAGAGATGAATTCCATGGTTCAAAGTAAAACAACCACAATGATAGAAAATCACCGAGTAAAACAACAACAATAATAATGGAAAATCACTCATAAGGTCCCACACACTTTTTTGCATTTGCAGGAGATGTCCACTATAAAGTCAATTGATGGCAGCACAATGAGAAAGCAGTGGAAAGTAATGAATCTGAGAATATCGCAAAGGCCTTAAATATTTATGAAAAATGAGTTGACAGGTCCCCTAGGACCATGAGTGGCCCACTTGATAGAGGCATAAAGTGGAACCAGATAATTGGCACCCTACAGATTCGCACTGCATGCAACTTAAATATATAAACCACATTATCTCGATCTAAAATTAGACATTTAAGATCTTCCAAAAACTCATCTCCATAATCTAACAGCACATTCACTTACCCTGTCCATGGAAGAACTCTGGTAGTATCTCATAGCACACATGAACTCACATTATATCATTTTAGAACACTAAAGAGTCCATCCCTGCAACTGCAAGTTGCAATTATCCAGTAATGTGAGCATCAATGTGGCAAGGGAACTAAAAATTCAAGTCAGTTAACCGTTAACAACAATTTGATTCCTAATAATCACTATTGAAAACAATAAAACAAATTGATCCCCTTGTCTCGCTACTAGTCAAGTTCTGCCAATTTATGTCTGATTTCTTCAATGCTAAGACTGCATGGCTTTTATGTCTTATGGCTGTCAGACAGTAGCTAGCAAAGCCAGATAAGATATTCCCGTGAAAAATTGTTAGTTATATAAATCCAATAAAATTGCCCTATCACTAATCTTTGGCACTGGAAACCCCACACCAGCACAAACTGCAGCGATGGATTCTTAAGTCAGGTCATTCATTCTTCAGTTGCAGGAAAAGTAGCCTCTGCAAATCCAAGTGGCTGAGCTGGTGTTTCAAGCATATTGGGTCTTTGATGCGAAAGGTTAGGGCATCCATACAACTGGGCCTTTGATGAATATGCGACCAAAGGCGTCGACTTAATTATCAGATCATCCATAAGTTTCCTGCAATTATCACATGATTAATATAACTTGTACTTAGCAAAACTTCAAAAAATCTCCACTTGAACTCAAAATTAAGCACGGCAGAATCATTCAGTTTTCCTTGCATACACATCAAATGAACCTAACATCAACAACCATTAGTGGAGAATGCATCATAATCAACAAGTTCAAGGATGGATGCTCTCATATCATGAAATGATTAAATTGATTGGATACCACTCATAAAAATTGACACAATAACAAACACAAAATTACTAGAACGCAAAACTAAGTTTTTCAGAAGGAAGATTCACTGGAAGAAGAAACCATTATTTAATATAGAACCTCTAGACATCAACTCTTTGTCAATAATAATTTCCATTTCATCACCACCACGAACCACAAAATGTCCCACTGAGACAAGCTAGAATATTCAAATAACTTGCCAGTACTTTTCAAATTTAACTACTAATACATTACATCAAGAGCAAGAAAATATCCTTCTATTTTATGTCTAATGTTATGAAGAAGAATTGTGTAGTACTGGAAGTTCTGAATGGCAACCAGTAGTTCGGTATCAGACTGGTATAGCCACATTGTACTTACCTATCTAATCAGTAACAAAAACAATTGGGAAATTCAGTTTAGCCCTTGAAATTGAGAAACCTTAATTTGGCTCTTGAAATGTTTAATATTTCAATTTGACCCCCAAAGTTGTCAAATATAAATGAACATGACTTCCTAATTATCAAATGCAATATTTTCAAAAAAAAAAAAAGTACAAAGGTGGTACATGGTTGGGCTGTGACATAACAGATGATGGTACATAAGCAGCTCAAGTTTTTTTTTTAAAGAAAATATAAGCAAATGGACAATAATGTGTAACATTGTCCCAAAAACTGAGTTAAGGCACAAAGTACTTACAATTAATCTTTTGGATGGCAAAATGGATCATTTCAAAGCTAGTTGCCAAAGGATAGTCGGGCTTATAAGATGATTGACACATTTATAGCAATGATTTATTTCTGTGTTCTTTTTTTTTATTGTTAAAAACCAGCAAATGTTTTGAATGAATGTCATAGTACCTTCCTCATACAATAGGTCACCGCCGTCAATACCCTCATTAAAACTATTATACCATAAACAGAACTTAGCAAGTGTCTAATGGAGATTAGGCTATATTATGGAAATTAAGACCATTAAATTTCAAACATTTTGTCTTCAATTAAATAGACGGAGTCATTATTGTTTTTAGTACATATCACGTTCCTTAAATTTAGAGGAAACATTTACAAGAATCAGGAACTATAAAACAGCCAGCAAAATATTCTGCATTAATATAGTACAAACAATCAGCAAATTAAAAGCACGGGCAAGTAAAAGAATGCCAGTAAATCAATAAAATTAGCTAGCTCAATCACAACCATTTTCCGTACCTGAAAAATTGCTCATCTTGCTCCTGAGCTATGTTTATGCTGTCGCTCATAGAGATCATCTGCCAATATCTGCCGTAGGCTCTTACCCAAGGAGTATAGAGATCTCTCGCCATCCACCAGGCTAGCCGGTTGTGAACTCTCTGGCGGATCCCGCCACATGAACCTCCCCTCATCCTCTGGCTCCTTTGCGAACTGACACATGTTGTGGAGAACCACACACGCAACCACCGTTTGAGCAGCATGATCAAGCCCCACATTGAGATTCCGGAGTATTTTCCATCTTCCCTTCAGCAATGCAATGGCGGCCTCCACCGACGCCGTCCGACCTTTAGCAACAGCTGAATCAAACATCTCTCGTGCGTAGGCACCTGAAGTACCGGCCGATGACATTGAGGACGCCGGCGTAGAAAAGGGGGTGAGGAGGAAGGGTAAGAGCGGGTAGGACGAGTCACCAATGAGGTAAGGGTGGGTACGTTGACCGCGGACGGTGACGATATTATCCCGAAAGGGGAGTGGGTTGTCCTCGTCGAGGAGGCGGTGGTACAGGCTGCTCTCACGGAGGTGGGAGGCCGGATCCGAGGAACCGGGTGCCCGAACACAGGCGTCCAAGAATATCTTGCGGTGGTCGGAAACGGCCTGGAGGAGGATGGAGGGGAAGGACCGACTCGTCGATCGGAGGAGATCAGCACCATACCCAGCAACCGAATCGGAAGGTGAGGAGGGGCAGAGGCGGACGGGGGAGGATGCGATGGCGGCGCCAAGGTTAGGTAGGCCAGTGAGATCCTTGAAGGACTGAATGGTGGAGAGGAGGTGGTCGGGGGTGGTCGGAAGGGTAACGTAGCGGGGGTATAGACGTGTGGAGAGAAGACGGGTGAGGGCATGAGTGCAGCGGGAGACGATGCTGGGGGGAACGCCGAGGGATCTGGCTAAGGAGCGCGAGGAGAGGCCTCGAGAGAGGCGGGAGAGCGCGATGGAGAGCGCGTGGTCGAGTGGGAGAGAAGAGGGGAGCGCGGCGGCGTTCAGGTGGCGGAGATTCTTGAGGAGGGTTTCGAAGATCGGGTAGGAGATTCCGTACAAGGATCGGAAGCGGGTGTCACGGGAAGACGGATCCATGGAGAGAGCGCGATCGGATGAAAGGAAGAAGGCTGAGGAGGCGGGCGCGATGGAGCGGGAAGGGCGTGGTGGCGGCGAAAGGGAGGAGGAGCTGTGGCAGCGGCGGCGACGGCGAGGACGGCGATCGCGGAGGGAGGAGGAGGAGGCGTAGGAGAGTACGGAGGCGATGGCGAAGAAGAGGAGAGGAGCAGCGGCGGAGGAGGTGGAGGGGAAGGAAGAGGGCGAAGGGGGGGAGGAGGTGGGATCGAGGTAGGTTTGGAGGTGGAGGAGGTTGGAAAGCATCAACAACGAAGACAGATCGTCCATTCTTCTTCTTCTTCTTCTTCGTCGTCGTCGTCGTCTCTCTCCAAGCGCCTCGCAGAGAGTAAGAGAGAGAGAGAGAGCGAGAGAGGTGGCGAAGTGGGAGCGGAAAGCAAAGGGGAGTGGGCTTGGAAAGAGTAGGCCCTGTTTGACGTTGGATCAGGACACTGGCCGAGACTCGGCACCCACAATTTTGACCGTTTAATAGTTGCTCCCCTGTTTCGTTAACTAATGTAAGATGTGTTCACTGAGTTACAACTCCAGCGTCTTCAATCATTTTACAAGTTTGACTTAGACACCCGCCTAGTTTTCTACTACTTTTCAACTCGTCTTTCTATCGAATTAATTGGATCATTAAAATCTAATTTCTACGTGTAATTTTTTGGTATAAACTAAGATTATAGAGATCTAAAAAAAAAACCTAAATCTTTTTGTCCCCTGGGCGCGGTGCAATAGTTAAAGGCAATGGGATGCTCCTATGCTGCAGCGATTCGATTCCTCTTGCAAGCGTTGCTCCTTAGAAATTCTATGTGAGTGTTTAGTTGAAGGATCAAGCATAAGTCCTTGATGGTAGGATTTGGTCATCCGCAATCTTTTGATTTACTTAGTGGGCATCAATTGAAGGAGGGCGATCGTCGTCTCTAGTATTAATCGATTTGAAGGCTTGCACATCTGGAATATCAAAAAAAAAAAAAAACTTAAATCTTGTAGAAATTTATTCTATCCCATTGTAAAAAATCTTAAATACGGGAAAATCAACTATATTGAAAAAAAAAATCATTTAACTAGTCCATTTAAAACTAGCATTCTTTATCCTCTTCCTCCCCTCTTTCTCACATTTTTTTTTTCGCTCCACAAACAATAAAGATTATTTGTTGTTAATGTCTAAAATAACTAAAAGATTTAAAATGATCACGCAGCAATTTTCAACAAAATGATTATATGGATTTTTTTCCCTTAAAATTTTCAATATGAATGTATGAATACCAGCTTAAAAAAGACAGTCAGTAGCATACACAAGTTCAATTTGTTATTAACGTTTGTCAATGAAGATGTTTGGCGCATGCACACATTTGTACCTAAGGATGGACTTACATAGGAATTGTCCTGGACTACAGTTCAGTCCTTTTCTTTTTCTTTTATTTTATAAATACTAATTTCTGGATTTGACCCTGCAGTTATTATACAAACAAAGTCAACTATAGTTCAATTTAAAATTGATAGTTAAATTCAATTCTAATTTTTAGATCCATTTTTACTCGTACCACTTTGAATGATAAATGATACAGAGGTGGACATCGTGGAGGCGTCAAGAGTGACCCACCCACCTTCATTTTATTCTTCATGTAAAAGAGTTGACATTCATATTATAAATTCGAGTTGACTTTGGAGTTTGGAAGGATGAATTCCCCTTGCGTATGGACCAAAGTTCCATTTCTAAAAGATATACTCGAGACAACATGGTGTTCTCCACCATCATGCGAAAAATGTATTCTAAAACTATGTAGAAATAATACTTCATATTTAGTGTGTTAGAAAGGGATGATCACTTGGCAATTTCTTTCATCTATAGTAAAATTAAAGAAACAAAAATTCTCGGATCACTCTAGCTAAAGGGTGAGAATAAGTGCTCATAATCAGATCAACATGTCCCTTCCATACTACCTTTGTTTGCCAATATTAAAGTAAACTCCAGTATATCGTATTTTCCATATCTATCTATCTTAATTACCAGTTATTCCATTAATCCACTTCATGATCAGTACTGTCGTCATTTCAACAAATGACGGCATCTTATTTAATTATAAGCTTGAATTGGGAAATATGTTTAGAACTCGAGTTCAAGGTGTTGTTGATCTCTCAGTGAATGATTAAAACTCAATGCTGCTAAATTTAGGGTTTTAGCTATGTTATATATAGTTGGATGCCAACGTTGGGGGTGGGATCACGCAATTAAAATACGAATTTAGACATGTATTCACGATACTAAAAGAATACAATACGATTCATAACACAAATTTAATTTTATCAAGATTTACGGTAAATAATAAATATAAAGATGATAACATAATCATAAACAAAACTTGAATGCAGCAGAGTGATCATCATTCGTCATATGTAAGATTCAGAGTTTCTACGAAAAAGAGAGACAGGTCTTCCATATGATGTCGGGGTGACCACATTGAATCTTTCCTCATCGATAGGAAGCAATAAAAAGTCTATCAAATTTCCAATCTTATAGGAATTATATCATATATATAGAGATCGGACCAGATCCATTATCGGTACATTATTATTAATAACGATTCGGGATTAACGGATTCTACATAATAGATCTATATCTAATAAATCAAAACTTGTGAATCATTAATTAGATCACTTAATCGGATTCAAATCAATATGACATAATCAGACAGTTACGATAATAACATGTAAGCCGACTAAATTGAGAAATTTAATCTAACCATCTCTCCTACTTAGGATACACATGATTTCGTATGTAACACATGATTGAAATTCTTTAATCAAACTTATTATTCAGTATTAAATAAAAACAATTTGATCTATTAACTTTATTGATATAGAATTAAAGTGATCATAATTATTCTCTATATATAATCGATAACAAGATCTATTAGTAATCATAATATTAATGTCATTAATGACATAAATTATATGTGGACGTGTAGTATGAGAATCGTATGAAATATGATATATATATATATATCAATTTTTAACTGATCATCCTTATGACCCACAACATAGTCTCGATCACGTTTGCAAGCAATATGTACAATCACATTAGTAAATCATGACCACAATCTCATGACTCAAAACAGAGTCTTACTTCATATTTACAATCATTATATGTTAACCACATTAATAAATCGTGATGTCTTTATAGAGAGTATCAAAGATAAAATTTACATGTATTTTTCTACCTTAGTACACACAATAAATCAAAGCATACATGTATCCTAATTATAGAGCATCTTGAATAATAAAACAATACAAACTTCCGTTGAAATTTATCCATATGAAGAACCTCCATTTTTAGTCCATGTTGACAATGGATAATATAAATTTTATTTGAATATTCTCTATTAATATTTGGTTACTCTGAACTCTTTTTTTTTAACTGTTAGACACTTTATATTGATGTACAATGAAATTGACATGTCAAAGTTATTCTTGGTCTAAAGTTTTACAGCTTTATTATCATAGTTGATCTCAAATAACCATCAAGACCTCATTTGCAATTATATTCCATAATTGGATGTTCCATAATGGTTTACTAATTCAACATTTATTATTGAGGTGATTATCAGTGTTTGACGTTTTTCTAAATGATAGCTTTTCTTGACAATATGAATATATGTTCTAATGTAAACCTCCCATTGTTGTGACATTCATCAAAAATGAAATTTAATACCTCTTGAAAGTCATTCTTTGATATGTGAGTATTAAAAATTTATTGCATGATACTCTTTATAGTATTCTTATTAAGTTATCTATCTAATATTCTTATAATGTCCACTAAAAATAAATGCATATATGAGGCTTCCTATAGTCAGAGTATAAGTAACTCTGACTTCTCTCTAAAACTAAATGATCAGGTAATTATCTAATCAAAATTTATGGTATCAATGATGGAATGTCAACCATAAATGGACTTATTTAGTTTGTATATTAGATACTTTGAATCATCGGATTCAAAATTCTTTGATTGCACTATATACATTGATTCCTCAATGCATGTTACCATTAAGAAAAACAGTCTAAATGTCCATCTAGTATAACTCTAAGGCATAATGAATTATGTATCATAATTACTTTTACAAAGTCTTTCATCTACACAGTTGAGAAATACTCCTTGTAATCAATACAATCCATCTTTTAGGATTAGAGCATTATTTGACTTAACGAAAAGAGATAAAATTCTTTTTCAAACCCTATGTCAAAGGCATGCTCTCGGAGATAAATATAATCACGTGAACCCATGATTCTCTTTTTCCTTAGTAGGTCTACTTAGAGATACTTCTTTTTAAAATGGTTGAACGTCATAGTATACCGATACACTTAGTGACACTTATTTTTAAGGTGGTTGAGCATCATAGTATATTATTCCTACTGGATGTGTAACTTCTGTAAACGGTATTAAAATTAAACCCCTACTGGCTACGACCATAGTACCCTTAGAAGGATTATCAATGCTATTCTCTTTCAACTTATAAGGAGTCTGACAAAGAAGTGAAAATCATTTTCTTCATACCATAATTTTTATGGTTTAAATCCTTTGCTCATTACATAAAATAGTGTACTGGACCCTTATTTGCCACTCAAAAAAATAATTTGTTAATCAACTCTTCTTTGACATACATGTCAAGGAAATTAAGAATTCTTCCAGGCGTTATTTAAATAAATATCTTTATTGTCTAATGAATTCTTGTTAATCAAGCTTCATACTTTCATTATACATTAATTTATTACTCGTAAGCATATAAGTGTTTTTTAAGATTTCATAGTTTATCAATTAAGAAACTATAGTAAAAAAACATTGAATTAAAAAAAAATACTAAAAATCTTATTTCTAAATGAACAAAGACAACTTTATTTGTTCAAATAAGAAATATAAATTGAATTCCATCTTAAAAGTTGAATACATTATTTTTTGACGGTAGTTGGCTCCAGAGTAGGCAACCCTCCATAGAGACACTAGTGTAAGTACTGAGTAGGTCTACATGTATCTCCATCAAGTGTCTATATACATATAAGTCAAAATTGACTTGTAAATTTAATAAATTACCTTTCTTAATACACGAATTAACATACTTAAGACATTCTTTCTTGACATGATATTTTTTCTTATAAAAGTAACAAGTAGTTATCTTATCTTATTTCGCTTGCTCATTTTGGCTAGATGTTCCGATGTCAATAGTTTGCTTTATTTTTCCCTTAGCATTGTTCTTTTTTTTTTTTTTTTTATTGTTAGTACCTTGAGAATTAGAGACTAAATTAGCACTCTCCAATGTCTCCCAACTGAGTCTCTCTTCTTCTTGTACACATTGAGCTATAAGTTAATTTAATGACCATTACTCTTTCGGAGTGTTATAACTTATCTTGAAGGGTATGAACAATGTAGACAGAGATAATAAAACAAAATGCACAAACATGCTTTCAAATATTTCTAGCTTCAATGTTTTAAGTTTTGTGGCAATATTAGACATCTTCATGATGTACTTTCTAACGTTTTCCTTTCCTTTATATCTTATAGTAACAAGCTTTGATAAGAGTGTGTTTGTTTTGACCTTTTCACTTGAGGTGAATCGGTCTGCTAATCGACTTAGAAAAATTTTAGAATCTTCTAGTTATAGAGGCTCTAATAGCTTTAGAGATCGATAGCTTTAGAATGCTTAAACTTATATGATTAGAGTGCTCCAATCTTTCAAACTGAGCTCTCTATTCCACTGTGCTAACATTGGTCAGTAGTGTAGGACGATTATATATCAATGCATTGTCTAAGCACATACATCTGAAGACCACTATCATGTATTCTTTTCACTGGGTAAAATCAATTTCAGTGAGTGTAAGAATGTTGCCTAAGTGAACAGTTATTGTGAAGAAAAATAGTATAAAAACATAATCTCACATATTGTCAAGAAGATAAAAAGATAAAAATAAATAACACACGTTATATACATGTATGAATATGTATAAGTAAAAATGAGATATCAAATACAACATCATATTTAATCTTTGAATTGTAATATAATTTGATAATTGTACTCTCAAAAGTATAACTCAGGATAACTTTTGTTGGTTGCATCACATGTCTTCTTTTGGACCGACACATGATACGTATAATACAAAATTATAATTTATATGAGTCATATATGTCTGAGTCTATATTTACAAACTCTTAATCTATCATAAAATATTTTCCTTTAAACAAACAACTTATGCACATGATCAACCAAATCTATTTTTTATATGTAAATCATTCTGAACATATCTGATCTAAATATAACTTTCCTTTGACTCAATTATGTTTAACATAAATATATATCTATTTATACAGTATGTCTTAAATCTCCCTAATAATTATTACTTTGGTGATAATATTAGTTTGAAATAGAATCATATGCATATATAGATAATTTAAAAAAATCTAATAAACTCAACTGAACTGATGTAGTCTAATGATACAAAAAACAACCTTAACACCATATTAACAAACTTCAAAGCCCCTAAAAAGGGCTTAAACAACATTTTTAAGGCCCAAAAAATCAATACGATCTCTGAACGAATTTCAAAATATATTCTAGAACACCTCAAAAAATCATCTCGAATGAAAAATTATAATCTTTAGAAGTTCTTTACATCAATTTGTGCTCGATTTCATCTACAATAGTACCAATTGATTGATATTAATGGTAGTTGATTGATATACATCGGTCGAATGCCTCAGTCGACTATAAAATCTTTTGTGGATGAATTTATGAGCATTAATCAACTACTGTTTGATAGCAGTTGACTGATACAATCAGTTGAGTACTCCAATTGACTTGCAATCCTTCTGTGCTTAATCTTGAACCTATCAATCGACTTATACACCAGTCGAGTGCCTCTGTTGATTCAAACACCCTTCTATACTTAGGTTTAAGTACATTAATTGACTAACCTCAAGGTCAGTCGACTAGTGTGTCTAGTCAAATTCTGTAGTCGACTCAAAAATATTTTATTTGACTTTTTAGACGCAACAGTCGACTGATACAATGAATCAATTGACTAATAGACGACTCATGATGATTTTTCTAGATCAAATGTGATGATTTTATCATAAAGTTATTCTTCGTGTTCTTCATGGAAAACTCTAAAACTTTAAATCTAGCGCCTTACACTAGGTTTTCTATTTCGATTCAATGATTAAATAGTGTTTTCTTCACTAGATCAATACCTAACCAAAAAACTATAAAATTGGTCGAAAAATCTAAATCTTATTTCCATAAAATGAATGAAAAATAATATACCATTTGATGGAAAATACAAATCTAAATATGTATTCACAATGCCAAAAGAATACAACACAATTTATGATACAGATCTAATTTTATCGAAATTTATGACAAATCTGAATGGAACGGAGCAATCATCGTATGTAAGATCCAAAGTTCTTGCAAAGAAAAGAGAGAGATTTTTTGTAAGGTGTTAAGGTGAGGTGACGGAGCCAAATTTCTCGTCATTGATGGAAAGCAAGGAGTCGATCAAATTTGCAAATCTACATAGACCTCGCCTTATATATAAAGATAGAATTAAATTCGTTATCGGTACATCATCAATAACAAATACGCACTAACTAACGGATAACTCATATCTAATAAATTGAAATTCATGAATCATGAATTAGATTATATTACTTAATTGAATTCAAACTGATAAGATAAAATTTAATCCAACACCCTACGCAAAGAGTAGAAGCCGCCAATTCAATTCTGCATCAGATACGGGGGACGAGCTCGGAAGCAAAGCCACGCACCTGCGTGTATGCCTGTCACCACTTTGCCTCATTGCTTGCATGAGAGACTTCCTTTGCTTAGTGAACAAAGCCCAAAGGTCGTCTGTGCGCGATTTCACCTAAGAGCTTTTACTTTCCTCGAGTTGGATACGTTTCAGCTGAAAAGTGTAAACCCTCCTACGAGGAAAAAGCAGGTTTCGTTTTGTTTTGTCTTAGTCCAGGTTCCTGGAGCTCTCTGCCTCTCTTTGACGGTGACGGTGGGCTTCTTTTGCATCGCCCAACGCATGCACTTTCCTTCCCCGCGGCTAAAGCCAATGACCCTCGAGTCAAAAAGGACACACTCCTGCCAAAATTGCACCGGGGCAGGGAAGGCACTGATGGTAGATAAGGAAGGGGCTACAGTAACGAACCAGACAGGAGTGTGAAAGAGAGATGGAAAAAGTGATCCATCAGGGAACAGATCGCGTGCGTATCTCTGTGCTGGACTGACTGTTTTGCTCTGCTGAACCCCACTCCGGGTCTGACGAGCATTCCCCAGCCACTCCTTCCAAGGAGAGCACTCCATTCTCTGTCTCCTAAAATGCCCACAGAAAGGTGCCAAAGAGATCTTCCGCCTCCCCAGCCACTGCCACACGCCATTTTACAATCATTCCGTAAATCTTAATTCATGAATAACAAACAATTCGAGAGTGATTTTGGGCGATCAAGGGATTAAAGTAATCGCGTTGGTTTTGTGCTCTTCCTTAAACTCCAGCGAAGCTAATTAAAGAACGGATAAAAGCGGGGAAGACCACGACGACTCTCGAGTAGCAGGAAAATTATGGAACAGAGCGTAGGAATAATTAATTTGTTTAAGCATCAGAATGGGGGAGGAGGTTGCGGCGGACGAGAGATGGGTGCCCAACCCGACTCCGACGGCACGTGGCTGCCATATGTGAACAGGCTGGTGGAGTCGGCCGCTGGCCCTTGGTTCGGCTGTTGGGTGTGCGCGTGCTGGTCGCGCTCCTGCATGCCGCCGGAGAACGGAACAGAGACCGGCTCGTCGTCCTCAGCCGGGAGGCGGTGGAAGGTAGGGTTTGCGAATGCCGCCACCACCAGCGCTACTGTCTCCGCGGCCACCAGAGGTCCGGCCACCGTTCCACCAACCACCCGTCCCTGCGGCCCCGCCAGAGAGATCGAGATGCTTTCGCCCCCGGCGGCGGACGACAGCTCCGCCATGGCCGGCGGTAGGAAGGTGGCCGAGACGGAGAGAATCTCGAAGCGGCCGCGCAAAGTGACCATGCCCGGCGCGGCGGCCATGCCTCCGTGGGGCTGGCGGAGCGAGACGTTGGCGACGGCGCCGGTGCCGGAGAGAACGCAGAAGCCGACGTTGCGACGGCGGGAGAACACGGCCAGCGAGTCGGCGACGTCGTGGCCGGAGGAGATCTCGAGCACGTGCGGGCGCATGGCGGCGGAGGGCTCGGCTTCGCGCGTGATGACGACGGGCAGCTTGGGCTTGTTCTTGGACCCCGGGGGCCGTCCCCGCGGCCGCTTCGTCGCCTCAATAGTCGACTCACCTCCTGCCCTCGCCTTGGGCTCCGCGTCGGGATTCGGCCTCTTCGCCTCGCCGCTGCTCCGGCTGCTGTCCACCTCTTCACAGGAACTCCCCTGTACTACTTGTTGCTGCTGGAGATAATGATGTCGAAGGGACCTGTCCATCGTGCTGCAAGCAAACTGTATTAAGCTTCTGAGACTCAGAACGTATAGAGGAGTGCTCACTGCTCAGTCGAGGGAAAGGCTTCGAAGAAAGGAGATTAGGCCGGAGCAGAAGCAGGCGGAGTTAAATGGGAGCTGGTAGAGAGTTCGGTTGAAGTCTCTTGATCTCTATATATTGCGATTTCTTACCGCCTTCGGCTTCCCTGAGTCGCTCTTTCGACTCTTTTTTTGACAATTGTACGAAGAGAGAAAGAGAAAGAAAGAGAAAGAGAAAGAGAAAGTGAGAAATCGCACATGACAGCTTCCAGGAGTAAATGGATAAAGATGACCCTGGACAGAGAGGGCGAAAGAGCGGTTCGATGAATGAAGTCCTTCCTCGTCTTAATCTCTCTCACCTTGATGTTATCTCTCCTCCTCCTCCTCCTTGTGTGCACGAAAAACAAAAAAAAACAAAAAAACAAAAAAAAAAAAAAAAAAAGATGAGCCAATATTGCTTGTTTACATGGGCAGAGATCAGTTCCGCGGGACACAAACGTGAGGTGGCCGGGGCCTTTAGTTACCCTAATCCAGCGAAAGATTCCTTCCGTGCGAAGACAAATCTTAATGGACAATTTTTAAAATACTTTGATTTACATTTCATTTTTTTAAAATTCTTTTTCTATCGCTTTAAATATAATATTACCGTTTGATTTCAGGTGCGTATATGTATTTCCAAACCCTAAACCCTAAACCTTTTGTAAATAAAATTTTTGCATCAGATTTCTCTTATCATTTAGTACTATTTATAATAATTTCACATAAATTAAAATATTTGGTGGTAGAATGGTCGACATTGGTGTTAAGAAAATCAAAATTAAATTTAAATCCTACGCTCTTCTTTTCTTGCCACTTAATTTACAATATAACCGAAATCAAATTTGCAACTTTCTCAACGACCCAAACGAATCGATAAAATGTCTGGAGAGTTCGCTCTGGTGTCGATTTTCTCCATAATTCACCAGATCAATTCCCCTTGGTTTGCCTAATTTTGTCAAGCTCATTATAATTCCTACTATGTTCGAGCATTGTCAGAATACAAAAACGAATTCCTCTTTGCCACCGTCCCATCAATTTCCCTGCCGGAGGAACTAGCATTTGACCCGGGACCAATCATTGGTGTTGGGACATCAGCTTTCACATGCCAATGCCGAGAACCGAGAGGAGAACAAGCTAACCCATCAGAATTCTCAGAGATGATCAAGGAGCTGTTCGAGCTTACGGAATCCGGTTCTGCAGACATATGTTCCCATAACTCTTCTGAGGTGGAGTCCTTCGTGCTCGCTGTGCTGCGAGTGGAGCTTCCATCGAAGAGTGAAGAATTCTCGCTGACCCAATCATTCAGGCGAAGTAGAAGATTGGACCAATGGGGATATACGTGCGCCCCCGTGCTGATCGACTGATGAGCCACCAGGCTTTCCCTTGGCATCCCTCGAGATCTTCCTCGTTCGTACGAGCTCATGAGCCCTCGCGGAACTGGGAGCACGAGGCAAACGCCTGTTAGAAAGGCCAATCATTCAAAAAAATTCAAAAAATCCAAAACGAAAATGCAACTCCAGTCCTTTTTAACTCACCTGGCAAAAAGAAGCGTATATTCACCTTTTGACAAAACCTTTTCGAGTTGCACTGGCTTTGCCTGCTTGAATAGACGAGAATATCAGAGGCCTTTTATTGTTGGATGGACATGTTTACCATAGGCACCGTGACTAAGATCAAATGCAACGACGGCATTCATTCTGCAATCGTATATCACTACTTTATGAAAGGAAAAAATTAAGCATTTTGCAGGTCAGAAAACAAATGCCGAGTCAAGAATTTACTCTTCGACTATTGCATTACCAAATCAAGTACCTTGCTATCATCAATCTCACACCGCATGCTCTGTCTATCCTTCACATAGCAGACAAAGTGACCAGAAGAAGTATTCGAGACATTCCAGTGAACAATTATTGTATAAAGCAGGTAGATTGGGGATTTGTCGTCACCGCTCGTGCAACCAGCTAAATCAAGGAATTCAGGAAATTGGACAACTTTGTTGATTTTCCCAAACTTATCACTGTAAACAGTATCAGAGAGTTAGGAAAACACAAGTAATCGCAACTCCTGAACCAAAACCTAAATGTCAAACAGAAACATGGTCCTAAGATTCATTACCTGAAATCTTTTCAACGCAATGGTGAGGACATTGGGAGCCTCCAATATTGTCGATTTCTTTTTTGCTCGCTCATAGGATTTGTATCTGTCGGTCAGAATCATCATAGAGGTTTTTTTTCAAAAAAAGATATAGAGAAATGATACCATAGGAACTTGGGAATCAAGTAATAACTGAATTTTCAATAAAACACAAAAGAATAAACCATCCAAAAAGAAGACATAATATGTTTAAAATGTAAAGAAATATTTTGTCCTAGTGATACAGAACGGTGCATGTTCACCTCAATCATTTCTCAACCATGAAAAAATCAACTTGTCACACATTCGTTTTCCCCATCCAAAATTTCTGAGGATGTAAAACGGAGTAGTGCTACATCAAGGGTTGAAATATCGCCATCTATCTCAACGGTAAGATTCATCATCCATTCACATCGCTCAGTCTTGCCCTTGCATTTAGCACATCGAATCTGCATATGTTTGTCAACTACTTTTAAACATAGCGAGCTACAATGACAAGATTAGAATCTCAAATGTAACTGTTAATTATCACATGAAGCTAATGATACTTTGGATTGCAGATAGCCACCAAAAGTTTGTTGTCTTAGGGTTGTCTCTTCTGCCAATAGCCCATCTGGTTCTGCTACAGCTTCCTTCAAGCAAACAGACTACATGGCTTCAATAGCATACCTCATCTAGAACACCCAATAAGTGCCTACGTAGCATATTAAAAAAGTAAATGTTTGATTGCCAAAATAAAGCTCCAAATATTTTATAATAGCAGAAAAATCAATTTAGCTCTTAGTTCACGAAATACTTTCTAATAAAGGATACCCCACAACAATCAGCCAACATATTTAGTTTAGCAATCCATACACAAAAAAAGTTAAATCTTAATAGTAAAAAATAGGCAGGAGCAAGATACTCACTTTCCCAAATATGAGCAAATGACGATTCGTACTTAGATCTTCACATTGGATTTTAAGACATAGTGTCTATGATTCAGTAAAAATCTAATATATTCCTTAAAATAAAGCAGAAAACATGACACTGATGCTAATAGTACAGAAGTTAATTACTAATGATTTCTAAATATTGCCGGTGTATTCTCAAATTGTTTAAGCAACTTAATATTTAAAATGATCAGTGGTTAAACCATTATGGTAGTAAATAAGTTAAACACCACGTTGTGATTTTATGCTACTAAAAATCAATAGTATCATATATAGTAATCCCCTACATCTATGTTAAAAAATGAATGTATTTATTATACTATATTATATATACACATATACTGCTGTGTATATTAACATATTGCTATATTTGTTGCACGATCTCACTACTCAACACACTAGTCAGATCATGATCACATTTATTTGAAGTACATTTGATCTGAATCCTTTTTGGTGATACACAGAAGGATATGCACAGGAAAACATCCTCATTTTGTCATCTACATTCACTAGCTTCCCCTTTTCACTCCGATCTCTCATCCTTCTGTTCTTCATTCTAAAATCTCTCCCCCTTTGTTTGTCCATCTCTTGATCTAGACTTGGACCAAGCCTATAAGCACATGGAATCTACATTATGACCAAATCACGACTTAACTACCATGGATGTGAAAAACATTAACCTCATCCTGTGCACCCCCATGTGTGGACAGACCATTTACTTAGTGCCCAATTCGTGTTGCAGTAACAGCCAAAACAGTGACATGTCATATGCAAAATGTCAAGTAGCATGAGAAAAATATGCAAAACATAAATCCTTGATTAAGTTATTACAATTGAAATTATCTCTAGACTGCACAATAAATTTATTTCATGATTCTTTTTTTCATAAATCATGAAGCTCAAATAAGGAGGAGTACATACTATCATTTTGCATCGAAAGAACCACAGCACATGAAACCAAGCAAACATAAAGATGATCATGCCCAAATCATGACCGTTCAGGTTTATCAACAGAATATTATCTAAGAGCATGAAATAGTAATAACTGATAAAAATGTACAATGCCACTGTTCGCATAGCATGAAACGTTTATGCTCATAGAGTTCATGCCAACGTTCATGATTCATCAACTAGATTTGATCTTGCAAATCATGAATTGATAATCCGAATTTTATACTAGAATGTTATCTTCACCCATAAGGATACTAATTACTGATTATGTGAAAATTAAAATAAAATTTACAGTGCCAGATGATACATTTTATGCACATACAACAAAACATTATGCTTATAGAGTTTGTCTCAACATTCATCATATTGGTTTCCATATGATGAAATGTTCAGGTAACTGAGGATTAGTAGTCAGCAACTTCATAATGCTATGCAAACTCACCTCAAGAATTCATGAACATCTTCCTGCTGTTCATGGCCAAACTTACTTCCAATGTCGTGTAAATGAGACAGAATTCCAAATGAGGATAAAGGAGATTTCCCTTCCTTTGCATTCCTTAGAAGGCTTTCAAGTTCACATGTAAAGCACCATTCTTGCTTTGAACCTAGAATAATTGGTACAGATATATCTAAAAGGCTGCCCTTTATGCTGAAAACAAAAGATTAAAAATAGGAGTGAGAGCATACATACATATTTTAGAATGAAAACCTTCCAGAAGATATGCAGTCAGCAAACATATATATTGGGGTTATGCATGGTGAGAACAATTGTTCATTCAGCAAGCATGCACTTTATAGATCATACATATACCAGAGAAAGGCTATGCATTTTACTAAAACATTCAATATCCAGGTAGATTACAAACAAATCGGAAGCCTATGAACTGTGAAATGAAACACAGAACTCCACATAAAACATGCATAAGAAATTAATGTCTTCATTTTGGGGACATCAGTGATGGATAAGATGAAGCTTGTTAAGTGCATCAATTACTATTCACAACTCCCAATATTTTTTGATATCTCTGGTCATCGTTTATGAAACACTCCTCACAGGTATCAATGATTTTGGATAGAGAATATTACTAGATCAACAACCTTTATTACTCATACTTGAATACAAGTACCCAAGATGGGTATCGACAATGTTTTAAAAAGCAGTCTAGGTGACTACCTAGGCAGTTTCAATCATTGCCCACTTCGCCTAGCCTGGATGCAATCCCCAATATGTGGCACTTTCAAAAGCCAGCCCAGCTGGTCTGGTGATCTGTCAAGTTAGGTTAGGAGTAAAAAAACTGATTTTTATTTTTGTTTTATTTAATGATGGTCCAAAAGGGAATTAGAGGATCAATTCTTCACCTGGACGGACTAAAACACATATTGTTCACCCGACCCCTCCTAGTTTCACTGGACTACTCTTAGGGTTTTGCTTGACGTTGTCCATCTTCTGGCCAGTTTGTGGCCAAGTTTTCTTCCCCATCTTCCCTAGGTTTGTCTCCCACTTCTCTTGTGTTTTGTCCTCACTTATTCTTATTTCAAGCATGTATTATTGGCCCATTAGAATGTTTTTTTCCCAGATTTTGTGGCTCTCTCTCTTCTTTTTATTGCTATTCTCATCAAGAAGTTTCCTCCTAACATGAGGGCACCACTATCCTCTCCTCCATCATCTTTTTTACCCTATTCCCTCCTGTAAAAACAACTATTGATTTTCTTCTTGATTAATCACAGCAACTAGTTGTAGTTCTAAGTTGTTGCAACTCCACCCTTACCATTCTAGAGGTGTAGATTTAATTCTCCTTGAGGTATAGTTTTTCTATCATCTCTTGCATTGTTTCTTACTTTCTTAAGCTGTGTGCATTTGATGTTGTCTTATTGTTTTCTTCTTTTGAATCCACTTAAACTTCTTTTATTTTGTTTTCTTTTATTGTAGCCTTATTTGTTGTTTAGTAAATTAAGATATGGAAACAAGTTCTGCACAAGGTTCTTCAATAGAGTTCTATAGACCTCCTGGATCGAGTGATTGGAATTTGAATTATGGATACCTCCCCAACAAAAGAAATTTAAATTCTGCAGTGCATAAATTTTATGTAAATACAACCAAGGAAAAAATCTACATATTCAAACAACATCTTGCTCATGATATCCATGGTAAATAGGGGAAGGTGATCTCTGAAGCTAAAAAGATTTGACTTGAATACATAAAGTTAATGAAAACCAAAAAGAATGACAAGGCAAAAGTTGTTGAAGAAGAAAGAACAGAGTGGGTAGTAGAAGGCCAAGAATTAAAGGATTGATAAATTGATACATTGCTAGTGTTTCAGAATAAGTAGTGGTATTATTACAGGGTTCACTAAGGCAAAATAGCATAAAAGATAAGTTTGCCAAGAAAGAGAGAGAGTCAACCAGTATGTTGCTAGATAGTTTGAGGGAGCAGAAATTCCATTTCATGTAGCCATCCTGAAGACTCTCTGCACTATGGTAGAGGCAAAAGGTCCAACTCCTTATAAGCTAGGTGAACTTTTTGTTAAGAAAGAAGTGACAAAAATCAAACATTTGCAAGATCATAGGGATTGGTGGAAGAGGTTTGGTTGCATTATTATGACTGATTCATGGAGTTAAGAGGGGTAAAAACATATGAAAGTATGTATAAATTGTGGATTAGACATAAGTTTCTTTAAGTCATGTGAAAGCCTTCACACAGTTGAATACATTTTTAAGATTGTCGATAATTTATAAAGGACGTTATAGTGATTAAAGGTGGTGATAGTGATAGATAATAGTGCAACAAGTTAATGAAAGATGTACACCACACATTGTTCTTCATATACAGTCCACACTCCTGACATGATGCTTGAGAAAATTAGTAGGGAAAAGAGGATTGAAGATATAATTGAATAGGCAAGAGCTTTTGTTGCTTTTATATATAAGCATCATAAAAGTAGTTTGAACTTGATGGGAGGCAAGGGCTCTTGTTGGTCATGTTGACACAACTCAAGTATGGGAGGGAACAAGACAAATCCAAAAATCACAATCAACCACAAGCTATAACTCAAACAATATGGGCTTCGATACGCGAATCTTCTAAATTGTTTTTATTGGTTAAGCAAAATATATTCTAACTTCTTATGTTAATTCCAACTATTTGGGATTGAATATGAATCTTTTAAGTCTTTTATTAGGTATGTATAAAATCTTGGATATCCTTTTGCATATTGCAATCCAAATAGATTGAACTCATCAAGCTAGAGCATCTTGTTAGACAAGGTAATCAATTGAATAAACCACCAATAAGTTTAAGATCTTTAGAAGGCGTCAAAATAATAATCAACAGTGTTGAAGTTATAAGTCACACTAGTCTTTTCCAATGAAGAACTAAAGGCTGAATGTTATTATAAGTTAAACTAATATGTTGACTTTTACAGCAAGACAAGCAACAGCCTTTTATTTTATTTGTACAAGAAACTCATATCATAACTTTGGGTGGCAACCAGTATATTTGGTACTCAACTGACAGCTGCACAAAAGTGCAATGACCAGGCATCAATACAGAGTAATATGACCATTTGCACAGCAATTCAGTCAAATGGATAGCAATCAAGTTCAAGAAAGCTATGTGATTAGATAAGATATAAGAAATGGTAAAAACAGCTGCAGGAATTATAAAACTTGCAAGTCGCAACAAATAAGTAAGATTCTGAGAGATTGTTAAAATTTATGTGGACACACATTAGGCTTATAACTATATCCGCAATTAGTAAGACCTGAGGGCTGCAAATCAATCTTGTCAGAGTTGTAGAGTTTGATGAAATCATCATATGGAAAAAGCATCTGCAAAATTAAATGGCTAAATTTGAGCAATTTAAAAGAATGCATGTCTCTCTATACCCTAATGTAAATTTAAAAGAACCACTTACCAAATCAGAAGGGTAGTGCCTTGAAACTTTAGATGTAAACACTCAAGCAACTCTTCTCACAGATGTTGAAAGATCATTTATTACACAAGTGTCATGTGATCCAACAGATGTTCAATAAGCCTTGCCATTTGATGATGATTCATAGAATGGGAGAGACTGAGCAAATACATTAGCAGAATAGTGAGCTAAAATAGATGCTGAGAATCTGGAGGTTTTGGAATTTTTGGGCTTTACTTCAGTGCTTTGTCCATTAACAACATATCCTGAGGTTTCTTTACTTGAAGCTAGTGTCCCATTGTTTCCCAAGTCAGATCTAGCTTCTGATGATGGAGATGCATGAGAAGAATTTTCAGATATCAAAGAAGTATTTGGATGAATCCCATTACCAACCCTCTCAGATAGTTCATTATTTGCACGATCAAGCGATGAAGTTGCTTTTGATCTTGCAAGTTCAGGAGTTGAAGTCATTATAGTAGTTCCATTGCCAGTATCAACTATAGTTCTTAGGCCACTAGTTAAAGATGAAGATTCTCCTGGCCCAGCATTATTTGGAAGTGACTTGTCATCATATAAGGCATCATTAGGAAAATTAATGGTATGAGCAAATGTCAAATGAGCAGATACTGATGGAGCAGAGGATGAATTGGAAATGTTTTTCTTCACAGAAACATCCTTAAAACTATTACCTGCATTTTGTCCCCATCAAATTTATTCATAGAACAAGATGGTACAGATGCAGCAGGCCTCACAGAAACAACTCCGTCTTTAGTTAGATCCTCTCTAGGATATAGCATCTCCTCAGATAAACCATACTGTTCAGATTGAACTTCTTCAAGACAAAAAGAACACAATCCACCTTCACTAGTATATGTATTGTTAATAGGCGGAGGTTGGCATTCATCCTTGTGACCTTGCCTCCAATGAATAATCTGGCATTTGCCAGAGCTGCAATGGTCATTGAATGAAATATCAACCATAAAAGTTTGCATTGCTCTACTTTTCTAATACAAGAGAATAAAAGTATAATGTAACAGGAAATGGTTCTTTTAGAAGGCAAATATTTCTTCTTTACCAATGCAAAGATACACCAAATATCTGACCATAAAGTTCAAGTTACCTTGAAGAACTAGAAAAGATAGGGAATTAATTAGTTTGCAAATGATTGGATATCTTGTGGTTTCAGAATAAATTTGTGGATCTCCAGTAAGTAATAGATTTTTGCTTATATCTTAAAATGTTAGAATCAAAAAGGTTCAATTAGCTCAGCCTAGTTGAAGTGAAACCAGTTGTCATTCATTACCCCTTTTGCATAAGCTGAGAGGACGCTTTATGATTATATTACATGAGACCACATGGATCCACTTCATTCCTGAATAATAAAAAAAAAAAGAACTGGATCAATGTAGAAGAAAGAGATTCATATTGACTAATAGGAGCCAGGCTCAAGAGGTGTCAGATTTGTTGAGGGTAAATAAGAGCATGAACAAACTATATACCTATATTTCAGGGAAGAGTCTCATTTGAAACCCTCGTATTGGCTTAACTTATTCAACAATTAAAAAGCTAGCAGGAAATTTGTCCTGCCATAAAGCCAAATGAGGTCAAAGGGGAGATGCACCCAGTTATGCATAAAACATAACGTTGCCTACTATTAGCCATCAATAAATTTAGTTAGGCACATTCTAATTAAATGATAAAATTTTGTCCTTAATAATATCAAAAATAACAAATGGATTAACTACCCACAATTCCTCAATTTCTTTTCAGTTTTGACAAATTTAGATTCTTAAACACCAAAAAAAAAACAAAATATTCAAAATTCAAAATTTTTCTGGTCCTGATTTTTTCCCTCAATTTCATATTAAAACAAATGAATATCAAGGCAACGTTACACCTCAATAAAGTAGGAGGAGCCAGTCTAGAAAGACAAAGGATTTGCCAAGGGTAACTATGAGCATGGCACCAGAAGAACCTACAATGACAATTATATAGAGAGCAAATACCTACAGTTGTATATATATCCTGATGTCAATAAATCAACACTTGTCAATAAGCTATACAGACAGAAAGCTATAGAAGGTCATAGGCGAGAGGCATGCTGTTATAAGTATAGAATTGACAAATAATGCAACATGGCTTGATGGACTGTTCAATTTTCTACCAATAGAACCTACACCAGCGTATGATAGACACTGATAAGTAAAAGAATTATCTTAAGAATGAGGCTTAAAATATGAAACTGGAGAGCCAAACTTCACGTCATTATTCAAAGATATCAAAGGGAACGAGAAATTTCTCCTCCCTCTAATCAAATAAATAAGAGCGCAGACTGATAGTAGAAATAAAGTATTCATCTTCTCTAATCAGCAAAGAAATGTTCCGCGCTTGATTCTTCTAAGACAACTATGTGCTCTCACAGATACGTTGAGCAGGAATTTTCTTGAACTCCAAGTTAGCATCTTTAGAATCTTACTCATTCGTAGGTAAACAAATATTCCAAAACCCACAAAGATGAACAAGGAACAAAAACTTTAAAATGAATAAAATTACAGAATTTCATCAAAGAAGGAAGGGAAAAAGGAGTTCCTCGTTCCACACACCAATATCTGACAGTCTTGCATCGGGAACACCTTGCTGTGGCTTAAGGTAGAACACACAGCGCAATCTGGCAGCGCCACAAGCTCCTTAGCTACGCAAGTAGAATACGAATAAGCACCGTCAGCTGATGTGGCCGAGTAAGATGCCATCGCTTCCACCTCGGCCTCCTATGCTGCGTGCAGCGCCAGCCGCCGGACCTCCGCCTGCCTCGCCGCCGCCAGGAGTCATTTCTGGCGTCCTACGAAAACAACAACTGGCCCGACGAGGAGCACCAGTAGCAGCGCCGCTCCCGGAAGACCTAAATCGATGTAGAAGGGCATCTATCGCCGCAGCTCGCCAGCAGGTAGCTCCCGATCCCCGCCCTATTATGCTCCCCTGGACGCTCCTCATGAATCCCCGCCTGCCACCCCGCAACCGACGACCCAGGATTGCGTTGGCCGGACCCCGAAACAAAGACCCGCCCCCATTCGACTCGCAGCTGGTGTACGTTAAGAATGTCGCCGACGGGAGACGAAAGAGGAGGAGAGCGAGGCAAGAAGTTGACTCGTATTTTCTATTAGCAAATATTAATCGAGGGCGGAAGTAACAGCCCAAAAGATACGGCGAACTTCGAACATTTTTTAAATTAATACCCCTCTTCGAATACGACTTCACACACCAACGAGAATTCGAATAATTACAAATAATTTATAAATTAGCACATTTAAGTGACGCGAAATAAATTGAAATAACAAAATAAAATAAAATTAATAATAATAATATTTTGAGCACTTAGATTTTCAGCTTTCTTAATTAGCTGTACCAACCTAGCTCGATCGATGAACACCATCATAACATTAACGAGATTCAAATCTCGCCACTAATGAATATTTTGAAAATCGAATTTTTCATTTTCTTCATCCTCTTAGCTGCCATTCTCTTTAAATTTTTTTATTAATATTTTTATTTTATTATTTAGTGTTTACTAATCTTTCAATATGCATGCATGCCATCAATCTAACAACGTACGCATCTCTTTGCATTGATCTAAAATTTAGTTTTTTTATTATTATTATGGAATAAATATATATATATATATATTATGATATAATATAATGGCCTTATCATAGTTATGTACAACTACTGAGACCTGGCCTCCAATTTTAGGGTTGAAATTATTAAGTTCTTTTGGATCTATGAGTTCAAATCTTAAACAACACATTATTTATTCCTCTAGGATGAAGTTTATTGAAGTCATTTTGTGAAATTTGATACAAATTATACTTCATATTTTTCATTGTTAACTACCCTTGCGCTATCTACGTAGTCGTCATTCTTAGACTCCTTTGTAATGGATCGTTGTCAATTAAAATTTGTTTGCTTTGCTTGCTTGCCCACTATCCAAAACTACTTGTAATCCCAGTGCAATTAGAGAGCCTTAATTTAGTTACGATGGTTGGCATAAGGCTTCAACTTCAAGCACTTGTAATGATAAATTAATAAGGTTTTTATGAATTTAAAGTTCCATGATATTGCACTGGGAAGTGTTGATGGAATGAGTTGAGATTCTAACAATTGGTGAATTAAGTTAATAGGCATCGTCCTATCCTATCCATCCCAATACAAGTCCCACATATATCTAAGGGTCTACATCTGTCCCACTATAGTTCCTGCATGCTATACTTCGATCTCATATAATGTGTTTCTCGATAATTAAGGTGACTGCTAAAGTGGCGGCATGGAATATATATCAAGTACATATCTATATATGATTCACATAGTAAGATATCTGATATGTGTTCAAACTTCTTTTGGGGTTATGAAGCATTTTTTAGAACTCCGCAAGTATTCTTCTAATGCTAGCTAGGAGGTTGCCTTTCTGCTTTGGAATGATGCTGTGTCCGAGTGGGGTTATGAAGTATGCTCGAGTTCAGTGGAAGACGAAGCAAATTGTTTGCGGGAAAGAATGCAGGGGATCGGATCCATGCATTACTAAACTCTACTCTTCTGATATGATGGATTTTATGCATGCATGATATATGCATGCTTAAATATTTGAGGAGATAAGGAATTGAAACACTAGATTTTTTAATAATCTTTTCGCAAAGGCAGGTTGGAGAGCTATTGAGGTAATGAGGAGGGGTGATTCTATCAGACTGGTGAAGGGCCGGGGAGGATGACTTGAGAAGGCCGAAGGGTGCTTTACTTGGAAAGCTGTTGAAGTAAAGACATAAATCATTGGTGTGCATTGTCGTTGCTGTTTAAGTGGAAGAGTTAAAAGACACAATGCCGTCCCCCAATGATATTTCTTGGAGGTTATTGACTTCTAATTCCTAATAAAACCAATTCTAGACTGACTCATGTTGAAGGTAAAAAAAATTAACAAAGGAAAACAAGGGCACCGCAAACTTATAAATGCAGGAAGAGAAAACAAGTTGAAGGTTAAAAAAAAAAAAAAAAAAAAAAAAAACTTTAACACGGGGATGTGGGTTCATAATTAACCCCACTTCATATATGCGATCTGTTCATCTCAGTTTGTTTCCATTTCCAGGAAAAAAATAGTATTCTATGAATCAAAAAGAGAAGCGCACACAGCTTATAAGTTTTTCAAATCGATGTACAAATCCGTTATCAGGTTTGATCCTTTCACTGATCTTCTTCGCTTTCCCCCTCCTGCAAACACTAGTCATCATTGTCGGCAACAACAAACCGCTAGATCCAATAAGTAAAAACATACTAACAATGGTATAAAAAATTCTTACAAATATCGTCAAATATAACCAAGTTACTAGATTTTTCAGTAAGACAAGTTTGCTCATATTTGTTTATACAAATGTACGGGAGTAATTGAGATTCTAAAGATCAGTTTAATATATAATGAGTATAATGGCGTTAATCTTTTGCATTGAGCGTCATTGTTACCACTGAACCAATAACCTCAAGTTCATGTATATTGTGATGGTACACATTCCAAATAGTTAACTAAAAAATTAGCTTAAACTAAGATATTACCTGCATGTCTGACGTCCATATGGCGAGGTTCTCACGTAGACGCTGCATAATCACAGTGCTCTCTTTGAACGAATCACCTTGAAGTTTATCCAGCTCTGGAGCTGCTTCATCATAGGCCTGGTAATAGACGAAGAGGGGCCATCTTAAGAAAGTCCAAAACAAAACACCAAGTCTAGCAAAGGATGACCAAGTGTAGAAATGTTAGGAAAGGGAAAAAAAACAACAGAGAGATGAAAAGCCGGATGAGAATGATAAATAGCTGGATGCTAATTCGGAACTACAACATTAAATTCTTGAATTCAGTAAGCTGAAGAAAAAAAACCATATGGTTTGCTGTTCCAGAAAAAGTGCAATTATCTGAAACGAGAAATATATATGTTGCTTCAATTTTAATGCAATCTTTTTATGAATGCAAACCAATTACCTATTCTTATCATTTTAATTCTCTTGTTATTGATGTAGAATAACTGCTATAAGACAAGGAGAAAAAAAAATGGAAGAGAGACGCAAAGTGAACTTTATTTAGTATCTGAAAATTGTCTGCATGTGATGCATTTTACAAATTATATATCTGGCCTATAGTTTGACACGGTGAGATAAGAGGGAAAATCCATGTCATTTGGATGTGGCATGTAATACACGGGGAATCATTTGTTTGTGTCGTCCCTAATGCACCATACCCTCTTATGACGAAGGCTAAGGTAGCGCAAGTCCAATATGGCAAATTGGCAATACCCAAGCTAGTGCAGTTTGTTTGTTTGGAAACAGAGTACAAAGAAGCCAGTTATTGCTCTTGAAAAAGGAAAATAAAGAAAGACAACATTTAGAAAAAAATAGAAAATTTGGGGAGTTCATCAAAAGGATTACGTCTAATTATTTGAAGTTAGATCAAATCTGTCAAATTCTCTTTTTAATCTCGTCTAAAAACTTCAGTCCAAAGAATTGCATCTTTAAAGTTCCTCAACCGTTGGTTGGTTGCATCTATAGAGTCTTACCCGTTACATATGACAAATGAGCGTCCATGATTTTGATTCTGTTAAAGAAATTAGTGTTGCTCCAGAACCAAATTATATGTTTCGGAACAATCAGATGAAATAATGCAATCGAAATTTACATACGCTTTTAACAATGTATGAGTCACCACATTAAGGCAATGCCAACCGATGCTAATATACATTGATAAAGAAACAAACCCAGAGCAAGGACAAATTGAGTCAAAGAAACCCCGTAAACTAATATTCGTCAGGTGAGTCACATGAACCGCGAATGACACACTAATCACCTAAACCAAAATAAGAGTAAAGAATTTACATTCCTTACCTGTCTGGCCATACTACAAGCCTTTACTGGAGAATAAAGAATCTTGTAGTAGAACACCGAGAAATTTAGTGCCACACCAAGCCGAATTGGATGTGTGGGTGGGAATTCTGCCCGAGCAGCTTCCTGCCATAACCAATCAATATCATTAAGAATCCCTATACCCTTGTCCTGTTAGGAATAATTCGATAATTTCCATCTCGAATGAACAATTATAGCTAATGAAAGATCGCAAAAACAGTTTCGTACTTCGGACGATTTTGCGATCAAATCGTAAATCCAAACGGATGTCAAATCAGGCAGATCGAGAACTAGAACAAGAAGGATCAGAACCTGAGCGATCTCGTAGGAAGATAAGGTTTTCTCGGCGATGTCCTCGCGCTGATCAAATCCAATCTTGGACTCAGCTAGGTAGCGGTAGTAATCGCCCTTCATCTTAAGGTAGAAAACCTTGGAGACATTGCTTCCAGATTTCGGGATGAGGGTGGTCTCGATGAAGTCGAGGATGCGTCCGCACGTTGACGAAAACTCGGTCTCAATCCGTTCGCGAAAGCTCTGGATGGCGGTGAGACGGTTGAGGTTGCCTTGGTCCTCCTGCTTCTGCTCGATTGTGGAGATGGTACTCAAGGAGTTGCGGAGGGCGCCGACGACGTTCTTGTAAGCCACTGCAAGGAGGTTGCGCTCCTCCGCCGTGAGCTCCTCAGCCACCGTCGCCGCCAAAGCGACATTCTCCATATACTCCATCATATTCTCGAACCGTTCCGATTTCTCCGCCAACTTAGCCATATACAAGTACTTCTCCCTCGTTGCCGCCATCGCCTCGCCGGAGAGAATTGAAGGATCTTTCTTCTCGGAAGCAAGGGGAAAGAAAAAAGCAGAGAGGAAGAAAGGAAGAAAGGAAGAAAAGAGGCTACGCATGTAATTTATAAGAGTTTGATTGGAAGATGTAAACGTTTTAGTGGAAGGTAACAAATAAACCCATTGCTTTACCTGTGACATCATTACAGCAGCTAGCAGGGGCCCGGTTCACCTGGCTGAGTAATGATCGACATCCTAAACGAAAACTAATCCTCTTTTTACTTTGCGTGCCCGGGGACCGGGGGCTACAGACCGACCTCATTATAACAAGCAAACGCCATTGGGCACGTCATTGAATTTCTACCTTGATGATTATTGGGTGGCTAATGGAACTCGCGCTTCAAATTCCCGCTGGTAGATATGGGTAAATCAAACGCTTTTTTAAGTCGAATGAAAGTGCTCTCTCCTCTTTGCCGTTTTGACGTCCGTCTTGGCGGTTGGACGTAGTCTTTTTGTGGAAATAGTAGTCCGCACGAAGATTCGTAAGCGGACGAATTGATGCAGCAGGAGAAGAAAGAAACGCAGCCATTCTGTTTTTTTTTTTTAATTGTCACGTGCGAGCGTTCAGCCGGACTCATAATGATCAATTCAGTGCCATGATTCGAGATGTAATTGAAAAGGATATACCAAGATCGTGCCATTCCAAAAGAGTCATTCTTATCTTATCTCCACGGAGACGATGCGATGATAAAATAAAATATTATTTATAAAATAAATAAGATTCGATATTAGATGAAAAATTTAAAATTTTTTTTATTTCAGATAAACTCCTTTCTATTTTGTTATTATGTGCTTTGATTTATCTTAGACGGATGATGAGAAGTATTAGTTGGACAGATTTCGTTGATGCAAAAAGATTAAAATCCGTCAACTAATAATTTATCGACCGCTCGAATCATCGTAAGGGAGGTAAATCAAGATAGATTTTGACTTCGAGGTAATAACAGCGCGTGGAGAGCGACACTCTCGCATTTGTGAGAATTGCAGTTGTCATGATCTACGACGTCTGCGCTATTAACCAGGCTCTTTCCGTGGGAGCTAAAAAACTATAGTGGTAAATTTTTTAACGTAATCGGCCCCACCGCCAAAGTGGCTCCTCATCAGAAACCCACCGCCAAAGCGGTACCACAGTGTTGATAAGAGCCTATCTAAACCAGTCCAATATCTCAGTCAACAATATCTACTGATAAAAAAATTATTCCTTAGGAGGGCTCAAATTCGACACCTCCCAAAACATATACCTCCATACTCATCATTCAGATAACAACACTTCAATTAGTTGGACAGATTATCAATTTTACACAAAGAGTCGTACCTCCGAAATCACTGTATGCATAAAAAATTAAATCTGGCTCTTTTTATAAATTCTACGTCCAGAAGGAGCCATTCACGGAAAATCCAGAAAAGAGCCATTCAGTTATTACGGAGTGTTGGCGTGCCAAAGAATGCGAGTCGGAAGAGCTTTTTTATTTTCCAAGATATTTGAACTTTGTACAGTTTTAATTTACTCACTGAGTAAATATAAAATATAATTTATGTAGATTGACCTCGAAAATATTTATTTTTATTGAGATTCCATAATAATCTAAAAGGGATAAACTCAGAAGATAGATTTATTTTTTTCCCAATCAAAAGTTAATCCTTGATGTTTTACATTTGGCACATACTGTGATCACATATATTGTATATATTGTTTTACTAATTGAATAAAAGTTAAAGATAAACATCTAATAAATTAATTATCCGCATGCAACCCGGAAGTAAAGCAGACGGCTGAAGCTGCAAACTTCCAATGGCTCTTGGGATTTCAGTTGAAAGATCAAATCCGTTTTCGAAACGCAATATCCCCGGAATATGTCGAACACAAATTAAAACCTAAACGTTCGTAACGGATCGAATGAGAGATTTGACCTTAATTAGTAGCAATATGAACGATTAATATTTTGTCAAAGCAATCAAACTTGCATCAGACTATGACAGAAACAGAGGTGAGCATGTAGACCAGGCATCCGTGATTTAGTAGCAGCTAGAAGAGAAGCAGTGTTGATCTAGAACGCATCGAAGCGACCGAGGCAGAAACAATCACTAAATTATTGAAACAAAACTGGCATCAGAATGAAGGTACTAAGCTCACTGGACCTTCACTTGGAAAACGTCATTCCCCTCCTCCTGCTTCAACTTGGGCACCACCACCTTGAGCACGCCGTTCTTCATCTCCGCCCTGATCTGATCCATCTTAAAAGACTCCGGCGGCAGAACGATGCGGCTGCTGTACCTCCGCCCGGCGGTCTCCTCCTCCCCTACCTTTTCTTTTTCACCGTCGCCCTGGATCACCAGGGTGTTCTGCTCACTCCACACCCTCACATGCTCCTTCCCGAGCCCCGGCATGTCCACTCGCAGGTGCAGAGCATCTTCGTCCTCCCTCACATCCCACCCACGGCGAAACCCGCGGGCGGCTTCCTTCTGCCCCGCCGAAGCAGAAAAGAACGGGACGGTGTCCAGCATCTGGATCTGATTCATCAGGTTCAGTAGTTGGTTGAGGCTCCGCGTCGAGTTGAACGGATCAAACACATCTGTGATACATAAAAAAACAGACCGATCAGCCCCGACTACAGATCAAAACATGAAAAGCAACGAATCTGAAGAAAAAAAAAAAGAGCCAGAAGAAAACAGGACGGCGTGGAATGAGACGACGACTACCTTGGAAGGAAGGGAAATCAGAGCGGTGGCCGGAGCCGGATCGGCGTTCGAAGGCAAGATCGTCGCCATCGACCTGACGTAGAGCGCTGGTGTTGAAGGAGCGGGTAGTGGTGGCTGCAGCAGAGGGGGCTGGCAAGGGGCGGCTAACTGGTACGGCGAAGGGTACCCTCTTCACGAGCTTGGAAACTACACCATTTCTGAGGGCTATGAAGCTGGCCATTCTGGGTCACCAGAGCAGAGAAACAGAGAAGAAATGTTCGTAGTTAGCGTTTTGGTCGGGGCGTGAACGGCGTAGATACGTGGTGTTTAAATAGGAGTACGAGGGTTTCAGGGAGGAAGTAGGATGGGAGCGAGTGGAGTAGCGGTTTCTGGAACTCCGGTAATAGAATGTTCTGGAACACCGGTAATTGAGTACGTTCTGGAACGTCCGTAATAGAATGTTCTGGAGCAGCGGTGATGGAATGTTCTGGAGTAGGCGGGAGTAAGTGATCGTCCTGTGGGATGATGATTACTGGAACGAATAATTTTTTTGTGTCGTATTCGACGATGAATAGAAAAATAGGGGAGCGAGTGAAGTGGCTGGTTGTAGGCTTGTAGACCAATGGAATACTGGATAGAATGTTCTGGAGAAAGTATCTGTTTTTAGTTTCTTTATTTAAAAAAAAAAGAAAATTAAAAAAGCATCTTTATTTCACATCATATCTATCAATTTTAAGATTCCTCACAAAATTTCATGCGTGATTAATTTTTCATACTATAATATATATTCTTGACTTGAATATTTATATCATAACGGCATCTAAAAATTCATTTTGATTCGAATAAATAGATTTCAAAAACAAATTGTTTGAAAAAAAAAAATTGGTAAAACATAGTAATTCTTAAGTTCATTTTAAAACTATACACTTCGAGCCCTGTCTGAATTGAATTTCACTTCGAAAACATCATAGATTCCAGATGCTCACTCACCTAAATTATTTACTTTTAACCCTAATAAGCTGATTTCAGAATATTTATCTGGGGAAATATTCTTGCGACAATATATTCTCATTCAAAATTTAATCTATAATCTCACCAAAAACAAAATAAAATAAAGCATGGAAACATAACTAATAACATCGTGATAGTTTATCCAGAAGAGATTAGATTAGTGTAATCTAATCTCTGCACAATAGTAGTTAGGCAAATAGAAATCTTCAATGCCATAAACCAACAATACGTTTACCTCTACTCTAAATATACAGATTTTAGCCGATTATATTGGAATTTATCCTCTTTTCAATATTTCCTTTTGCACTCTTCCCATTAGAATTTTCTGCCAGGCTGAGGAAGCTGTACAAGGTTGATCCAGCAACTGCGCGTACCAATCACCGGTGCAACTGCATAAAGCCAGAACCTATCGAACTTTTGCACTGAAATTGCAGGTCCTAAGCTTCTTGCCGGGTTCATGGAAGCACCAGTCACTTTGCTGCAAAAATAAAAATAAAAAATGATGAATTAAACATGGATTAAAGAAAGGAAAACATATGAGCCGGGTGCGCAGATCTTAATCTTCCACCCCTATAAAATAAAAATGGTCCTTCAGCAGTTGACTTACCCAGCTATGAGAAGGTCAACGAAGACTGCGCCTCCCACTGCAACTCCTGAGAGCTCCTTGACCTGTTAACCAAAAGTTTTAAGGAGCCAACGAAGTTTAGCTTTTGGAGTCGACCGCTACAGAAATATGTTTTTCTGAAAGTACTGAAAACCACACTGCTCTGCCATCTGCAGCAGCACCACTGATAACAAGCATCAAGATGAATGTGAGGGTGATCTCCCATGCAATAACTTTCAGATTGTTTGTGCCATAGGAAGGAAGAGTAAGCATGACTTCTGCTGGATTTCCATAAAATAACCATTTCAGTGTGAAGCTAGCAAAGACTGATCCGAACACTTGAGCCACTGCGTAGAGTGGAACCTTAAGGTAATTGATACAAGCTAAGATCAGGTATATTTTCAGTCAAAAAATAAGATTTAGTTCGCTCTTAGGACCATCGACGGTACAATATTCCAGGGGAATTTGCCAGCAACTGCAACAGCGATGGTCACTGCAGGATTGAAAGGCGCACTGGAGATGTGGCCAAATGTGTAGACCAAGGCTGTTATAACTACTCCCCAAGCGAAGGCTACGCCAAGTAAAACCGATGCCACTTAGGCTTAGGGTGACAAATGCTGATCCACATCCTATAAAAACTATGATGTATGTGCCAATGAACTCCGCTGCAGCCTGCAAACACAAAATCAGATTGCTGATATGATATCAGAACTGTGAGATTATAATCTGATCGTGTATAAGACCAAAATTGGATAAAATAATTCCTATTCTATTAGCTCACTTATGGCATTCTCATTTCTCACCAAAAATGAACCAATTAGGCAAAAGAGAAGCTTAGGGGCGTTTGGTTCGTAGAGAATTTTCTATTTTCTGTTTTCATTCTCTCTTTTTTCAAAAAACAGAAAACGAATTTTTTTTGTTTTCTAGAAAACGCTCTTTTATTTTTTGAAAAACGAAAATGAAACAGAAAACGATTATTTCTTATTTTCCAATTTTCTAGAAAACGCTCCTTTATTTTCTGGAAAATGGAGATGGAAAACGCGAACTCGTTTTCGCAGAAAATGAAAATGAAAAACGAAGAAGAAAATGCTTACCAAACGCCCCCTTGCCTTCTGTAATTTTGATGGCGTCCTCTGAAGCCTATCATCAGAATGCTGTATAAGACCAAAATTGGATAAAATAGTTCCTATTCTATTAGCTCGCTTATAGGATTCTCATTTCTCACCAAAAATGAACCAATTAGGCAAAAGAGAAGCTTACCTTCAGTAATTTTGATGGCGTGCTCTGAAGCCTATCATCAGAATGCTGTTTTACTTCCTCTGCATTTGAAGTCATAATTGATGAGGAAGGTGTTAAATAAGCTTCAGAAGAATGAATCACCTGGGACATGTTAATGCACTAGCAGAAATAGCTGTATGTTCATCTTCAAGTCTTTCACCATCTTTATATCCTAGCCAATTGAATAATAGATGACTAGAGTTCAGTAGAATCTATTCATTTACTAATATGAGAACAGCTTTTGAGTCCAATATTCGTCTGTTGAAGAAACCTAGACTAGACTAAACTAGGGCAACAAGAAATTAGTTAAACTAATTTCAAAATGACAATCAATACTGATATGCTTTGTGATCCAACCTTAGCTTCTACACAATTTAATCTTGGAGCATTGCCTAGAGTTCATAGAAAATTGGTTAACCTTGGAGTTATACAAGGGCTAATAAACAAGATATGTAGATAATTCCCATGGTAACATGCCTAGTCAGATGCACTACTATGTATTTTTCTCTTGTTTCAAACACTGAAATTTAGACCAAACTATGTTGACAGATTGTCTCGTCTTGGTAAATGTTTTGAAGGACCAATTAACTTCTTGCTGCCACCTGAAGAACTTAAGATAATTCTTAGCATTAATAAACCAAATTTACTTAACAAATACAAGGGAAGAATACTGAAATATAACAAGACAAAACAGTCACATTTTATAAATGTGTTTAAGAATTCCTAATTAAAGAATAGTTTAGTTTGCATTTATGTTATTCAGAAATACTCGGGGGCCCTATTCTGATGACAAACTTTCTTTCGCCTTTAACATTCAAATGCTGAAGGTTAAAAAAAAAAAAAAAAGAATAATCATATTCATACAGGCATAACATGATTTGGAACATGTTCTAGAGCAGAGGGGACTAACACAACTCTGCAGACTATATACAATGACAAGAAAACGAGGTGAAAAAGACGCAAAGCCACCTCTATATAAATTAAATACATTAATAATAGCAAACTGCCTAGATGCTCCTTATTTGTTGGACCACTGGAATTCAATTTCTAGGTTCCGAGGGCCGCTTTTGCTCTCAGGCAGTAGTGTATACTCTCCAGAAACTGTTCCTAACATAACCACCCGGTCAATCTGGATTGTCACTTTTCCAAATGAACTCTGTTGAATTAAAGGGAAATATGTCAGGCATTTAACTAAAAATAACAGCAGCTTGATGATTTAAAACAAGTCATCAAACAGGGAGGTGGTTTTGAACGTGTTTTTATGTTAGTTTACTACCTTCCCAAGTTTGCTCTTGTTCTTGCAAGAAATATGAAGCTTTTGCCCTTTTGGAGGACTGTCAAAAGCCCAAGCAAAAGCCTCATCCCATTCAGGTGTAGGTCCAGTTGACACCACCTGATGAACAGCAAATGACAGTTAAAAGTGCCAAATTCTAGAATTTTCTGAATAATATAAAATCATGTAGCATTTCTCACTTAGGGACCTTCATTCATGGCGGCATAGTTGATAGAAAATTCCTATACCCAAGATCTCATGGAATCAACTCCCTTTTATATATATATATGTTCATTTTGCTAATCATCAGCTTGTGTTCTAACAGATGTTACAGTCCGTTGATTTTGGGTTAACAAAAACTAATGTCAAGGGTGAATGTCCTGATCATTAATTAAATGGGGGAAAGAAGGGTAATAAAGATGAAAATGTGGTTAATAAAGATAGCAACATATATTTCCACAATGAAAATGAGCATGTAGGCTCTTACTATGATCGATTAACTTACAAAACCTCAATGCTTATTGTTTATCTTTTGATAAGAAAAGAAAGGAAGGCATATATCCTTTGATGATAAATAGTTTAACTTAATCTTTCAGTATATACAGGCAACAAGGTAATTAAAGAAATCAAGGTATGTCAAATTGCAAAGCAAACTAAGATCAAAATTCACAAGTTTTGTAGATTCTTTTTCTAAAGACAAAAATTGACTGGTCATTGTATCTTGTATTCTTACCTTTGTTAGTCTAGGTGGATTGTTGCCTAGTGTGAGTTTGCAAAAGACACTGGGATTTCCCACTGATTGCTTTAGATTGCTCCCACGTTTTATTGTGACTGTTAATGTCCCAGGTAAACACTGCAAGAGAAGTTCAGCTTTTTCCTGGAATCGAGGTGGGCCAGACTGAATCAAGAATTGCAATAATGGAATAGCTTCTGATGCAGCAACCGATTGAGCTTTGAAAACTTCAGTGGGGCATGCAGACCATGCCTGCCTCAGGAGAAACAACGAATCCAATGCTGCTTCTTGAGCTGCCTCTGAACCAGTTTTGAGGGATGTTACAAGATGGGGAATACTCAATGTAGCAGGTTCAGTAGCTCTCAGACGTGGAAAGTTGCTGAGTAATGCAGTTAAAGATTTCAGATATTCCTCGTTCACACTACCAGATGCCCATAAATCCTTTTCAATAGCAGCTGCGAGTGTTTCAAGAAAGTAGTTTAAACATTGAAGATAACAATAGCATGTTACAAAAAACACAACCAGCAACAAACTATATTTTTTTCACCAAAAGCACCAATTCTAGAATGGGATGATATTGGCAAGTTCAAATAGTTTAAGTAAACTACAGATAGCACATCATGAAAAAACAGTGACAGACTTCAAAGACGAGTGCCTAACTAAAATGCAAACAACTATGTTTTGTAGCCTGAGGGGATTTCCATTTTAATTAGAGAGGATATATTAGTTCGCCTGTTGATTTCCAATGGCAAAATATAGAACCAGCCAATATTCTCATACAAGTCAATAGCTCACAAGTCTGTGAATTAGTTCAATTGGATGTCACAATCAATTAAGATAGAATTGATGGTAAGAAGTGAAAACAGGTTTTTTGTTGCTAATATATACTAAACAATTTATTTTTAAATTAACAAAATAAATCTGTTCACAATTGTTTGACATCAGTATTGCTGCCCCTAGTGTCATCTCCCATAATTTTGATTTCCATTTATAGAAAAATTATTTCACTCACTTCCATCACCTCTAATTTCTTCATCACAAGAAACCACTTTCGAATATCTTTATGTTATTTCCACCATACCCTCAACTCCCATACTACTAATTTCTGACTCGGAATATATCAACCTTTGCAGCTCTACTGGATGATTGTATATGTAAATAATTCCCCCAAGTGCCCAAACATTCAAATAAGTGGGGGGAAACAATTATAATTCAAACCTACGAATTAATTTTTTAAAAAAAGTGATAGAGCCCTTGCATTGATTATCATAGACAAGATTAAATCAACAAATACTCATCCTTCCAGTCTGTAATTTTCTTAAATAGCATATATAGCTTGTGTGCTGAAAACTTACCAGTAATTGCTCTCACAGTCTCGCTAGAAGCATATTCTTGTATGGTATGGTTAGAAAAGAGAAGTTTAACAAACATTGCTGCTTGAACTGATGTATCAGGATTGCCAGAGTTTATCAGGTCCAGCACAACTTGAACACCACCAGATTCTGCAACTGCTCTCTTATTAGATCTGCTACACATCACAAGGTTCTGAAGAGCACATAGTGCCACTACTTTTGTTTCCTCACTTGGTTGATCTTCAAGAAGATTTACCAGTGCACGGCATGCTGAAACAGCATCTGCACTTCGAGCTAGACCTTCATTTTGAAAAAGATCACCCAAAGAAAGTGCCGCGAGCAACCTCCCCTGCTGAGATTGTGTTTGTGGATCTAGAAGGTACATTGACAATGGTGATATAGCAGATTTAGCAGCTTTTGAATCTCTGATTTTTACATTGTTCAACAATGCTTCCAGTAGTCTTGCTGCTGTTTCCTCGCACTGATGACTCCTAAGAAGTTCCAACAGTGCCTCTATAGCACCACTTCCAGCCATTGCTTCTGCACTGGTTGAATCATCACTTTCTAAGACAAGGAGTGCATTTAATGCACCAACAACTGTACTTTCTGTTTCAGAGTGAAGCAGTTGCACGAGGACAGCCACAGGTACTTCCAGAAAAAATTCAGTACTATACTGCAACACACTCGACAAAATGTTAGCAGCAGATTCCCATATTGCATGCGGCAATGGAGGGTCAGCCTGCAAGATTACTTTGGACAACTCATAGACACCACCCTCTTTGGCAATAGTGTTTGGCCAGACTAACACAATGTTAACAAGAGCTTTAATTGCCCTCTGCTGGATAACAGGAACACCTGATCCAAGCAGCTGAACAAGGGGACCAATTGCTTGCTCTGACACCACATCCTTCTGTAGGTGTTCGTCCAATAGAAGATTTGACAAGAGTTCTGCAGCTAATTGTTGCACTGCTTGAGTAGGTGAGTCCAACAAGGCAACAACTGGTTCAAGAGCCTGTGGAGGTGTCAAATGATAATCGGCTCGGCATTCAGGATGCTCCAAAATGTTTACAAGAACCTGAAGTACACTATGCTGTCCATCAGGACCAATTTCAGGCCTTGTTAGCAGTGAGAAAAGTGGCTCCACAACTTTTGCTGCGGAAGGACCCTTTGCTATGCTAGAATTATTGGTCAATATACGAAGTAATTCAGCAAATGCAACACAAAGAAAATCTGGAGCTTCATCAAGGATGCAGAGCAGGCTTTCAATGACTCCAGAATTTACCATTTCCAACTTACAACCTGGTCTGTCCCTCCCTAATTTCACCAATGTTCTAGCAATGGTCTCATGAAGATCATAATTTTTACCAAATAGCAGGCTAACAAGAGGGACAACAGCACCATGTGCAGCTACAAGATCTGCCAATTGGTCATCATCTAAAAGTTTATCTAATGCTCTAACAACAGAGTGATGAGAAGGACTAAACTCACTAACTAATAGTGACAACAGAGGCTCCACACAACGTGCTGCTGCTACAGTAGACCGTATTCTTGTATTTCCAAAGAGAACACAACATAACTCAGCAGAATTACCCTTCAGTTCCATTGAACAATTTGAAGAAAGAATACGACAAAGTACATCCACTGCATTCATCTCAACATCAGCAACAGCAAGGGCTCTTGATGGATTATCACAGAGTAGTCTTACTAGTGAAGCTATAGCAGCATGTTGTTCTCTCTCTGAACCAGTGCTTAGAATCTCCACAAGGGGTTGAACAGCTTGCCGAGCTGTCTCTCCATTTCTAATGTGTTCAGCAAGAAATAAACTCTCTAGTGCTTTAGCTGCACTATATCTGGAATTTCTTCCTCCCAAACGCAAGACAGCCACAAGTTGGTTAACCACACCAATAGCAGATTCATGTCTCCTTGCTTCCGCGGAGCTAAACAAAATGCCAAGTAAATCTGTTGCAGCTTCTTCTGTTGCATCTTGTGGGCCAAGTGAAAGGTACTTAGTGAGTGCCTCTAGAATTCCAGATTCAACCATTAACAGCTTATTTGATGGGCAATCTACAGCTAGCTGTGTAAGAAGACCCAGTGCCAAGAAGGGTGCCCCTGGTCGATCTGGGATTGGTTTAAGTAAATCTACAAGCAAAGGTATAGTTTTCCGAGAAGTAGCACCATTTCTTACATCATCTACTCTAAACAATTTCTCCAATGCAATCTGATCTGGGTTTTGCACTAGGAAGAACTCATCTGCCAATTCTAGAAGATCAGCTATATCACTATCAGCACATCCAAGCAAAGAAATAAACCCAACGGCTGCTCCAGAATTAGCTACTGCTAGCAATGTTCCTCTGCTACCGTTACAAACCAAACTTGTCAAAGCTTGAGCAGCAAAGTATCTGTTTACAGAATCTTCTGATCTTAATAAACTTGCAAGGATTGGAATGGAATGCATCGTAGCATTTGAACGTATAATTTCCCTGTCTTGAAACAGCAAAGCCAAGAGCAAAGCACATGCCCATGCAGTATTATCTTCTCCAGAACCATTCTGCAAAAATTAGAATAGAAACCTGGTTAAAGATAGCGCAATACACATCACAGATGCAAATTCATGACATATTGAAGAAGCATTATCTCGCAATACTAAATTTATGATCATTTATCAGCCTCTCATAGAATAATTGTTTGTGTACCTGAACATTTAACAAAGGATAATGAGATATCAGATCTGTAATAATTTCCACTGCTCCGGCCTCCATTATTGTTGTTTTAATTCCACTATCACAAGAAGCAAGTACAGAGAGTAACCATATTGGAACCATTTTAGCAGAAATGACACATGTGCTGCATTCAGATTCACCATTTCTCCATTGCCCTTTAGATTGTCTATAAATGCTTATATCCATATTTTTATAACCATTTCTTTCATCGGCAAAAGAATTTGGAGAACGCAGCATGCCAACAAGAGACTGAATTAGACTAAAGCACAACCTCTGTTCACTCAAGGTTTCCATCAGCTTTTGGTTTTGCTCTTTTGCTGCACAAATAAGAAGAGCACATCCCCCAATTTTAACCTTAAAGTTATTTGACTCAATAACTCGCTTTGCTAATGATGGCACACATCCTGAGGTTTCACATACTATACCACCCAGTACAGAATGCTGATCATGACAGAGTCTTGACAAGATTTCTACAGCTTTATCTTGAAATAAAGGTGCGCCATTGGCTATGCAAGACACCAAAGGAACTATAGTATGAGGGTACTCAGCAAGAATAGCCCAAGGTGGTTTTACATGTTCATGTTCTGCTAATCCTTTTGATCTTGACAACATGAGCAGTGCTTCAAGAGCTTCCGATGTAGCAGCATCTTCAATTGTAGCAGACTCCAATAGAGAAGCAAGTGCAAGAACTGTCCCAGCATGGTTGAAAGTATCAGTCAAAGTTTTATCAATAGAACGAACATGGAGAAGACGTGCAACTGCTGCAGCAGCATGAGTTTTTCCATCCAATGTGCCATGCTGCAGTACCCTTGTAGCAGGTGAGATAATCTCCTCTGGAACTGCTTGTGCTGAGATTTCATGATCCAAAAGAAGGTTAGCTAAAGCTCGTGTTGCCTGTTCTGCAACTTCAAGAATGGAGGAACTGGCAAGAAGGACCAATGGGCCATATGTTTCTTTAGCAATTGCACCAATCTCCTTGTTTTGCTTAATTGAAAGGAAGATAGCAGCAAGACAACACGAAGCTGCCATCAAAATTTTTTCTTCCTCCACATTAAGTAGCTTCATGAGAGACCAAAAACTCTTCACTGCAACAGCAGTTTCTCTCAAATCCTTGCGGCAATGAAACAGTGACGCAAGTGTCAATGCTGATTTAGCACAAGTTTCTTCCTTTGAGGAGCTCAAGATTTTAATCATTGTCTCAATGGCACCATTTGCTGCACTTCCTTCACGCAATATGTCACTAAGAGGTGCCACAGAAAGCAAACTTCTTAGCGCCTCCAGAACATAAACTTTGGACTCAGGCTGATCACTTGTTAGTAAAGCAGACAGTTGACTTATTGTACTAGTATCTGATTTATGGATAAGATGGTTTAATGTCCTTGAAGCAATTTCTTTTCCATTCTCACTTCCATTTTTTAGCAGCCATAGTAGAGCAGGAACAGCATCAGCGCTCTCCACACATGCTCTTATGTCTTCACTATGGTTGCAAAGGTTGCCAAGGATAGTTGCAGAATCTTCTTTTGCTTTTGAGGATCCAGTTTCTAAAATCTGAACAAGAGGTGGTATTCCGCCAGCAGCAGTTATGGCCCATTTACTTTCATCATTCTCATTGGATAACAGGCAAAGTAAAGCAACTGAACATTCTTGTTGTTGCTCTGAAGAAAGGCCAAGAAGAGAGATCAACAGCTGAACCCCTTCACGCCCTAGCAAAGCATGCCATAGACTACAATCTTTGTTGCAGAGGGCAAGGAGAGATTTGACAAGTTCATCCTTTGCATCATTTGTAGTCATAGTTATCAAACCAACAAGCAGGCGTTTTGCTTCAGAATTTGTGAGCTTCTTTGACAAAATGGTATTACCATACAAACTAGCCAATGCTTCTATAGCACGCTCCTGAACAAGAAAAGGCGCCTTTGATTTAAACTGCTTTACCAATATCTTCTCAATGGTGAAAGGGTCTGATGCCATGGTAGAGTCGGCATTTGAGTCATAAATCATCAGAGCTGAGGCTAAAGCTCCCAGAGTGTCAGCTATCTGTGCTGGTGAAGAGCATGATTCAAGACTCTCACCCAGACTGGAAATGACAGATGACAATCCACCAGATATATTTGCCAATGCACACATTGCATTTTCCTGCAATGCTTGAGCAGATTCTCCTTGCATAAATTCTTTTGATGGAGCTATAGTAGCATTTATTAAAGCAGGGATACCATTCAAATTGACAATTACATGTCTGGCCTCTTTGCACTGAGCAGACAGAGATTTGAGTGCCCCAGCAGCCTCAGCTCTCACAGAAGATTCATTATTGGGGCCAAGAAATTTTAGGAGTTGCTTCGTGGAATCTGCAGCCAGGAGTTGGGAACAAACTGATGCCTCTTCCATTATTAGGCATCCTAGAAGATGACAAGCATTTGCAAGGGTACTTGACTGACCAGAAGCAACCACTTCTATAAGTATATTGACACCTCCAGATTCTATAGTCGATGACCAAAATCCTTCAGTTGTCCCGGATAAGTTCTTTAATGCTCCAGTAAGCAAAGCATCAACCACAGTTCCATTCCTAGGAAAATTTTTCAGTTGACCCCATAGGACAGGAACAACTCTTTCAGTTGAGAAAATTTTTGATCCAACATGGTCCCTTGTCCCACCTTGGGAAACAGCATAAATAGTTTTTGCAGCTTCAGTTTGTCCATTGACTGAGCTAGATTTTAGGAGGGCAAGGAGTGGAGGAATACACCCACCAAGTAATACCTTTATCCTTAAGTCTTCCTCCTTGCAAAGGGATCCCAAAACAGAGGCTGCCAAAACCTTGATTTCTAATGAACCTGACCTTAGAAGAGCAACAAGTGCTGGAACTGCCTGGGAATGTGATGCAACAGCTCCAAAAGAATTATCATTAGTTTCAATAAGATCTAGTAGCCGTTTTAAAGAATTCTCTTTCTCTGGAACAGCCGTAGAACTCCGTCTCAACTGCTCTATGCACTGAGCAACACTTGAAACTGTTCCATCTGGGTCCTCCATGCCACTCCGATCCCTGCGATGACAAAATGCACACATAAGCATCTGTCATAATGATGTAACGACAAAAATCACCAACTTCTTTGGCTTCAGTTATATCCAATTTGTCAAAAAAAAAATGCCAAGAATTAAAAAAATAACTATTCTCAAATCCATTGTTAACAAGAAATAAGGCCTTGGCTAATATTCATGCTATATTTATATTGCTAATGTCACATTTCATGGTTAACAAGTATCAGCAATCCTTCATTAAACACCAAAAAGTAAAGCAGCATTTTGTGGCTAATCATCAAAATGAAAAAAAAAAACAAAAAAGACTTGTCAAGAAGCTACCGACCACTGCAAGTTAGCCCTTTTCTATGAGAATCATTTCCAAAAATAGACACTAAAGCTAAGATGGATTGCATAGCACTGCTACTGCCACTTTTCATCCTGCAAATGGGTTCAAATGAAAAAAATGTCTCATGCTTGCCCCTGACAAACATATTGCAAATTCTCTTTTCAATCATAATATGATGGCTTTGTGAAGCTATGAAATGCCATCATATCTGCAAAGGTTGAAACCACCAATCTAGTGGCCCCCGTCGGCATATCTTACGGTCATTGTGAGAGAGGTAAATCACGGAGGGTCCTATGGGCCTTGACGTGGTGGCCAAGACACGTAGGGATCATCTGAATTCAGGAAAGGACTTTAGACCTTCTCCGGAATCAACCCATGTCACTTCTGCAAGTACCGCCACCACGCCATCCCCGCGGGAACAAATGCCATCATATCAGTTGTGTTATGCATGTTTAATGAGTCATTAAATTATTATAAAATCAAGATTTTCAAAATTCTGAATAATATGTGAATAATCATTTTTTCTTTAGAAAAATATGTGGATACTCTCTGGTTGACAGCATATTCAGTTATCAAATTGGCAACAATTAACTAAACACTACTTAAAATTCAACGGAGGGATAAAACTGATGCAATTGAACCCAAATAGTTGGAAATAATACAACTTGAGATGATGATATCTAGTTAACCAAGCCCTACCTATACTTTTGTAGGTGCACATTGGTTGCCAGTATTTCTAGGACTATAATCAGATACATCACGTACAACATTATTCAGAATTATTTTTCATACTATGAAGGAAATACAAAAGTAGGCAAAACCCACCGTGGAAATATTCATATATCGAGATCACAAATGGATAGAGGGTGATGAGACAAGTAGATAAAGATGAAATAATCAAATAGAGGTAAGGACATTGATCCCAAGTAAAATAGTAAAAGAAAAAAGTCATCTAACACCATTCCTGAATCTGGACAACCGAATCAGAGAAATGTTTGATTAAGAGTATCAACATGCATACATTAGTTCATATGAATCTAAGGGGGAACATCAATTCTGGAACAACCTAAAACTTAACATGTATGCTTTTTAATCACACCTTGAACCCATTCTCATTACTGAGTTTGATGATGGTGGCTCCAAATCATGAACTTTAGCATCCATATTTCTTTCCTGTGATATTAAAAGCAATTTGCAAAAATAAGATGCATAAAATGAAATTAAATTAAGAGTTCCCTTGCATGATGAGAAAATAACTTCAAATTAAGTGAATCATGAAGAAAGATAAAGCATAAAAAAAACATCAATGCTTGGTAGCTTCCTATCCCGTCAATTCACAAATTCGAACCTTCTCAAGCTATGCTCCAAAATACTAAGGTCTCAACCAAAAAAACTCAGGTTTACAATTTAACTGCATGAGAATAAAATGTAACAAAGAACTTTTAAGGAAACACAAATTAATGACAAGAAGACAGTAACTAATTGGGATGCATGAGAAACATTGTCTTACAAGTCAAAGGCATGCAAGGTATTCTCCTTGCCTACTTCCAAGACAAAATCCAAGTTTACATATTAAACGATTGAGAAGAAGAAGAAAAATAAAAGAGTAGGGTGGAAAGAATAGAGAAATGAACTCAAATTTTGTTTTCTTTTTTTTAGAATGATTTCTAATTCTCTACACACAATATTAAAGTGACCAAGCTCAACATTAGCTTCTCAATTTATAGTATTGATGATTATATTGAATCAATGCCAGTGTCTCAGTATTTTAAAAATAAAGTGCCAACCATTTTCATGCTTAGAGGCTATGAAAGAAGCTAAAACACAATGTTAAATGGAACAGGTGGTACTGGTTATATCAAAAGAATTATAAAGAAGAAAATTTGACAGCCTCACGGAGTATTTATGCTTTTAAGAAATAATTTCCATAGCAGTGTAATACCGAATTTTCTTTGTGTTGAAATTTAATGAGCCCTCTGAATCCTTAACCAACACATGCATATATATCAAAAATTCAACACGAAAATAGGAGGCATAGACAACTTAAATTCACACTGATAGTTTGATGTACTTTCTAACGTGTCATTTCCTACATTCTTGTTATCATCCATAACATCTCTAAAATAGTGAAATACTTATGGACTTGAAAAGGTTCCCTTGGCACTTCAATATATTTTGATGACTTCTCAAACCATGACTTGGGGTTTCATCATAGCATGCCATGTAATTTTACATAAGTTGTGTCTTCTTCTCTCAGAGAAAAATGGATCTAACAATCCATCACCTTTAATTGAAAAAAAAAAAACACCAAAAATGTAACTCGAGTGTAATTGAAAGGAGGATAGAGCAACTACCATATCCGCAGCTCCATGGCTGCCACCATTATTGTTTGTATACCTCCAAGCAAGTGTGGCTGCCAGCTTTACAGCAACTGAGATACACCTCTACTAGGACGTTGTAGATCTAGCCGACTGCTATACCCACAAGCTAGTGTTACATCAATTCACATATCATGGAAAATCAAATGAAGAGATCATCAGTATAGACATAGTTGGACAACTAAATCAATAGGGAAAGAAAAGGAATGGATAAAAGGATGTTGAGTATAAAAAATTGGTCAGCAACGCTGAAAGCGCACACAGCACACTGAAATTAACACGACAGATATAAGGAATCACATCAAACCGCCTATCCACAGCTCCAAATATATGAGATACAGATCCAACTGAGGGACATTTCTTTTCAATCAAAATGATAAAATCCAAAATTGTCGTACAGATCTACTGATCTTTCTTCACTCCCAAAAACATTGTGAAGAAACAACCGGAGATTCAAACCACTACTCCTCAATTTCTGCCTATAAAGCCTAAATCAACAGCTTAAACACCGTAAATCTCCCACTCGACACAGACAAAGCTAAATGCAGAAATCCCAAAACAAAGGAACCAAAATATTCCCTACTTTCCGAAAGATTAAGGAACAACGGGCATCACAGTAACCCGCACCCCCTCCCATCGACCCATATCTCCAACAGCGAGCGAAGAAATCACGAAAACCCCCCAACAGATTCACGCAAAAGAAAAGGGGAAAGCAGAGGAGACCAACCTCGAGGGATGCGGAGAAAACCGGAGCAGCCGACGAACGAGCAAACCGGAGACTCGCCCCCCTCTTCCGCAGTTCACAATCGAGTGGATTAGCAGATAAAAATCCTGGATTTCATGTATAAAACTCCTTCGCTATATTTCCTCAACCAACGAGGAATTATTCGGACTAAGAAAAGCAGCAGTCCGAGCCAACGACGCCCACCGACACAAAACTTGAATTAAAAAATTATTTATTCTGAGGTTTTTTTTTTAATAAATAAATAAATAAATCATGCGCTAATTAATTATTGAACTAGCAGATCATAATTATCTCATAAAATTAAAATCTCTATAATTAGTTGTGAGATTAATTAAAATTAAAGCTAAAGCTGGGATTAACCTGATTCATTTATGGGGAAATATTTTCCGGATGCATCTCTTTTCCAGTTTTTGGTGAATCCATTCGTGAAATGTATCGCCGTGCGAGGAATCGTTGCCTATTAAGTCAAACCCAACTGGTTAGGAAACTTGCACTTAATGATATGTAGCAGTTGCAACTTGCAAGCTACTCGTGCTTTTCCTTTTCAGTTTGTTTCTCATCGAACAGAAATTGATTTGCCCTTAATTTTTTTTTAAATAATAAAATTATCTGTACAAAGATTATATGAAATGAATTTTTTATTCTCAATTTTCTTTTTAAGCGCTTTATATTTGGTCGAAATTTTTATTCGCATTTAAGTATTTGGCACGAGTCCAAAGAAAAGTGAATGTGGATTTTTTTTAAAGAAAAAAAAAAGATCAAGATTTTTTTGCCTATTATATTTTTCTCATATAATGTCCGTCTTTTTCTTTCCCTCAATTTTTTCATTTATTGGGAAGGAAAATATTTATTGGGCAAAAAAAAACAGTTTCAATTGGAAAAGAGATGCAGGAATAAAAATTTAACTTGAATTACAAATTTGATTTTCCAACCTGATGCAGCCAAAAGTATTCACTTGGTTTTTCAGTGCTTAATCGTTAATGCATTCGCATTGTTATTTAAGAAAATTGATCGTAATCAGTGCGCCTTAACCTCTTTCTCTGGGTATAATCAATATATTTGTGGCCTAATAGCAAATTAGCTGGCACGATTTATATATAACAACTAACTAACATAGTTTAATTGCTATCCTTGTCAGAGACATTAATTAGTTTAATTTCCACAACTCATCAGATCTTATGAAGCTTTTTTGTTTTTTGTTTTTTGTTTTTTGTTTTGTTTTTGCTCAATGATTATCATACCAAGCTTTGTTTTTCCCACTATACTTAAATAACACCAATAATACCTACCTCCTATCGTAGTGTAGTGTACAATGCTCTACGGTGCAAAAGATTAGAATGTGTCAATCTAATAATCTCTAATAGTTTGTTTTTGAATCATCGTAAGAGAGATAAATTATGATAAATCTTTGACCTTTGAAATTAATAATCAGCACATAAAGAGACGACATTTTCGTATTTGTGCGAGATTGATTTATTATATTATAGTACAATGTCTGTAATATATTAACCATTAGACCTTTTTTACTAGAGTAATTGTACAATACTCCTGGTGCAAAAGGTTGGAATCCGTCAACCTAGCGGCCCCTATCAGTCCGTCTCCGGATCATCGTAAGAGAGGTAAATAACGGTAAGTCTTTTAAACAAACTAATAACTAGCGTGATATGAATCAGACTTTCACATTTGATCCGTTGGAGGCAGCAATTGTACAATACCCAAACGAATAACAAGAGGATTAGAATGAGCGAATATTATAGACTGCGCTCTAAATTTACTGAGTCGATTGGCTGACAGTGACGGTACGAATGCTTTAGCTGCATCACATTTCTAGTGCGACACTGGGTGGCGGCACTGATTGGGACTGCCCAACGAGTTGCAAAGGTTTTGTTTTTACCGAGTGATTCGCACCTCGCAGCGACCGCTTCCTTACAAATTCAACGAATTCGATCATATATTTTTCAGAGTTTAATTAATTAAAACTGGAATTCTGTTCATCCTGCAGTGTGCTATTCTTTTGACCTTTTTCTAGATGGCAAAAACAGGTATAGGCAAAGGCTGACCAGCGATCGTTGTGGAGATTGGTTTTGCTGAGTTCTCAAGAGACCACATTGGATTTTTGTACAGCGTGTATGTCTGCCTGGGAGCTAGGATTTTTTTTTCCCCACTAACAGTCAGCGAACCACCAATGGTTGTTGCTCAACGAAAGATTATTGGAAAAATTCGATGAGCTAGAGCATGCGTTGAATGTTTAAAAAATTAAAAAAAAAAAATAGAAGCATAAGCATGTTTGGATGAATTTGTGCTTTCATATGTATGGTTGATGCTCGAAAGATTTATTCATCTTGGATCCCAAAAGGAATTTCCATCATTGAAACACGCTACTCAAAACATTTCCTGTTCTCTATCAATTTCAGATTTTCATCTTAAAGATTTCATGACGCCCACATTTACGTCTTCTCCTTTTCCCTTCGCTGGATTTAGAAACACTTCTCTCATCATTAATGTCGTAAACTATAGTTCTAGGTTCTTCGCCGCCTATGGCTACTTGTCTTCTGTCACTGAATCAAGTAAGACATCTAAACTTGTAGCCTTAGTGAGAGAAATTATTCTCATTTGCAAGGGAGAAGCCTCGAGATCAATCCCTTCTCAGCTGAAGCTTTAGACATGTTCCTTTTACCAATAAGATGGTAGATTAATCTCTTTGGATTGATCTTGCATATGAAAATTGATTAGAGAAGGTCGAGTAGAAAATAAGTTGCTATGCTTTGAACATACCACGATCGAAATATAGACAATTCATTCGATAGAGCCTTGGTTCCTTCTATAATCCTCAATGCCAAGACAATAATGATATAATTCAGACTAGGCCGGATCCGATTTGTCCTTGGTATACTTCGACTGACAAACTCCTTCGCCAACCATGTGCTTTCTTCTGAGAGCAAGTGAAAGCTCGCATCAAGGTCCAAGCTCAACAAATGCACGTGGGATTCATATTAGAAGGCTCGAGATAACTTTCGGGTACCAAACAAGCAGAGAAATTCCTAAAGATTTAACTCTCTAATAATATTATTAAATAAACTCGTAGTAAAAAACGATTATATTCGCCTTCAATGTTTTTCACCGTCGGTCCTTTGATAATGATGAAAAAAGATAAATCATAAAGAAACTATACTCTTTGATCCATTGATTAGAAACAACAAAAAGCTTTTGAGGTCGGATGAAAAATTTAAATTTCATGTCTAGATTGGACTCCTGTCAACTTATAACGACATCTACACTACTTTAACTAATAGACCCTCCGAAAAGACAATATTACTAAATAAACGGACCATGGTTAACTGGGCGATACACACAGCGACATGCCAACTAACAAACTGGTGGATGACTGATAATCCAAAGCCAGCCAGTTCCACGAGACTCTCTGTCGGCATGCATAGAATACACTGCATGATGTGGAAACACCAACGGCTGGACACATCCGTCTGCGGTGGCTGCAATATTTGCCTCGCTGCACATGCCTTCATGTGCTGGGTTGGCCATAAAGGAGTATATTTGGCTGTTCTTCTTTTGAAGCATATGGGCGTCTTCACACCCCAAATGATTTAAACAAGCGGAAAGCCTTGAAATGAGACAAGGTGTCACGCCTCAGGATGGATTTGTCAAAGTTGTCCATCCACAGAAACATTATACGCAATACGTGCGCGCACAAGTGATTGACAGAGGAAAAGCTGACAAAACTCTTCCAACTAACACAGATGTCATCGAGAGAGATAAATTTACACATCGGACAAAGATCAATTCCAAAGACAATCTAAAATCCTACCCCAAATACAAATGACCATCTATTACCTTAACAATCGCATCCACAGAGTATAATTCTCCCATAATTTACTCCCTCTCGAATCCTAGAAAGCCGCTAGAATGTGGAAGGGCGTATATATTGAAATGAATAAAAAGATACTGAGATTAATATTTAATTTTTAAGCGCATGATCTGCAATGGATACGAGGTCGTAACTCAAAATGTATGTCTGTATCAAATGCATGTTGAATGCCTTGCCAAATTACTATCAAAACCAATAACAATCTTAAGGCCTCATTAGCAAGGTCATTGGAAAATGGAGAGGTTAAATATCATGGATGAATAAATAAATAGGTCCTGAAAAAAAAAAGAAAAGACGAATGACACATTAAGCCAGCTCAACTCAATTAGTATGTCTGGTCCGATCTAGCATTGGGCGTGAATCCAGTGCAGGGGCTTGAGGACGAGACTGGCTCCTACGAATTTAACCCTCACAGTCGGCTAGCCTTTGTTGCAGGAGGGAATTTCACATGGAATCTCAAGTGAGTATTTCTCGGTGAGCAAGAGTTAAATTTTCACTCGATTTGGATGAAACCAAAATAGTGACTGGGAAAGATTTCTCATCCATTCCATCATCACTAAGACTATGCCTTGGTACACATCAAGAAGGATATAAAATTTTAGAACTTACCTTTATTATCCATCTATTCAATTTTCCTTCCAAGTAAACAGGTCCAGACCCAATAATCTGCCCATCTCTAATAAACGAAAATTCCAACATATCTACATATTTGAGCTTCAGCATCAGATCTGTTCTACCTTTATTGCTGACATAAATTCAAGCGACAAAAGAAACGCGGATAAGAATATAAATACATTCACTATTTTATGCTCTTTTCACCACTGATGGGGATGCCTAGCAAGATCATTACTGCCGAGACGGATTTCAATTGCAAACCCTTTCCAGCTGTCTTCAGAAAATTTTCAGAGGAAACAGATGCTAATCCAACGTAGAAACAACAAACATTAAGCCTCACAGTAATCGCTAAATAGAAATTGTCAGGAGATTGAAGATTGAGAAGCAAAAGCAAACAAAAAAGGCCAATATTAGAAGGCAGTTTATCGTGGAAATATTTGGCAAAACAAAAAATTGAATGACATACTTCACCCATTCCACTATAGTATCCAGTAGGCAGTGGCAGTCTCTAAACAGTAGCTAGTAGGGAGTTGAAATTATCATGAAAGAAAAGGCATGAAAGAGAAATCAAAATAAGTAACTCTACCAGAAGCAAGAGTTGTGTTGGGTCATAGATTTCATAAGTCATTATGATAAATGGCATAAATCAATTCCTTCAGAATTTGAATCTTAATTTTGTATGAATCACTAAAGCCTGGAACCCCATCAAAATTTGTCGATTAAATGTTCTTTTGTACTTATGCCTACATTCGACTGATCTTGCTTGCTATGAACCTTAATAATCAGTAGTAATTGTCACCTTCATTCCCTCTTCACAGTTGTAACTAATACTCAACCAAAAAAGTACTATGAATCTAGTAAAATATACATAAGAATTTTATTGCAGGTAATTTAATTGTTATCATAAGTTGTATAAGAGATAAAGATTGGCTTGAACCTTTTCAAGTACTAATCTAATCTGACTAGTAATAGTTCAAACAAAGCTAGGTACACAAATATATGTCGATAGTTGTGACATATTTACTATCTTAAGTTCATAAGAAGATGGGTAATTTCCAAATTGTAACAGCAACACTGGTCCAACAATTTCCAATATAGTAACATTGGATATCTTGACAGTTGAGACATACCAATAAAGGAAAATCTTGCTTTAACATCAAACAGTAATTAAGTATGAAACTGTAATAATAGTAAATCCCACCCTGCTACAAGAAATACCGAACAGCCTTCTTAGACATGCTAATATAGAGGGACCTCACACCTAAGTACCTTTACATCTTGGGTTGCATTGGGCTTTCCCTTGAGCTTCTACATTGAATAAGGGATCAATCCTGAGGTTACCATTTACTTCCTTTTAATCCACTTGGAGAGTCCGGAGGATTAATATGAAGGCACAACATCTCACCTGCAGCAATTTTCCCAGCATAACTAACGTACACTCCCCCCCACCCCCACATGTCATCTCCCCCCACCACCTTAAAGTGCTTTGACATTCAGTTGACTCATTCAAACAAAAGTAGTTTACTATCTCATCTGACTAATAGATTTACAACAGACTAAAATGAAGATGACTGACGTAGTCCATGGTCCACTTAATCAAACTACACAACTTGCAAAAAATTTTCATAACACCCTGCTGCATAATTTATCCACCGATTACTAAAAATTATAAGTTGTTTTTAGTATAGTGTTATTTACTACCCTTTCAGCACAAGTAACTTGCAAGAACTATACCACAGGCTGGGATCAGGCGCCCAGGCAAATCCAAGGGGCATAGTTACCCAAGAGCCAAGGTAGAGAAATGCTGTAGGTAAACAACCCAGGTGGATTCAACAACACAGTCTATGAAACATAATAAAAGAGAGGAAACAGAAACAACAAAAAATAAAGTTGCTGTATAAAATTAATAAAAGGGCAGTTAAACCCATTTATTCTTCCCCTAATTCCATTGTACATTTAACAAAATGAGATAATTGCACCGACCTTGTTCTGATCTAGCATGGCATATGATACACGAAGTTGAAAAGCTCATCAGTAAACTTTCAACTATTTGGAAAAAGAATATACAAGTTAGCAAAACACTAGAACCAACTTAATGAATTTTCATGATGCCATGGTTGAGGATCAGTTCAACATGTAATACAGTAATACCAACGGTAATGCAATATTGTTGCATAATTTGACAGGAGTTATGACTTCTTGTACTGTTTGACAAAACCTAAAATAGATTACAAATAAGCAGTGTATCTAGATTGATCTTGAGCATATTATATTTAAGGAAATAGAACCTATATCCATTTTTAGAATTAATAATCCACAATGTAATTGTAGTTCTATTGTGCAAATTGGCCTAAAAAGATTTACCAAAAGGGTGATAACCAACTGCCAACAAACAATAAGCCAAGGAGATGCATCAAAATGAAGAGAAGTAAAAAAATAATACTAATAATGAATGATGCAAGGGATCTACCTTAGAATGTCGATCACCTACCACCCTCTTACCAGCGACCAGTCAACGCACATGGCCAAAGATCAAATGTGAATATGTTGCATTTTTACCATCAAGTGATTTTGGAAATGTAAATACCAGCAAGGAACAACAGGTAAATTTCACTAGAAATCAGCACAAAATTCCAGATAGCCATCTAAAGAAAACTACAAATAGAAGATCAAGACGGAAGATCAATCGAATTAAGTTAAATGCAAAAATAGAATCGAGCAAAATTTAATATGGTTCAAAATGAGTTCGATCTATAAGATTGGAATTCTAAGGTCCAAAATCATGACAACCAAGACAATAAATCTCAGAGGAAGATAAAAATAAATCAAGGTAGCATATCTACATCCGTCACATCTCTGAGAAATTAAAAGTTTCGCTTCAAGCTCCAAATGGAACAGCTAGAAGATTGACAAAACCAAACCAACAGTTCATAGTGAAAGTTAAATTCCAAATGCCATCAGCGAGGACATATGTTCAAAGCCAAGGAGAGGTAACAAAACAAAAAAAAATAAAAAATGCAGTCACCAAAATCCATACATCATAACAGCGATAAATCAAAAGTAGTTTCATAATTCAAACAACCGTTGCATTGGAAGACTGTCTTGGTATCCAGCGCCAACAGACATTGAAAAGCCATGCGTTCTTTAAAGAACATGAATATCCGCAATCTCAGAATGAAACTAGAAGACAGAAAAAAACAATTAGCAAAAAGCCAAAAAAAAGGATAGGAATCAAGGAAAAAAGAAAAAAATCAGTGTTTTAGACCAAAATTATAATCATTATGAGTCCATTGCAAATGTTATGTTTATATACCTAAATTGGACCATATCCACCCATTGGTCCCGTTGGTGGTCTGGACATAGGAACACCCTGGTAAGAACTGCTACTTCCACCTTGTTGAGCAACTTGTTGAATTCCCTGAAAACCTGATGGGCCTTGGAGACTTGGTGAACTTTGAAAAGCAGTAGCTCCTTGAAACCCTGTAGATCCTTGAAATCCTGGAGGCCCTTGATATGGAGTGCCTCCCATCCCATAGTTTGGAACCTGCGTCACCTGAGGAACAGCTGCCGAAGGCACGGATAGCTGGCTACCAGACGCACCAAATGCAGCTGCAAATGCAGGGTTCAAGGAAGCAAGCATGGCAGGTGTGATCCCAAAAGATGCTGGATTTTGCCCAGCTGCTGCAAGTAGCGCAAGCATTGCAGCATTTGGCTGAATCCCCTGGCCAAAGGCTTGTGCACCAGCCATGCCAAGAAGCCCTTGCCCCCAAATTGCAGCTTGTTGTAACCCCATATCTGATGGAGTGCTTGCATAACCAGATCCATTGAGAACTCCTGTGCTGGAAGCCACATTTGGTGGAGCAGCAGTATTCTGGTTGGGTGCTGCCTTATTCTTGCTATCAGTGGCCCGTTGGCAATGAAGCAGGTGGCCCTCAAAATCTTTTCTTGGCTCGTCGAGGGCCCTTATGGCACCCTCCGCCGTCTTGTAGACAAAGAGAGCATACCCTTTTGACTTCCCAGTGTGTCGATCAAAACCAATCGGACCCTCCTCAATCTCACCGTACTGGGAGAAGAAACTGAGGAGGCGACCACCGTCAATATCTGAGTGAACGTTCCCTACGTAGATCTTCCTAGATAAGTTATCCTGATGGCCAGCACCAAGGCCAGGACTAGGGTTTTTAGGCTGCTGCACGACCACGTTGTTTTGATGACCGGGATGAGCGGAGGGGCCAGCGGATGCGAGCTGACAGGAGGTCATGCGATTGTCGATGAGCTTTTGGCTGCGGCGGAGGGCACGGCGAGCAGAGCTGCGGTGGCGGAAGAGGACGAAGCCATACCCCTTGGATCGGCCGCTCGCCTTGTCGAAGATAACGCGGCAGTCGTCAATGTCTCCGTAGCTGGTGAAGGCGGCGCGGAGTCCCTCCGCAGTGGTTTCCCAACCGAGGCCGTGGACGAAGAGCTTGCGGTGGGAGGGGTCGACGTCGGCGACACGGCGAATCTCGGAGAGGGTGGCTGGGTCGGAGGCGGCGGCGGCGCGGAGCAGACCGATAAGCTGTTCTCTAGAAAGCGGTTCGAGGAGCTTCATGACATCATCTTCCTCGTCGCTGCTGTCCTCGTCGTCGGAGGGAGGGGCGGGTGTGTATACAACGGGCTGGTGGTGAGCCTGGGAGTGGGCATCGGGAGGCAGGAGGAGCTCGTCCTCTTGGTCCACCTTCCTCTTCTTGGTCGCCGTGGAAGCCATGGGGATGGATGGAGCTGTGCCAGTAGGGTAGGGTTTTACGGTTCAAGTCGAAACTCACCTTCTTCCGTCTGCGGGCCTGAGAATTTGGGCCTTCTCCTCTCTTATTTGCCTCATATTAAGAGGGGCACATTAACTTTTTCAACGAGTGCAATGAGATTTATTTGTTTTCTGTTTCTTTGTTTTTTTTTTATACCAAAATACAGATCTTCTCTACTTATACAGGCCGTCTAATTTAATAAGACCAAACCAACAAACCCTTTGAACTTTCTTGTAGAAAAAAAGATAATTATGTTCGTTCATACATTTGGTATACGTAATATAATTCGGATTATATTACAAAGTTGATTACTTTATTTGTTATCTTTTTAAAATTATAATATCATGTAATCTGAATTACAAAATATACTAAAATATTATAACTGAATTACGAAGTAAAATCCATGTAATCCGATTACATTCTAAACCGTAATTTAAAAAATTATCGGATGCTCAACAATCGAAGTTGATCATTGTTGTCCGTTGCTGCCATCAATCATTGACCGGTTGTCGTCGTCGCCGGTCGGTTGTAGGCCCTCGTCGTCGCTGTCCGTCAGCCGACTGACTGATCGACCGCTCTCCTCCACCACCACCGATCGGTCCCTACCATCTTTATAATGCATATCAAACAAAAGAATATAATTACGTTTATAATCCAATATTACATACAATTTTTATCCAAACATAGTAATGTAATCAAGATTACATTACGAACTTGATTACATTACAAACATAATTACATTATGTCATATCAAACATAGTCTTAGTGTCTTACATCGTCGATCTCTTTGTGATGATGAAGGAAGATAAATTATAAGGGACTATAACCCTTGACTCATTAAAAACAATGGAAGACTTCTGAATTCGGATGAAAATTTTAGATCCTTATGCACATCGAGATTTGATCTCTACTCATTGATAATAACATTGTTCTAGCCAACATATCATCGCGAAAGGACAACCCTTGAACTTTCTTAACTGTACGCTACTATGAAAATAGACTGTGTTTGGTTATCCTTCTTCACTTCTCTTTTTTTCCCGCATTTTTCTTTTTCTGAAAAATGAAAAATGATTTTAAATCATTTTTTATTTTCCAATCAAATATAAACTGTGTTTTTCAAAAAATAGAAATGGAAAATGTCCAACCAAATATGTTTTCTATATTTTTTTTATTTTCCACAAAAAATGAAAACAAAAAACGCTCCAACCAAATGCCCTCTTAGATTTTTAAATGAGTCATCAGAGATATTCATTTAGCTAAATTCACAAAGGCTTCGTACTCGTATGGATTAAGATTCATCTAGCCCCCGTGGGAAGGGGCTAGGGGCTAGCGTATACAGAAAGTTGCACAAATGGACAACGGATTAATCCCTCGCAAAAACAGGTTTCATCCCTCCATACGCTGATTATTAATCTCAAGGGTCAAAGATCCACTATGATTTACCTCTCTTAACCGGCCCGCTGCGGGTTCGGGTCACGGTCCGGTCGTGGAACCACGGCTCGGCCCGGTCCGGTTCGGCCAAGTTCGGGTCGGGTCCGGGTCCGGGTCCGATCCGGTCCGGGTCCGGGTCCGATCCGGTTAATCGTCGTCTTAGTTAAATAAATAAAAAAATAAAAAATGATGTAAATAATTAAAATAAAAAAAAATCACAATTAAACTTATAAAAACTCTATCAAATATTTCATTATCTCAATACAAAATATATTACATCTTAGACTTAAATAAAAAAAATCTATTACAATAAAAAAATCAAATACATTTCAGTCGTATTCGGTATTTCCTCCCGTCGTCGTAGTTCCGGATGTTCCTTCTGTTTCGTCTTGGTCTTCTTCGTCACTTTTAATATATTGGGTTCGACTTGCGACTTTTGATCAATCATCGAGTAAACATTGCGCTCCAAAATTTTCCGGCTTTAAACTAGAACGCTCTCGCCCAATGTATTTTCTCCGATACTAAAAGCTTGTTCCATCGCAATGATTAAACCGGACAAGCTAGAATTTCTTTTGCCATTATAGATAAGATTGGAAATAATTGAGTTATTTCGACCACCATTTTAGAATGTCGAAGCTTTCTTCATCCGCATCACTAAAATCAAAAGAAGTGGTCAATAATTCTCAAGTTCTGACCGAACTTGAGGATCCTCGTGGACGCTTAGTCCGTTGCCTTAATAACAATTGTTCTTTAGTGAGTTTAGAAGTAATAATACTAGTTGTAGTGGATTGATGTGTTTCATGTCCAATAATTTGTTCACCATATTTAATGTTATATTCATTATAAATATCATGTAAATGTGTTTTAATATTAAACAAAATCAAAGGAATATTAGGAGCAGCTTGTAATAGGACTTAAAGATTCATAATATAATGCTAACATATCTTGCAAACCATCTAATTTAAGTCTAGGATCTAAAACAAAAGCACATAAAAATGTTTAAGAAATATTTTTCCCATTTTTCTTTTATTACATAAATACATTGAGATAAATAAGTATCATTTGATTGAATATGTTCATTAAAAATACATGCAATATTACAACAATGTGTTAAAACTAAATGTGAAGTTGGATAATAAACACCTGATAATTGGTCACTAGCATCACTAAAAACTTTTAGAATTTCACAAATACTAGTGCATATATTCCATTGATTTGAAAACAAATAAATATCACGTGATTGAACATGTTGATGAAAAATATACATAATAAATCTTTATATTCAAAAGTAGATAACAATAATTTATAGCGAGTTGGAGCGTCAACGCTGTAAACCGCTTTAGGCTTCATGCCAATTAATATACAAAATTTTCTCCATACTTTCATTACTTGAGGATGTGTCCATAAATAATGAATTGCACTCCTAATTGGTTGAATATGTGATCCTAAATTTATAAGTCCATCTTTAACACACAAATTTAAAATGTGACATGTATACCTAATATGAAAAATCTTCCACCTATTGATGGTTTACATATATCAATAAGTTCTAATACTAGAGGTATTTGACTAGCATTATCAAAAGAAATTGAAAAACTTTAGAAGTTAGACCATATTCTTCTAAAATAATAAAAATAAGTTGTGAAATATTTTGTGTGGTGTGTTTCGTTAAAACATCTATATGCTAGCAATCTTTTTGAATGTCCCAATTATTATCAATCCAATGACAAGTAATACCCATATATGAACAACTTTGCCAATGATCACTCCAAATATCTAACACAAAGAAACTTTATCGCTTAAACTAGAAAATTCTTTAATCAATTCTTGTTTTGTTCTAGGACTAATTTTAAAAGTGTACGTTTTAGAGTATTTCTTGGGATACGTTTAATAGAAGGATTTGCACTTGTAGAAAGCCAATTTTCAAAAGATAATTTATCACTAAAACTAAAAGAAAGTTGTTCAATTGCACAAAATTTAGCAGTTTCTTCTCTAAATTTAGTTTCGTCAAATTTAAAGAGTTTAGATTCGTTACCCCAACCCGATTGAGAAGAGAATGTCGGAATTTGAGTTTGAGAACGATCAATACCAATTTCCACCGGATGATTTCTCTCCACATGTCGAGTAAGGGTTCCGTAACCTCCTCCTTGTTGAAATTTGTAACATTTCGAACAATATTTGCATTTTGCTTGCATATCACCGGAAGGGAGCGTTACTTTTTCGAAATGTTTGGTGAAGATATCGGATGCGGGGCGAGGCACTCGAGTTGGTCTTGTAGCCGTAGAACCCACCATCGTACTGGATGTATTGCTCCTACTTTCTTGACTTTGATGATGATGACGTATTTGAAATTCATCATCGGAAATATCAAGATCGTAGTCGGCGCCGATATCGAATGGAGGTGAATTGCCGCTTTGCTCGAACTCGAACTCGGGCGGTGGTAGCATTATGCTCTTTCCCTTTCTGGCACCGGCCGCACCCTTACGACTTGATCCGGCTCCAGACATTTGTAAAAATATGACTTGAGAGTTGAGACTTGAAAGCGGAATGAGAATTAGAGAAGAGAAGTTGTGATTTGTGAAAAAATGAAAGGGAATGGAGGTGTATTTATAGGAAAAAAAAAACTTAAAAAAAAAAAAAATTTCCAACGGCCGACCCGCCGGGTCCGGGCCGGGCCGACCCGCCGGGTCGGCCGTTGCACAACGGCCACGAAATCGTGGCCGTTGATCATCAACGGCCACGAAATCGTGGCCGTCGGTTCTTTTTCTTTTAAAGCGACCACGGGTCGACACTGCGCTCAACACGCACGCGCGCGACACGCCCGGTCGTGATGGATGAGAGCAACGCGCCTGCCCGTGAGAGCAACACGCCGCAGTGCCAGTGTCGTTATCGTGAGGAAAGCGGCGACACGCCAGTGCATTTGCGACACGCCCTGCCCGTGTCAGTCGACGACACGCCCGTGTGTCAGTCACGCCAGAATGCCCGGGCGCATTGCACAGCCAGACGCCCGTGTCATTGTCGCGATTCTGCCGTGTCGTGTCGACACGCCCGTGTCAGCGACATGCCCGTGTCATTGTTCGGTCGGTTTTAGGGACCGGACCGCCTAATAGCGGTCGGTCGTCCGAGTCAAACCGTTGACCCGGGACCGTTGACCACGGTCGGTTCTTGAACTTATAATGACCGAGAATGGATTGATAGTTAGATTGTATTTTTACAAGAATTAAGATTCATCTAACTTCTAGCTCATAGTGACACATTGATGCCTTGTTAAACAAAACGTGGACTCATCGTATTAACAACCCTCCACGATAGTTTTCCACGATTGTCCCTAATCATTGGAGGGAGATAAATCAATAAAGCTACGCCTTTGCAATTTTGAGGGAAGTCAGTGGGAGAGAAGAGAATCGTTGAAGGGGAAGAGAAGAAGGATCTATGTCATTAATAAATTGATAAAGAAAGAGGTAGAGAAGTGTTGCCTTCGCCTTCTTCACCTCAAAGCTCAATGTGGCTTCCAATGTATTTAAAACTCCCAGTTCCATGCCCCTCGAAGCAGTCGACTGTTGATGTTGATGAACATTGCCCGGTAGCATTCTCTCTTTTATTACCTTGTCATTTGTCTGCATTTGTTTATTAGGTAAATACTTTGTACATCCTAGAATACAATTTTTGTAGGATACAACAATAATAAATAACAATCAAATCTTATTCCATTGGACTCTATCCCATACAATTTTATTCGTAGCATGCAGAAGAAAATTATTTTAAACAATATAGGTAGGATCTGAGGCTTGATTGCATAACCCAGAACTATAAAATCTTGCCGGTAGAAGATATTCCTGGCAAGGCACCTGGAAAAACAAGCATGCTGATCTTCCAAGTCCCAATACATTAGCCATAAACGGAATGAATGGTAAAACATCTTGTACTAGAAATAACCACAAAAATAAGAACCTTCACAACCTTTGTCCTTTATGCTTATTATCCCAGTCAAGCCTAACTTTAGTCACTTGATACCTGACTCAAAACTTCTTGATGTGGTCAGAATGCCGCTCCACAAGAATGTCAACGAGTTCCATCTCCAAGTCGTGATCCTTTGCTTGACTGCAAACTTTCGTTTTTCCACATCTCGTGACAACAGTGACTTCCGACTTATAAGTTGCCAATTCATTTGCCACGACCACATGCATACCATACTTCCTCATGGCCGTGTCAGCTTTCTGAAGCAAAATATCAGGATCTGTTTCCAACTGTTATCCAGAAATAAAGACAAAATTGATGATGGCAAACATTAAAACAAATCATTAATGTGAATTTTCCCACAAAACATTGTCGACCAAAATATAACTTCTCATTTTCTTTTTTTTTTTAAAAATCACTAGGTGGTCCTGTGCACCAATCTGAACTCCCAGCTCTAAAAAAAAAAAAGGTTAAATCCCTCGAACTTCAGCTTTTGGCGGAAAGTCTAGATCTGGCTAGCTTACCCCTAGACCAAACAAGTGCTGATGGAACTTCTCATTTATCTTAATTGAACTTAACCGTGTCGTTTTCCCTACGGAATTGCAAATATTATGTGATCGAAGCATGGACAAGAGTTCTAACCTTGAAGGAGATGCAAAATGCCGCTGGAGCCCAGTCCTTCCTAATAACAGAAAGCATTTTAGGGACCTGAGTCAGCCGCATGTCAAGGGGACCTTCCGCAGACTGGATCTTATGTTTTGCCTGTGCAATCAACATTAGGTTGAAAAAAGAAATGAAATTGATTACGAGTAATGATGCTAAGCCTATTTTACTAGTTCAGTTGAGCCAGAGTTGGCAATTGGTCATGCCAATCGTGTTAATTGTATCACAAGTGAGTTGTGTAATTTGTGTAAATATGAAACTCTATAAAATATGATAAAGCTAACTTGATATAACTTTATCATGAAAAATAATTGAAGAGTAAATAAAATTATATAAAATATGAAAAAAATAATTTTACATGACCTGTGAGCAATACAACTTTTTAAAAAGTTAATTTACACGATAAAAACAATAATTGAAGAGTTTTAAAATTAATATACTTGGTAAACCGGTCAATCGTGCCATCCATTTACATTCTTAGTTCACTTTCTGATTGTCGATAATTGTGGTTCAAGTTGATGCAAGCTCAAGTTTATCAAACTAGTCAAACAAGCAGCTAGTCCTGTTAATTTTCTACCTCAGGAAGAAACAAGAGACTGAACCATGTATAATCTCACTATTAATAACAAATCTAGGAAACATAAAGAAAAAGGAAAGATCACAACAAATCACCAAACAGCTTCTGGGAGTTTTCCTTCGTAGAGTAAATAGTTATTGGGCCTAATAAAAGAAAAAGAATGACAAAGATATCATATAATAACTAGTACAAAACAATTCTTCAAAGCTTCCAGGATTTCCACTGTCAAGGCTCTATCCTTGGACTTTCCCTTGCAAATATTCATACTTGGGCTTTCCCTTGCCAAGTATCCATACTTAAACTTTCCTTGTTTGCCTAGCATCCAGTCAACAGTGACCCGCCAAGACCTCCACTGCCAAACTCAATCTCCTTGATCATCCAGGTCTTCCCTTGCCTAGTCATCTGGTCACTCTTGACCTATCAGGACTTCACTCTCCTCGTACCAGGTGTCCGGTCAACCTTGACCGACCTAGACTTCCCTTGTCAACTTCCAATTGGATTTTCCAACACTAAATGCCCGGTCACCCTTGGCCGACTTGGATTTCACTCATCTCTATATGACTACATATGTCTCATACCATCCCATAGTCATACTTTCATCTACACTCAAACAGTGTCAAATATCAAAACACGACTCAAGTTCTACTCGAGTTTGGTCAATCGTGACCTGAGTCGATTACACCAATAATCTCCCTCTTTTTGATGTTTGACAATACTTTTAAATTAGGTTAACTCATAAATCCAACTAACCTCTTCTTATGCCCAAGCATAACGAAAAGTCCCCAACTTCAGAATTTAAAATTTTGAATTTTGGGGTTTTATATATATTTGAGTTTATAGGACATCTTTATGTACTAAGCATCTTGAGTCTAACTTAAACTCTTCCAACTCTCCCTCTTTGACACACATCAAAAAGTCTCTCATCTTCCAATGAGATCCTTCATTTTCTCCCTTGTATCAAAACTCATCCTAAATGTCTTCATTCTCCTTAGTGATACAATCTCTATCACTAAATGAAAAGCATTTTTTACTTCTCCCCCTTTGGTCAAAAATGCATCCATCATCCCTTGATGGTTACACTCCCCTTAAAGGCTTACTCTCCTAGACCATTGCACCAACAATGTCCTTGGGGAGTTCCTAAGCCTATAGGAATTCTAAACAATCAAAAATAAGGGCAAAAATTCAAACTTAAACTTTAACCTCCCTTAAATTTCGATTCTTACCCTAATAAACTCTCCTTTTCATTTTCAATGAAAGTCTCACCCTTCCAATGCTTGTCTAAGCATTTCAGATGGTTAAGAGTCGTTAGGGTAGCCTAGGGGTGCTGATAAATAGCTAAACAAACTCTATTCAATCGAAATCAAACTAAACAATCGACTATATCAGTCAACAGTCGACTACTTCCTACACCAGTCAACTGATCCAGTCGACTGATTTCTAAAAGTTCAGAAATCAGAATTTCAACTTTTCAAACTGAATTTCATAAATGCATAAGAAAATATATAATTTTTGAAAAATCTTGAAATTTCATATGTATATTACCTATGTCAAATACAATAAGTGAAAAATAATTTTATAATAAAATACCCATTATTTTGAAAGATTGATACAAAGTTCAAAAGTATTGAAACTTTCAATGTTTTTGCCAACTTTATATCAATCTTGTCAATGGTAATTGCTATCAAAAAATAAACTTCACTAAGGTTTTTCAAAATGATTTTAAAACTTTAATTTCAATCATGGTCTATGGACTAGATGTACATGGCTTGTATATTAGCTTTCCTCATGATTTATCCTTATGATTGAATAAGTTCTAAGTTCATATTGATGTACCATTACAAGCACACGAACTTAGCTTATTTCCTAACATCTCACATGTATCTAGGTGTATCAATACACACACATGTCTTCCTAAGGTTTTGTGAGATGTGGGTTTTATTTTTCCCTAATCTAGGGGTTCATGCATTTCTTTCTAGACATATCCAATTTGATTCCTTTATATATAGGGTTTCAAATCAATGTCATTGTCCTTAATTTCAATTTTGATAATTTTAATGCATGAAATGATCATGGCATAAGTGATGTGTATAAATAAGAGCATGTGTCAATGATGCATTATGTCATGGCATAAAAATGATCCTGAGTATAAACATGACATAATTAAACTACGCATTATCATGACATTTTAAAATGATCATATTAAGCATGATGTCATAATATGGTAAGGTAAACAAAGTATGGCAAATATAAAATACAAAGGTATAGAATACCTAAGTTTTAAGCTCAATTGTCATTTGCTAAGTCTTATACCAATTTGCCATAATACCTAATTTCCCTCAAGTGTGTCATAACCCCAAATTTGGCACACTTTTGACTCAACCTACTCGTGTCAATTATACTCCATTTTTCAACTTTTATAATTCAATTGACACATCCTAAATTCCTTTAGGATTAATTTCTTATTTCATTTCCAAAGTATAACAATACCTTAAAAATGTTCTAAAGTGTCGACTTCACTCTGGTTAGGTTAACTACCCATCCATTTGATATTGACACACCCTAACCCATTTAGCGTGAGGAGATCACACTCCTAGGAACCCAATACCTATTAGAGCTCCTTGGATTTTATAAGTATTCACTAGGGATGACCTCCCTTAATACCTTTCTAATCAAGGTTAACTCTTGAGATAACTTCCCTTGTAACCTTGTTAGTGACTTTCCTAGCCTTCTTCGAAGCCTTAGTCACTAGACACTTGTCATGGTCAACTCTAGAGATGACCTCCCTTGTGACCTTGGTTTTCCTAGACCTAGAGCTAGTTCCATAGTTAAATGGAACACTATGGTAAGAGGGCTTATCCACCTTGAGCATAGGCTTATGATCCAAACCTTTCTTGTCCTTGGTAGGTTTCTTCCTACCAACTCCTAGATTTTGACTACTAGATCCTAAAATCAAATTTTCCATTCTCTTTAGAGTTTTTTCCAATTTATCAAGCTTTTATCTCAAAGCTTGATTTTCTATTTCAAATTTCTCAATTCTTGATTTTTTTATTAATCTTTTGGGAATTCTTCTTCGTTCTAGACATATGTTTACCCTTCTTAGGATTAATGCCTTGAATGTTCTCCACCTTTCTATCCTTAGGTGTGGTAGTCCTAAAGTTAATTATTCTAGAATTGTCCTTAGGCCTAAATTCATAGGATTTTGCCCCTAAACAATAGTCCTTATCGCTAGCATGCTTCTCATGATACATAGAAAGTAAATTATTATTAACATACTTCATGTTATCATTAATAATTGTAATTGCATTATTAAAGGCTACCTTACACCTAGCTTTAGGAACTCCCCCTACACTTGAGCTCTTCTTTTTGTCCTTCGTTGGGTTCCTCCCCTTTGGATATTGGGTCTGATAATGCCCCTTTTGTTGGCATCGAAAGCACACTATATGCTCCTTGCTCTTGCAAATCTGGACTCCGGCCTCCTTTGGCTTTTCCTTCCCCTTCGACACTACTTAAGCCTTTTTCTTGATTTTACTTGGACACTTGCTCTTGTAGTATCCTCTTTCTCTGCACTCAAAGCATACAATATGATTTTTATTTTTAATGCATGCATTTGAGTTACCTAAAGAGATGGTAGAAGACTCTTGAATTTGTTCTTGATTTGCTTTGAAGGTAGATGGTTCCTCTTCTTACTCCGGTATCGAGGATTGTCTCTCCTCCCCCTCAATCCTTGAGGTGGAGGCTTCCATGACTTCTTCCTTGAGTATCTCTCAACCTCCGACTCTTTAAGCTCTTGAGATGATGATGAACTTGCTTCTTCGGACTCATCATCATCTTCACTTTGGGTTGGTGAGCATTCTTCTCCGACTTCTCCTTATCTTGTGTTGGTGAAGGATTCTCATAGAGCTTGATCAATTTGCTCCATAGATCCTTTACATCGTCGAATTCTACTAGGCTATACAACAAATCCTTAGGAATTGATTTAGCTAAAATTAAAACTACCTTTTCATTTATCTTGAATTTCCGGATTTGCTCTTGAGTTCACTTCTTCTTCTTGAGAACTCTTCCCTTCTTGTCCATTAGCGTTTCAAAACCTTCCATCAAAGCAAACCAGTTTTCTATATCGCACATCAAAAAATATTCCATTTTACCTTTCCAATGCTCGAAATCTTTGCTGTCGAAGGGCGGTGGAATTTGTGTGTTGTAATCCAATCCATCGTTAAAGTCCATTGCTCTTGATGCTCTCGATGGATCTTCTACTCCTCTAGCGTGTGCTCCTTAGGCGATCAGTCCTTGCAGAGCGTCCTAGCTCCGATACCGCTTGTTGGACCGTTAGCGCGTTAGAGAGGGGGGGTGAATAGCGATCGCTCGTGTTCGTCGCTTCGTTCGTTAGATCATGCTTGTCTACAATAATGTTGGTGCGCACAGCAGAATACAAATAGAAATAAAAGTAAATACACAACACACCACAAGCACAATGCCAGATTTACGTGGTTTAGAACCTACGGTTCCTACACCACGGCCGAGCTAGTGATCCATGCCCACTAAACTCTTCTCCTTCTCGACAACATGTCAGAGGTGAAGAAACCTCGTACAATAGAGCTTACAAAAGAAACAACAACCAAATACAGGTAAAAGCAAATACAAATGCAAAAACATTTTACAATGAAGAACGTTTTTGCTTGATCTCTTTTGGTTGGTTTGGATGCCTTGAAGGTCTGAAAAGCAGTAGTGTTTCCCCTTCAAAATCCTCAGAAAACTGCTACTGAAATCACCATTGAGCTCCTCTTCTTATGGCTTCGCGTCGGGTTGATTTCTGACTGTTGTTGCTCAATAATAACTTCGCCAATCGAGGCGTCGGTCGAGCCTGTCTCACTTCTAACCTGCTGTTGTCGAGCCTCCAGTCGACTGCTCTACCACAGTAGTCGACTGCTCATCGAGGCTACTATTTCTCACATCGCCCAACCTCCCTTCAGACTTCCTGAGCACCAGCAACCAATCGACTGTCTTACACCATCAGTCGACTTCTGAGCACCAATCATCTTTCCCAAGCTCACATTGACCAGTCAACTATCCATACATAGCAGTCGACTGCTGAGCAACTAAGTTATTTGTCGAGTCACACAATGTCGAGCACTCATCCTGAATGTTGAGCCCCACAGCGGGAGTCAACATTCTACTAGACCAGTCAATTGCTCTCCCTACAACAGTCGACTGCTGATCACCCAGTGTGAAAATTGAGCCCCACAGTAGGAGTCGGTCACACTGGACCAATCGACTGGGCAAAACCTCCATTCGACAGTGAAACCTCAAACATGAGGTTTGACCAAGGTATGATTCATTCATACTTGATCAACCACCCTTGGCCTAGACCTAAGTCTTTTAGCCATCTCCATCAGCCTCCGCCCTCAGGGTCCATCCGAGTCCTCCACGACTCTTTCACCCTTCGCGCTAGCCTTCAGGTGCTTCCATCGGCTTCGTCATGCCATCGAGTACCCTTAGCCTAGACCTAAGCCATCAAGGCACCTCCATCAGCCTCACGCCTCTAGGATCCATCCGAGTCCTCCACGATTCGTTATCCTTGCGCTAGCCTTCAGGTGCTTCTATCAGCTATGTCATGCTCTCGGGTCTACCTTTGTCAAGAGACCGTGCCTCCAGAATTTCTCCATTGCCAAGAGGTCGCACCTCCAGGACTTCCATTGCCAAGAGGTTGCGCCTCTGGGACTTCCATTGCCAAGAGGTCGCGCCTTAGGAACTTTCACTGTCAAGGTTCCATCCTTGAACTTTCCCTTGTCAAGTATTTATACTTGGACTTTCCTTTTGTCAAATATCCATACTTGGACTTTCCTTGCTTGCCTAGCATCCAGTCAACTGTGACTTGCCAAGACTTCCACTGCCAAGCTCGATCTCCTTGATCAGTCAGGTCTTCCCTTGCCTAGTCATCCGGTCACTCTTTACCTATCAGGACTTCACTCTCCTCGTGCCAGGTGTCCAATCAACCTTGATCGACCTGGACTTCCCTTGCCAACTTCCAATTGGACTTTCTAACACCAAATATCCGGTTACCCTTGACCGACTTGGATTTCACTCATCTCCATATGACTACGGATGTCTCATACCATCCCATAGTCATACTTTCATCTACACTCAAATACAATGTCAAACATCAAAACACTACTCGAGTTCTACTCGAATCTGGTCAATCGTGACCTGGGTCAATTGCACCAACATAACCAACTTGAGATAATGGTGATTTAAGATTCAGTCCTAGTTTAACAGTAATATTAGTTACTACTTAGTATAAATCAGGTTATTTCTCAACTTAAGCAAATAACATAGAATGCAACCAATTATTCATTCAGAAGTTCAAATATAAAGGGACTTCTATACTTGTACCATATTTTCCCAAGGAACATAAAAATCTGATACGGCAGCAGCAAGATAGAACATCCCAAGTGACTTCAGACAATCCATTGATAGAGCCACCATCTGCAAAATCTGTTCATGAAAAAAAATTGTTTCATGTATTCCTATAATAAATTAGCAATAATAGGATCTGGAAAAATATTATTCACTAGTATTTACATATGGGTGAGTCTAAGAATCCATTAATGAAAAAAACGAAAAAGAAAGAAATTTTGTGAACTACTTTTCCTTTAACACTAAATTGAAGAGACGATGAGATGACTATAAGAAATCTACATTTTTGGTGTCATTGAATAAGACTACATGCTCACTAGTTGATAACACATCTCTATCATTGACAGATTCACCATTAACCTACAAAGTTTTCAAATCTGCTCAAAGCCAGCATCTTGTCACTGAAAAGTCAATTATAGAGGAGACAACATCGAAATAACAGATTCTTCCATTGCAACTATAAAAAATAACCCTTGCTTTGCAGGAACTACAAAGCAATGCAAACATCTCTAACCTGAAGATACTCAAAAATTGTGGTGAATGGAAGTTTCAGCAGCATGTCTCCTGCCTGAGACAAGACAGCCTGTGTTAGCTTCTACTGTCCTTAAAGATAAAAACCATAATTTTTACACTAACTGGATTTGATGAAAGATTATCACAGATACTTCACTTAAAAGGGTTAAACTTTATACCTTTCTATATTCACTTATTGATCTCTTTACGACAAGATCATGTGATTCACTCACTGCAATGATATATCATCAGAAAGATATATTTTCAATATTAAAGTTGGCATCAAAGAAAGGATATTTTGATGAACTCAGATTGCAGTTCAGTGAATAGCATGCAACAAATTGACCAAGTGTTACTCAAATAAGGAATGGGATTTCAGTGAAGTGTCAGTATCAGTGACTGACAGAACCAGGATGCTGATATATGCCTCCAGTTCAACATAATCATCCCACTTCCCCTTCTCCTTGTCCCTCCTGCCTTTTTTCTTTCGGGTTCCCTGCATCCTCCCTCTTCGTCTTCTTCATGTACATCATATTCACATTCCTTCTTCTAGTGTTGCTCCTCTTCCTGTATTTGCTTGTTGATCTCTCTCTTTACAACATTATTGTGTGATGCATTAACTGCAGTGATATATTACTAGAAGGATACACTTTCTGATATCAAAGTTAGTATTAAAGACAGGACTACTGCTTAGTTTAAAGGGATTTTTCTGTACAGATAAAAACAAATTGACCTACTGTTATTAAAAGAAGGAATTATTCCTAAGGTGTTGGTTTTAGTGACTGATTGGACCACTGAGTTGTTATATGCCTCCATTTCAACCTAATCCACCATAGTCCCCTTCTTCCCTCCTCTGTTTTCTTTTTCTTGTTCCCTGACTCCTTCCTCTTCACCTTTTTCATGTGCATCATATCCCCTCTCCTAGTGCCGCTTCAAGAACCCTACACACTGAGCTAAAATAGGACAAGACCTTGAGTATTGAAACGTTGCCACAGCTCCCAGACAAGTGGCTTGGTTGCCTTCTCCATCACTCAGATAGGTGGCATAGCCAATGGTAGGTCTAGCAATTTTCAATTAGGCGCAATGAATATATATACAAGGGTAATAACATGATATCTAGATTACGAGTTGTGTGAAATAAATGTTTTGATATCAATTTATTTTTTCACAAATAATTTTGTCAAAGCTGACTTTTTTCAAGGCCAACTGACCCAACTTCCATATATAGCCCTAACCTTGGGAATAGAAAAGTGCTTAGGGATAACATGGGTCTGGACCAATATTAGTCACTATTAGCATCATCAACTGAGATGTTTATCCGTGATATAAGTCATGGCCATTAAGAACATGATGGTTGGTATTATGTAAGGCATTAGACACTTGCCCAAGCAAATCAACACAATTATCAAGAAAAAATAAAAGATAAATTATGTTTGGTTCAACATAAGATGTAACCCAGAATGTGAAATTGTCCATTTGGTTTGACAAGTTCCATTAAATTCTCAAACATCTACAATTACAATACAAATTACTCATATAAAACAGAAAATTTTGATCTTCTCCAAAAGCTGTAGTTTTAGAAAATCATTTGATATATCTTTAAGAAAAGTGTTTGGACCAACATCCCTTGTGAAATAAAATAAGGAATAATGTTATGTATAATGTACATTAAGAATTATATTAAATATAATATAATATTTTATGTAATTTAACAGTTATACGATAAAAATAAAATATTAATAATTAAATGAACTTAGATTTCTTTTTGTACATTGATTTCATAATTTAAATTCTCAATCGCCTCGAATTATCACACAAATTACTTGTTGGTGAAACATGAAAATGTGATTACGCTGTAATTTTATAATATCATTTAATGTGATTACTTGTTGGGATCCTTCTCCGGGACCCCACATGGTGGGAGCTTCGTGCACCGGGTTGCTATTTAATGTATATTTAAGAAGAGTGTTTGGACAATATCTCCTATGAAATAAAATAATGCATAATATCATGTACATATTATGTGCGTGTGTGTATATAGCAATTCTATTGTATAAAACAATAACATAATATCACTAAAATTTAGTCTTTCTTAGCATTAATAGTTAAATAAATTTAAATTTCTTTTTGACGCCAGCATATAAATTTTGATATGGTAGTTGAAGGGATGCTTGCTCCAGAAAACACCTCGACTGAAGTGGGTGCTTCAGGAGATGATCGTTGAGCATAATTGAGGTGCTCAGGCACCATCTTGCTCTCTTGGGCACTTAAGCACCATTTAATAAGAAAAAATACACCCAGTACACAGAATAATTAGTAATCTGGCTAACCATTACTTCTAGAATCTAATAATATGTTCCAATCTTCATCTAATGTGGCTCTCTGTCAGATGATGGAATTTTCTCATAATAAAAAGATAGCTATCACATTTCAGATTTCCATTTGAGGTTAATCACAGTTTATGATCCAGATAAGTTAGCAACCAGGTGAAATCTGACTTATTTTAAACCACCTTTATGAGATCTTAAGCAAGCAGAAATTTACAAATTTCAAGCGTCATAGACTAGGTTCACTTCAGGCCTACCTCAATTGTCTGTATCCAAAACCATAATTCATCATATTGCAGATTAAATTAACAAGTGTTCTCATAAGTTATACAAAAGAAGAAACACACTAATCGTAAATTGCAGTAAAGGGTCACCTAAACTAGTAACTCACCAATATTATCATACTACAGAATCACAAACCTTTAATGGTTGAATCTTCGGCAATTTCAAAAAAATCAAGAAATGAATCCTGCGGAAGATATCTGCAGTATGGTTGACAGCTGTCCCTGAAACCAGAAATTACTAATGTGACTATGATTTTGATTTTTGTGCTAGGCTAGAGAAGTTGCTTAGCCTAAACTACAACTATCACCATCTAACAACTGGAACTAGTCGACCAACTTGATATAAACACTATGAGATAAGAAAAAATACACACAACCAACTTGAACTTAATATCACCATCAACCAACTAGAACTGGTCAACCAAATTGAACTTAACACTACAACAGGAAACAAAATACACACATAACCAACTTGAATTCAAAAGTATGAGAGGAGACAAAACAAACACATACACATACACACATAGAGAGATAGATGAACATTTAATATTTTACTGAGGAAACAAGAAGGAAAAAAGAAAGAACTTTTACTGGCGATAGAGAAAGATAACAGCATATCCAGCCTTCACAAAGTACCTACAAAACATCAGATGACTTGTTCATGTCCAATTGAAACTAAAAACTATACCCAAATTGATAGAAAAAATCATACTCAGTTGATGCAGCTCCCCTGTGGCCTGAACTGAAATTATCTATGTAGCGTACACATCGCTGCTCTAGAGGGACAGTCGTACCCCCAGAAGTCACACAAACAACCCTAACAGGCTTCCCATTCTCTAAACCATCAATGTGACCCAGAAAAAGAAGAAACTTACTGATAAACTTCAGATTCTAACCTGAACCAAATAGGGTAATCAGTCATTATAAGTAGTCACCTGATGATCTAACAACCCTCTCGATGAATCCCTTTAATTTTTCGAAGATTTGATCACGGTCTTTGAGAGGTGGAGCCATTTTGAAGAAGGACTCCACATCTGATTCTACAGGTGCTTTCGCTCCTTTAATGGAATCCATCAAGCGTGGCAGGACTAAGATTTTAATGGACTCCTGCAATAGGCAGCGAGTTGGGAGAAATAGGGCTTGCTGTAGGGATGAATGGGGAAAAAAAGGTAAAATAAAAAAATAGGGAAAAAGGAATGAGGGGAAAAAAGAAAAGAAATCAGAAAAAAAAGTAATTAGGGAAAAAAATGGGAATGAGAGAAAAGGAAAAAATAAATAACTTAATTAAATACCATTAATCTTAATTCTAATTAAATAATTTTTTATTTTTTAAAAATATATCACTAATTTAATTAAATACAATTGAACCAATCTAATTTAATATGATTGAACTAGATTATGACCAAAACTAAGCTCAATTTAAATTCACTTACCTTAATCACTATACCTACTCATTTAACTCTATCCAATGTTAAACAAACTTACACTCGACCACAAAAACTTAACATTTAGTTCACTTTAGTTTAATGAGTATCTACAAAATTTTAAATAAATAATGTAAAATGTAAAAAAAAAAGTTTCAATTGGATAAAATTTAGAATCTAATCTCGACAAAGACTTTTTTGCATTCTAACTTTTATGAAAGTGAAAAGTAGTGTGAGCAAGCGATGAGAAAATTAGGATTCAATGAAGCAAAATTTATTAGACTAAATTAAAAAATAAGTTTTTTATTTTTTTTTAAAATTTATTTTATTCAAAATATTAACAAAATTATATGATAATCATTATAATAGATTTGTGGTAAATGGATCACTTAAAGGAAAATTAGAAAATTATCTCCAGTTCAAACTGGAAGGATAAAAAATTTAAAATTAATTTTAAAAAAAATCAAATTTGATTGAATCAAATTCGAATTGAACTCTAATTTTTTCTGCTTTTCAAAAATTTTATATTCATACAATAAAATAAATTTAATTATAAAATTTCAAATCTAATTTATGTCTAAATATAATATCTTACATCCAAATTTTGAAAAAAAAAAATCCTATATATCAAATGGACGAATACACATATATTAATAATCAATAATTAGATAAATAATTAATTAAAGTAAAACATTGATTGTTATTATTAATAATATAATTAGATAAGTACCAAAACTGTACCATCATGACATAATATGGTCCTAAAATCATTTCATCCTAGTAAAAAATTAAAACTTCTATACGGTTTGAAATTTTAAACCTTGAAGTATATTATATTTTAAACATGGCTAAAACACATCAAACCAAGTAGAATTGAAACAATCAGCATTCTTTCCAATTTGATTTTGTGAAAGTTTATAATCACCAGGTTTACAAGGGCCTATAACAAATACTGTCTTCTCACTAGATCTTAAATATTTATCTTGTATTGACCTTAGTCCAGGGTGTGATGATAACTCATTTATGTTAAATTATAGTAGAGGTTTTCATTACACCAATTTGAAGTAGTTCTATATTTACATCAGCTTTTGATGTGTTGCCCCTAACGGAATATTGGTGGATTGATAATTGTTTTTGAAAATATTTTTCCATATCTATAGGGGCAAAAGCAATAAAAAAATATTATATGAGAAAAAACAATGAAAACATGTCTAAGTAATTATTGAATTATGCTATATGATAAAAACCTCTGATATCAATAATTAATCTTAAATTCCTAATTCAAAGAGTGCAAACTTGACCCAAGTTGAAGCATAAGTATTTGTTAAACTAGAGGAACTTATATCTCATTCCTAAACACTTGAGAGAAAATGTTAGACGGTGTGACATTTTTTGTAGTCTAGAGAAATTATTTGCATCATTGTCGGTCATTCAAATGCTTCTATTGTTATTCATTCAAGAAGAGTAAAATAAAACTTGCTTGAATTAAATCCTTTTCTTCTATCATTAACTTTACCATTCCACCTTTGGATAAAGGCTCAAAAAAGTATCAGTAGCATACAATAAATTAAACTGGTGGAACACTGTGAACATTACCCAAACATATAAGTAACCTAAAAAAGATTAAAAATTACACAATTTATCAACCCAATAATGTAATGTGACTTAAAGTGGCATAGACTTGAAATCATGAAGTTAACAGTAGTGCTTAAACTTAGTTCACATTTAATGAATTGCACCTAAGAACCTACATATAGCTTATAATCTACTTGGGCCATAACAAATATGAAGAGCAAGAAAGTTAACATTTTATCAGTTTTAGTTTTAGAATGTTGAATAAGTGCAATTACATAATTTGCATGCTTAAATTTTATATGAAAGAAACCTCATTCACTCAGTCAGAAGAAGAGGAGAGAATGAAACGTCTAGTCCTGTTTAATTCAAACAAAAAATCCAAATTTCATAGAACTTACTTTACCATATTGACTGATCCTCTCTTCTGTATAAAATAATATAAAACAAGTACCTAGACCTAACATTAGCGAGTTCTAGTAAGAAAGGTGTAATGGAAGACAACCAAAGGACAAGATGCAGCAACGGGCATATGAAAAAAAATAAGCAATAAGCCAACAACATCTAGTGATATTATGATAGAATTGTTAGCATGAGTACCAGATTAACCATTCTCACTAGGTGACTTGGATCTCCTTTAATCAACACACGCATTAAATTAACCTCGAGAGTTTGGGCTAATTATCACAATAGTTTGACCTAATTTTATTAGAGTATCCCAATCACATGGCCTCTAAATATAAGCAAACATATAACACTAACCGAGATGCATACATTTGTTCCAAAGCAAGGAAATTTCAGCGGATCGAAGGGGAAACAAGAAACCCACAAATCAAGAAAAATCCTAAAAGATAGTTGATAACATTCTAACTGTTGTGGCCGTAATGTTCATCCTAATCCAAAATAGCCGATTCTTTTTTAGTTTCCGGAAATTAATCACACAGATTCTTCTATTGCAAGAGATTAAGTGAAACCCCAAATCCATGGAAGTTAAACGTCTGTATAATTTCAAACAAATAAGCAGTAAAACTGATATCAGACAGTAAAAAAAGAGGGTGCGCGGATAATACCTAATCAAATCCCTCTGCTACGACATTGCTTGCTCTCCGTTTAGGGCTACAGGAGGAAATCGATCGAGGGGATCGCTGGAGCCTGTCTCCCTCGTTAATTTATTTGCCGCCGCCGCCGCTCGTCGGTGAGTATCCGATCGGGCACCGTCGTTGATACCAGTGAGGAGAGGAGTCGTCGATTTTATGGTTTCTTTCTACTTTTATACCAAAAAAACACCGTACTCAAAGCACGTTTGATATACCTACCTAACTACTTTCATATACCTAATTATTTTAAGAGAGCGTTATTCACGCCCTATCAAATATTATATACATTTTAATTATTATAAAAATCTTAAAGGACATTTAGTAGGTAAAAAAAAATTATTTTCTATTCTTATTTTCAAAAAAAAAAGAGAAAATTCATTTGGTTAATATTTTTCATCTCTATTTTTCAAAAAATAAAGAAGAATTTTTTGAAAAATTGAAAAACATAAAAAAATCATTTTTTATTTCTATTTTCGTTTTTCAAAAAAAAAAAGTGCTTTTTTGGAAAATTAAAAAATATAAAAAAATTATTTTCTATTTTCTAAAAAATAAAAACAGAAAATAGAAAATGAAAACTTCTCTGCAAACCAAATGCTCTTTTTAAAATTTCCTTTTCATTTTTCACTTTCTCTATACACGAACACTATAACCCTGAGCATCCATGCTCAACAATTTGATGTCGCTGAGTATTGCCACTGAGTGGCTAAATTACGATCGGAATTCGATCGACGTCAAACTATAATTGATCCGTGGTTGAATTCTGATTAAACTATGATCGGATTCCGACAAAATTATAATCAGAATCGATCGTGATTGTGCCCACCAATTGCCGCAGTACTGTCGGCCACAATTCGATCGAATTTCGACCATAATTCGATCGAATTCCGACTGAAATTCAATCGGAGTTGGAGTCCAACCGAATTATAGCTACCAGCACTGCGATCATTTATGGTTACAATCGTGGTTGATTTCAATCGTAATTCAACTGTAATCCAATCGCAGTATAATCAAAATTCAATGTGGATCGGACCGTAATTAAAATTTAACTTTGAATAATAATGGATTGTCGAGCACATGTACTCCCATACGGAGAAAGCGAAAAACGAAAAGAATATTTTAAGATTTTATAAAAATATATAATACGTGATGAGCCGGATAGTCACTCTCTTATTTTAATTCTCTAAAATGTCACTCTGCTCATTGTAAACCCAAAATTAAATTGTGGAAATATTTTTTTTTTATTTGAACCACACGGATTTTTTTTTCCCTTTAGTTCGGTGTATTTTAAACATTTTTATTTCATTAAACACTTTTTATCTAAAAGTCACTGATAACTTTTTTTTTTTTCACTTGAGCCACGCTGAACTAAGAAAATTTTAAATTTTTTTATACAACTAAGTTTTTGCTTTTGCCTTAGTTCGTTTTTAATTTAGGGAAAAAAATACGATTGGTTTAGGTAGTGCTTCAATAAGAGTAAAAATATTTTAGAGAATAAAATACTCCCTTTGATAAATACTAAAGTTAATATGCGTTTTCAGTATTCCTTAGAGTAACTGTACAATTTGATAAAATTGTCATTTTTTCAATAATATTGAATACATTTTCAAACGACCCCATTTAATCTTATCTTTAAAATGTTTTAATATCTTTTAATTGTAAAATACCTCATTTTTATTTTATTATCACAATACTTTTATTCTAGTTTGTTAAAATGACTATCTTAAATGTTTAAATATGTACCTTAACTTGCAAAATCAAATTTTAGAGCATTCTAATATAATAAAAATTTGAATATCTGCATTTTAGAATTTAGAGATATTAAAATTAAGTATAGACAAAAATTTAATGTACACTATTATTTATTTTAGCATTGTGTTAATGGATGAAATTTTTAAATAAAATAAAATATGTGCTCATTGTATTTTTTTTTTATCCAAAGTATCTTTATTTTAACACTTATCCTTTTTTTAATACTATTTGTAATAATATTAGTCAAAACTATTTTTTGTTATTTTTGTCTAAAACTAATATTATATAAAATATTTTTAACTAAAATTATATCAAATAATTTTTAATCAAAACTACTTTATTATTGATCGAAAGTATTTGATATTGTCCTCAGAATTCCGATGCAACTATAAAACATCAACCGTGTAAAATTAGACATCAAAATTCAATCTCTAACTTCGACGAATTTATAAAAATTTTCTTCAAATTGGATGACAAATCACAAATGTTGGATTGTTGGCTTGTCCACCATGAGCAATTCTCGATTTATTCAAGTGGTCGATGGAAAACTTCCGTATGATTGAATCGTCCACCTTCAAAATTAGTTAGCCCACAAACTTAAATATCCAGTGTTAACTAAATAAAATAAAATAAAAAGTATTTCGATATTAATTAAAATTATTTAAATATTAGTTAAAACTACCTTAAATTAAAAATTGTTATAACTCTTTTAAAATAGATCTAATATTATCATAATAATTCTGATCTTCGTAGTAGTTTTGATTAAGATTATTTCCACTTGTAATAATTTTAATTAAAATCACTCTTATATATATAATTAAGTGATATCATGAGCGACGCTTTACGCGCGCCTACGGATGTGACAGTGTCACCTCATCTCGCCCACGTCGTCTCACAAATTGAGATTCCTTTTTTGAAATTCGATTTCTCACAAATTTCTTTCCCTCGTCAGAATTTCAATTTCCTTCGCATTTTCTTCTTTTTCGGCACAATCCGAGGCTTTTTTTTTTTTTTTTTATTTCCTTCGGCCTCTTTCTTCGAGAATATATATATACACGGAATTAATATCCAGCGGAACTCATTTTTACGTGTCTGTGTATGGATTGGGAATACATAATAACTTAGGGACATTTGATTCGTAGAGAATTTTTTATTTTTTTTAGAAAATAAAAAATGATTTTTTTTTTCAGTTTTTCAGAAAATGCTCTTTTATTTTTTGAAAAATAAAAATGGAAACAGAAAACGATTATTTTTCGTTTTTCAATTTTTCAGAAAATGCTCCTTTATTTTTTGAAAAATGAAGATGGAAAACGCGAACCAAACACGTTTTCTCGTTTTTGCAAAAAATGAAAATAGAAAACAGAGAAGAAAATGCCTACCAAACACCCCTAAGCTTCTTTTCCGCATGCTCTCCATTTTGAATTGCTGGTGATCAACTGGATTCTGATCATAATTTGATCAGAATCCGACCACAATTCGACAAGAATCGAAATTTACCTTGATCGCAGACACCAACAGCTCAAGTGTGGCCGTCACAGTGTGCATCACGAGCGATTGTTGTTACGATCCGATCGCAGACCATGCACATCACAGGCACGATTGCAGTGAGAGGGGCATAATAACTCAATAAGTTCAAAGATTAGATTATAGTACGGATCCAATCTAGACTTTTCGTACGGAGACGATGCTACTCGATATTCCTATTTACTGTTCATTACATGCGATGGACGGTGGATCTATAATCATGCACGGAGCGCACATGATAAGTTACGTAGCATATAGAGATTTGATATGTTATGCACCGTATTCGTGACTCGTTCATAGCTATCCAATCCATGAAATGTATATTAATTGAAAATGCACATTGTCATCGTCGCGGTCCATCATTGCTTGTGCTATAGTTATCGCTTGAAACTCAGTTGACATCTACACCATTCGATCACAATCGAACTCCGTCTTGATCGTGGCCACTAGCAGCCTCAATGTCATGGCAGATCAGGTCGGAATTCAGAGTCTGATCGAATTCGGATGGCCGTCGATCGCAACCTACGGTTGTGATTGGGCTGGTTGGAATCCAACCACTTGTGCTGATGCCGCGTGATAGTATAGCTGAAAATTTATACTCAGGCACGAGTGTTTGGATGAAACTACTGTATATTTCTAGTTTATTCTCGATCGTACGTGCACAAATGCACAGAAACCCATCGGCCGACGTTTCAAACTCGTGCATCCAATCACAGGTTTCTCCGTTTCTACAACACATTTATCAACACGCCTGTCCTCTCTGATTTATTTAAAGCCACATTCTCTAGCTATTCCAATTTAAAAGAAACAAAGAAAGAAAAAAAAACACTTCTCTTTAATTTATCCGAGCTACTTTTTCTGGCTATTTCAATTTAAAAGAGAGAGTGAAAAAAAAAAACCTCTCTTTAATTTATTCAAGCTACTTTCTCCAGCTATTTCAATCCAAGAGAGAGAGAGAGAGAAAAACATCTCTCTCAATCTGCTGAGACCAATCTTTTGGCTATTGTTCTTCAAAGAGTGTAATGCTGTTGCATATTCTCTATATCGATCCCTTTCAGCTTCACTACCGTCTCGACGTGACCTTTGAGAGTGTGCATCTCCCTCAGCCTACAGCAAAACACATTAACTTCCACCCTTTGCATCGGCATCGTCGATCGATCCCTGCTATCTAGTCAATTAGATATTAGCATGCAGTTAATTACCTGGCGACCTCGGCTCGCTTTCTCGCCTGCTCGGCAATCTCCGACATCTCCCTGTAGCTGTAATTGTCGTCAAAGAGGCCTGAGGACTCCGGCTGCAGTCCATGTAAGGACCTCTGAGCCATCGCCCACTGCGCCTCTCTCTCGCCTTTGCCGTAATCCTTCTTCGAGGTGAAGGCCGTCTTCGTTATGGATATGGAAAAAAGAGTCAATCTTTTTTTTTTTTTAATTTTATTTTGGATTGCAATTCCAGTAATTATTAGGTGGAGCAGTAATGCGCGGGCGAGAGGGGTAATATACCTTGTTCTGGAGAAGGTTGTCCCACGCCCTGCCACTGAGACCATAGCGGATGACGAACTTGAGAATGTCAAGAGGGAAGTAGGTAATGAAGCTGTAGAGCCAAATGATAGCAGCCCACCCCCATCCGATGCCGTGGATCCTGGCAAAACCCCATTTGGCATACACAGCGATGCATGTGGCCACCTACAATTTGATTAATTTCGTGGCTAATGTTCAATTCTTACGAAACTCTGTATTTTATGATAGCGCATGTTTAGGATCAAGATGAGATAGAGCTTACGAGTTGCGCAACAATGAAGGCGGAGACCAGCAAGAGACCGGGGCGCTCGATGAAGGACCAGCTCATGGACCTAGTGACGAAGATGAGTGCCTGACTGATGATGCTGACTTGGAGATACAAAGCCGCTGTTAACTCTTGATCGTTGTACCTGATTGATTTCACCCCAAAAATTTTCTGCGTCGAGCATGCATGACGATTTTGGTCAAATAAGCAGTATTCTCGAATTCAAATAATTAACTGCAGAGTGCAGGGTGAGTAGAGGTACTGACGGGGAAGAAATCAGTGTCACGAACGACGTGGAAGAACGCGACAGTCATAATGGCGAGATAAGCGCCGAGAACGATCCCAGTGGAGAAGATTTCGCGCAGCTTCCACGAGTCCGGCTGCGGGGAGGGCTTGACGCGATCTTTGGAGATGGTCATGATGGTGCCATCGTTTAGAATGGCGATGATGAGGACCATGAAGGGGGAGAAGTCGAAGCGCCAGATGAGAGCGATAAGCAGGAAGCCGAGCACGATACGGATGGTGATGGAGACAGCGTAGATCGTGTAATTCTTCATGCGCTGGAAGATGGCGCGGCTGGTCAGCACCGCGCTCACAATCACGCTCAGACCCGGCTCCGTCAGGACGATGTCCGAAGCGCTCCGCGCCGCGTCGGTCGCGTCCGCCACCGCGATGCCGATGTCTGCTTTCTTCAGAGCCGGCGCGTCGTTGACGCCGTCGCCGGTCATGCCGCAGATGTGCTTCGTCTCCTGAAGCCTCCTTACGATTTCATATTTGTGCTCTGAAATCGGCAAGAATATATATATATATAGAGAGAGAGAGCGCGGTCTAACAAATTGCAAGGACCAAATTGCTACCGGGGAATACTCCAGCAAAGCCGTCGGCCTTCTCGATGAGTTCGTCGATAGGCAGGTGTATGTTTTCATCGCTCTCCCCGTTGAGGAGTGTGGAGGAAGGGTACATGTTGGTGCCCATCCCAAGCCTACGTCCAGTCTCTTTGGCAATGGCGAGCTGGTCTCCGGTGATCATCTTTACATTAACCCCAAGGTTGAGGGCACGGCGGATGGTCTCAGCGCTGTCATGCCTCGGAGGATCGAAGAGCGGCAATAGACCCAGGAATTGCCATGGACCGCCGGTGCTCTCTTTGCTTGCCTCCGGCACCTCCTGCCTTGCCACACCAAGAGCACGGAGGCCACGTTCGGCGAACTTGCTGATCATTGCATGGACCTTTTTCCTAACATCCTCTCGCAAGTTGCAGAGGTCAATGATCTGATGTGGAAGAGAGATTAATTAAGAAAATTCAGAAAGTTTATCTTAAAAAGAAGATAAAGAAAATCTATAGCTCCATATGTGCACCTGCTCAGGAGCACCCTTGCTGGCGCGATGCCATTTGCCCTGTGTGTCGATGTAGGTGATCGCTGTGCGTTTATCCACTGGATTGAAAGGCAGGAAGTGAAGTTCCTCAATCCCTTCCCTTGCCTATTGAGACGATGAGAATATGGTAGTCACTTAAATCTCGGTAATAAAATATTGAAGATGCCTCACCTCTTTGGGATCAGCTAACATTCCCACAATGCAAGCATCAATGGCATCTTGGTTTTCCACTCTCGAAGCCCTTGCTGCATAAATGACAACCATGTCCTTGTCCACGTCCTTCGCGAACACCTATGGCAAACAAATGAAATAGTAACGATAAAAATAATAATGAGATCGAAAATGACAACTCCTCGGAAAATTGACAATTGAGGTTCAAGAACTAATTAAAATCACACCTCGATCAAGCTCTGGTCTACAGTGAGCTTGTTGAGTGTTAGTGTACCGGTTTTGTCGCTACAAAGCACATCCATTCCGGCCATCTCCTCGATGGCTGTCATCCTCTTGGTGATAGCCCCCTGCTCTGACAACCGGTGGGACCCAATCGCCATTGTGACGGACAGCACGGTGGGCATTGCGATCGGAATTCCACCGATAAGCAGCACGAGGAGGTTGTCAATACCGTCCCTGTATCTGCGGTGTTGGATGGGGTACATGACGATGACTTCTACTATCATGCCTACGGCGATCGAGCAGATGCAGAAGTTGCCGATTGCGGTGAGCACCTTCTGGAAGTGGCCGATGTTGTTGGTGCTATCGACGAGGTGAGCGGCTTTGCCGAAGAAGGTGTGGACGCCCGTGGCAATGACGACGGCCTCGATCTCTCCTTGCTTGCACGTGGAGCCCGAGAAGATCTCGTCACCGGGGTACTTGGTCACAGGGAGGGACTCTCCGGTGAGGGCGGACTGGTCGATCTTGAGCGGGTCGCCCTCGAGGAGGCGGGCGTCAGCTGGGATGATGTCGCCGAGCTTGATACTGATGATGTCGCCGGGAACAAGGATCGCAGCGTCCTGCTCCGACCATCTCCCGTCCCTCAATACCTAATCCATATTATTTATCCACCGAATTTCAACTGACCTTTCAAGATGATAGGATACTGAATCGGGTAGTTAAAGATGATCGATAGGCACCTTAGTCTTGGGAGCGAGGCCAGCCATGAGGGCGGCTGCGGCATTTCCGGCGTTGTTCTCCTCGACGAAACTGATGGTTGAGTTGACGATCAAGAGAACGATGATTCCAATGAAGTCCTGCCAATCTGGTGGCTTGCCCTGTGTTACAGACCATGAAGCAACGCATTTATCTACCTCGTCCAATGCATGCAAGTTTCTACTGTCCAGACTGCTGTAGGATAAATATAATTACCCCTCCGTTGGCCAACACAATGGCCATGATGGCGGCTATCTCCATGACCCACGACAGCGGATTCCACATGAACCCCAGGAACTTGAGGAGCTTGCTCTCCTATTATTATTTAAAATCAGAGTTACAAACTGAACAACTTGTGTGAAGATCAATATCCTTGTTAATTTCCACCCCCACCTTAATTAGAGTGAAGAATATTTGTAAAAAGTGAAAGATTCGAAGAAATCTAAATGGACCTTCTTTTCCTCTAGCTTGTTGGGGCCAAAGAGCCTCAGCCGTTGCTCACCGTCGGCGGTGGTGAGGCCCTCCTCGCTGCATTTCAGCTGTTGGAAAACCTCTTCCACCGGAATTTTCTCCTAATTAATCAAAACAATCAAGAGAAAGGAGGGGGGGACAAAATATATCAAATCAAAAACGCTGTTAGCTAATGAAGGCACAGATCAGAGAGCTAGAATTTGGAAGGTGACAGAATCTAACAAGATCGACGATCTCGTTCTTGATGTCCTCCAACGACACGCTACCGGCTCCATTGTCCATTCTTCGCATAATTCAATACTGCAAGCGACAAGAATTAAAGAGAGAAGACGATCATCTTCTTTGAGGGAATGAGATCTAAGTGAAGCGTTGTAACCGTGAGAGTAAAGCGAGGAGGAATTTATATAGAGCGGAAACAGTCCGACGGGACCGAGTCTTGGGGTTTATTATTTGAACCGGGAATGGAGACACGTGCTTTCTGAATATTTTTGAAGAGAAAATGTCAACTCTTTTTATTAATTAAGTCTAACTCCAAAATTTTAGAATAGGTAGATAAGAAGGAATTTTATATTACGTACTTCTATCATGATGCGTAGTATCACGGTAAAAAATTCCTTAATTAGAGACTGAAATTCGATCTTTAAATGTATTTAAAAACCGATTAGAGATTAAAATATTTAGTCTCTAAATTTTGGGTCTCTAAATTAGAGACCGAAATTTTATTCGGTCTCTAAATTAGAGATCATTCGGTCTCTAAATTTAGAGATCGAAATTTTCATTCGGTCTCTAATTTAGAGACCGAAATTTTCATTCGGTCTCTAATTTAGAAATCGAAATTTTATTCGGTCTCTAAATTTAGAAACCGAATTTCTCATTCGGTCTCTAATTTAGAGATCGAAATTTTATTCGATCTATAAAATTAGAGATCGAATTTTCCATTCGGTCTCTAATTCAGTCTCTATTTTCAATACCTATTTATACAAATTTTATAAAATATTTTAATAATTAATATTAATCTCAATATTTATTAATCACATTCAATATTCAAATACATACAATTAAAATATAAATATTAATCAAATTTAATTTTATTAATATTCATATGTACACAATTATGATATAAAAATCTTGTGAAGTTTGTCCTTTGAAGGACATTTGTAGTAGTCCTGCAACGCTCCGCTCCGCACCACGATCTGACTGTGATGCCCTCTGGAACTCAATTTGAGGTGCGTCCAGTGGGATCAACGACCATAGTGAGCTACATGGCTAGACCATATATACTACTACATCCCCATCACATCTTGAAAAGTCACCACCCTACCAATATCACCATAATGTCAAGCACCACATAGAAATAAAATTTAATGAAAAACATAAATGAAGAATGAGACACTGGAATGCAATAATATAAACAATATTAATATGAAAATATTGACAAATGTGACAACATAAATATTAATCACAAAACTAATGACAATGTAAAAAACTATGCAATTTAGAGTAACAAAGTAAACAAAGAAAAAGAAAAAGAAAAATCATCAAGTGCTAATGTGAAGATTGAGCTTGGGGTAAGTTGCTTGAGCATGGTAGTGATGTTCCAAGTTAAGAAGTTGCAGATTGAGCTTGGGGTAAAATCTAAAAAGCGTAGCAAGAATATCTAAAAGTTTCAATATTCAATTGATACTGTTAGGAATTGAACACGAGCTTACCGAAGGTAATGTCACAAATGGAACTGCAACAGCTTGCTCTCCCATCTTTTGTTGCTTCTCCATTTCTTTTCTCCTTGCTTCACTAAGTCTAAGAAGACAAACAAGTTCATTCAGTTGCTCTTTCATATCCTTGATGTCAATCTCCTTCTCCCTCAATTTGCACCTATTCCAAATATACAAAAGAAAGATATCAATTAGCGGATTGAAAATTAAAAAAAAAATCAATGGTATGTAAACTTATATTTTTTCAATCTTAGAAAAACATACCTAGTTCAGCAAGCAATTGTAATGACAATCACATAAAGAAGAAGCAACATAAGATTGCAGTTATTGACATAGAAATTGCAAGAAAAAAATAGCATGAAAAGAGCACAACACTCATTCAGTAGGATTACTAAAATTGATGGTTAAATCATTTGTTTAATGTTCTTAAACAATTTAGACCTTTACCATTTTTTTCCAATCGAAAAAGAAAATGTCCCAATCTCTAGCTGGTTTAATTTGCATAGAAATCCATGTTGGGATGTATACTGAAAGCCTAGCTCTTTTGTATGAACATCTTTATAATAAGAATCACATGATCATTGTTTGCATATATTTATGCATATTGTCTAATACGTTACATTGTAGATAACATGGTGTGTGGTGTCACACAGGAGATCATGTTATCGGCTCCTTGTAAAGTATAAGTAAAGGCTCACAACCGAGATGACTTTGGACAAACCATCGGAATGGTTGTAGTGTGATTTGGTATTGGTTTGTCTTGACCATAGAATCACACTAGTGCACTTTGTGTGTATTGAGCAGGACCGACACAGAGGTGATTCGATTTATTGCTGACTACATAATCGAATCGGACCTCAGATATTATTTAGTACATGCTCTTAATCCCGATATAATAACGGGCACATATACTTGGTACTCATCTCTTTGATTTACCAATGGACGAGATTTATAGATTAAATCAATAGACTCGGTAAGTTGGGAGATGATATTATTTATATGGTGTGTCGTTGATTATAGGAGGAAACCGTGTCCTATATATTAGGATGATGATGTCCCCTTGAGGAGCTCATAAGGTTCATCATGTAAACCCTGCAGGTGGACTTGGTCCGGCATGATGAAAAGGTTGAGTGGTACTACTCATGGAGTTAGATGTCGATTAATTAATGGTTAGTAAATTAATTAATCGACGGACATTCGAGATCTTAAACACGGGGAGAAAATGTACAAATAATATATGGAGCCCATATTATCATATGGGGGTTGGCGAGGTAGATCAATGATGGACCTTTAGTGGATTGGACCATCATTAGTGGATCGGACTTTATGTGGGCTTGATCCATGGGTGGCCAAGACCCAACTCCTCCTCATGGTCCCTAATGTAGCCCATTAACACCTCAAGATGCTTAGATCCAATGGATAGAAACAAAACACTAAGATCCATTGGTAGAGATTAAATCTCTAAGATCCGACGGTTGAGATTAAATCTCTAGATCCGACGGTTGAGATTAAATCCCTAGAACCAATGGAGGAGATTAATTCATGACTTATCCCTAACTCTATAAAAGGAGGGCATGGGAAGTGGTCGTGGATAACATGATAGAGAGGGAGCAAGGCTTGGGCGGCAAGAATAGGGCAATCCTAGTTGAGATAGGATTGGAATTAGGGTTAGGGTTTGGAAGCAAGGGTGGCACCAAATAAGGCAAGTTTTCCTTCTTCTTCCTTGCCTTGTGGCCAACGTCCAGGAGCTATTCCAGCCCTTCCCAGCCCTTGGACGGCGCCCAAAACACTCCCCTCTCTTCTCCTTAGGTGGTGGAAACAAGATATAGGGTTTCCCTTGGTGTCTTGGTAGTTTTCCATCATCTTCTTCTCCTTCTAGTTGGCCGGCGGCAAGAACTTCTATAGTTCTTTGTTGGTTGAGTTTTGAAGGAGAAAAACATTGTTTCTCTTCTTCCTCTTGTTTGGGAAAAGCAAGGAAGGAAGTTTTGCGATCTAGGAGCTTGACTTTTGGTGGATCGTCGCCCACGACGCCCAAAAGGAGGAGGGGTCATACATTAGAAGACCAAGAGGTATAACTATTCTTCTATCTCTTTTATTCATTGCTTGTGTTTGTTTTTCAAAATATAAGCATGTTATATTTCTGTAAATAGGCTAAATAATACTTGGATCCCGAGTATAAACACAAAAACCGGCGATCCGGACATCGTTTATTCCGCGGCTACTCGTAGAATAGAGAATGGTCGCTTGAACAACTAGTTTGTTCAAGTGACCTCTCTAAACGAATAGCACGACGATGACTTGGTTGCTTTGGGAATCCCTTTTGTCTAGGATTAAATTTTTAATCCGGGAACATTAAAGGGATCACCATGGTCAAGCAACCGAGGCGAAGGGGAAGCGAAGTTTCCCTCGCGGACTAAATTGGTATCGAGCTTAGGGCAAAACCTTCAATATTGGTATCGAGCCGGGTTTCGGTTTTGTGTGTTTAGGATTCGGTTAATTTTTATGCATTTTTTCATATATTAAATGTGTCGGATAATAGTAGGATATGCGTAGCTTAACTCTTTGGTTGCAGACATAAGATTCCACTATTATGGCATGTGTGTGTATGTGATTGTATGTGTGTAAATGTTTATTTTGTTGAATCCTCGGGGTTGACGAGGCTAGTATTTAGTTTTTGTAAATTAAATACGGCATTGTTTAGCCGCTCTTTATTTTATTTTACTTTCGATCTAGATTTCATGTACACTCCCTCGTGGAGTATAGGATCGATGAATGTAAATTAAAATAGGATTTAGTCTCGGCTCGGATCTCCGGATGGCTCGTACATGGCGTAGGAGGAGCGGACGAGATGACGATGCGACGAGAGTCATATTGAAGACAAAAGCCATAATAGTTGGAAAATAATTTATTTTTCATATTTATTGCTTTTTGTTTAATATGCATGTCGTAGGCTAGGAAAATTCCTCAATTTTAAATTACTAAGTGGGAGAGGGATAATTTTATAAATTCCCGCGGCCTCCATTATAATTTGACAAGTGATGCAAACAAACTTGCGCGTCGGCTCTGAGTGCCTTCCTCCCCATCGGATGGGTTTTTTTTGCAGATCACTAGGTCAAATAATGGTTATAGGAAATTATCTAGGAGCGTGTGTACTTCCCCATCGGTAAGGCACATAATCCGAAATAATTCCCTTAGTACCGTGTAATGGTGCACACTTAGATGCAAATAAAAAGTAGTTTTATTTGTAGGGCCAAAGAGGAACCAACTGTTAATTTTATTTGTCAAAAAGTAAGGTTGACAAGATAATAAAATTAATGGGTTAAACCTCCTCTTTCAAATGTAGAATTCGTATACGTCCACACTATCGTGGCATGCGATATTCTCGGTGTTTGAGGTGTTGGTTGATTTCAAAATTTTATTGTTTGAGGAATCAATAATTTTTATTGAAATCTACAGTAATAATAAGCATGTTGTGTGTGCTTGAAAATTCCTCATTTTCAATTTACTAAGTGGGAGAGGGATATTTTAATTAATTCCCGCGGCCTCCATTACAATTTGACATGTGATGCAACAAACTTGCGCGTCGGCTCTGAGTGCCTTCCTCCCCATCGGATGAGTTAGTTTGCGGATCACTAGGTCAAATAATGGTTATAGGAAATTATTTAGGAGCGTGTGTACTTCCCCATCGGTAAGGCACATAATCCGAAATAATTCCCTTAGTACCGTGTAATGGTGCACACTTAAATGCAAATAAAAAGTATCCTCCCCATCGGAGTCACTGCTTTTATTTGTAGGGCCAAAGAGGAACCAACTATTAATTTTATTTGTCAAAAAGTAAGGTTGACAAGATAATAAAATTAATGGGTAAAACCTCCTCTTACAAATGTAGAATTCGTATACGTCCACACTATCGTGGCATGCGATATTCTCGGTGATTTGAGGTGTTGGTTGATTTCGAAATTTTATTGTTTGAGGAATCAATAATTTTTGAAATCTAAAGTAATGATCTATGTGATTCTTAGGATTTTCAAAATTGACTTTCAGTCCACTTATTTTGATACTAAAGGAAATAACTTATTGTACCCAAATTATATTGATTGGAAATGAATCCAAATATTGTCTTATCTGCTAGTATGCAATCTTGGAAGAGTGTCCTCAAGCCATCATTTGCTCAAAAGAGTTTCTACTTCTAGGCCGAAAGGCAAGAAGAAGAAGAAACAAGGCGAAGCAAAGATGGTGCGAGGATCTCAGGGAGGAGTGAAGAAGCCGAAAGGCAAGTACTTTAAGCAGGATGGACATTGGAAGAAGGACTGTCCCAGTCCAAAACAGAACAAAGGTATATCCTTTGGACTAGTCGTTGAAACATGATTAGAGGTGTTATCTACCGGCACCTGGTGTGTAGATATGAGAGCCACTAATAATGTCTGCAACACTTTGCAGGGGTTTCAGGAAACCCAACGACTAGCTAAAGGGGAGATTACCATTTTGGGCAATGCCATGAAGGTGGCGGCTATTGTAGTGGGAGAAGTTTTATTTATCTCTTGAGAAAAATAAAACTTAGGTTCTGGAAAATTTCCTTTATGTATCTTTATTTAGAAAGAATTTAGTTTCAGTTTCTAAATTATTATGGATGGATATTCTATTTCTTTTAATGACAGAGTTGTTATAAAAAGGAATAGGGAGAATATCTGTTCAGGTACATTGAAAGGAAATTTGTATACAAAACCTCCCACGATGCAAATTGAAGTTAATAACTCATCTTCTAATTCCAATAAGAGAAAAGAACCTTCGAAGATGAACCAAACATATCTTTGGCTTCTTAGGCTTGGTCACATTAATGTAAGCAGAATTCAAAGGTTGATAGCTGATGGACCTTTGGGTTCATTAGTGGTGGAGGATCTCCCAACCTACGAATCTTGCTTGGAAGGTAAGATGACCAAGAGGCCTTTTTAAGGTCAAGGGGTATAGAGCCAAAGATGTGTTAGAAATGGTTCATTCTGATTTGTGTGGTCCTATGGCTATCTAGGCAAGAGGTAATCTTGAATATTTCATCTCTTTTGTAGATGATTATTCAAGATGTGGATGACACTACGATCTGATCATGGTGGTGACAACCTCTTGGGAGAGTTTAGGAACTACTTATCAGAGGTTGGGATTGATCCCAATTGGTGCACTGGCACACCCAAGCGAGCGGTGTAGCGAAGGAATAGGACTCTTATGGAGATGGTTAGATCGATGATGAGTTATTCTGACTTGTTTTATAGTCCTAGAGATCAGAGGGTGATCGTTAACACGAATGCCAGATTTCTAGAGGAAGACTATGTGTTAAGCCACAAGCCCAAAGGTAAAATTGTTTTGTAGGAGTTAAAAAGGGAAGTCACTTCTTTAGTACCACCGGTACAAGAGGACATACCACATGTCCTTTGCAGCGTGTCACGGAGGATACCTGAAGATACCTTCGTAGTGGGAGGGTTGTTAGACAACCTCTTAGATTCATGTTTTTGGACAAATCTTCTGGTTGGTCCTAGCAAACATGAACGATCCCCTAGACATACGACAAGGCAATCCAAGATATAAATACAAAGATCTTTGCAAAGTGCAATGAGATTGAATCTATGGATTCAAGACAGGTCTGGGAGCTCTTATGCATAGCAACTCATATGGATTATGAGGTGTGACAAATGGATATCAAGACAGCATTCCTTAGTGGAAGTCTTGAGGAATCCATCTACATGAAGCGACCAGAGGGATTCATTGCTAAAGACAAAGAGTGTATTGTATGTAAGCTTAATCGGTCCGCTGATGGACTGAAGCAAGCTTTGAGGTCTTGGAACATCCGCCTTGATGAGGTAAATCCAGACTTATGGATTTATTCAAAGTCCAGATGAGTCTTGTGTATGCAATAGATGTGACGGAAACGTATTGGTATTTCTTGTACTATACGTAGATGACATTTTGATAGTTGGCAACAATATCAGAGTGTTATCAGACGTAGGGGTATGGTTGTCCAAACAGTTTTGAAGGACTTGAGAGAAGTGGGTCACAACCTTGGGATCAAGGTTGTTGTGCTTATCCCAAGCTTCATACATAGACATGATTTTGGATCGTTTTAGCATGCAGAACTCCAAGAAGGGTTTTCTACTTTTCAGGCATGGAGTTCCTTTATCTAAGGAGATGTGTCCTAGATCATCTGAGGAGATAGAGGAGATGAAGGCGGTTCCTTATGCTTCGGCAGTAGGAAGCCTCATGTATGCGATGCTCTATACAAGACCAGATATCTGCTTTGCCGTAGGCATGGTCAGCAGATATCAGAGTAATCCAGGACAGGGACATTGAACTGCGGTAAAGCATATATTGTAGTGCCTGAGAAGGACTAGGGATTATATGCTAGTTTACCGGGCAGACCAATTACTCCCTGTGGGTTACACGGATTCTGATTTCCAATCTGATCGGGATAATAGTAAGTCTACCTCAGGGTTTGTGTTTACTTTGGGAGGTGGAGCCATTGTATGGAGGAGTGCCCAGCAGAAATGCGTGGCGGACTCTACCATGGAAGCTGAGTATGTGGCAGCCTATGAGGCGGCCAAAGAAGCTGTATGGCTCAGGAACTTCCTGATGGACTTGAATGTGATTCCTGGTTTGCCCAGAACTATCACAATTTATTGTGATAATAGTGGTGCAGTTGCAAACTCGAAGGAACCACGAGCCCATAAGGCTAGTAAACACATAGAGCGCAAGTACCACATGATACGAGAAATCGTAAAGGAGGTAGAAGTTGTTGTCGCCTAAGATTGCATCAGAGGATGACCTGGTAGACCCTTTCACTAAGGCCCTTCTAGCGAGAGCTTTGATAGGCATGTGGAGGGAAGGGGAATCAGATGTATGGCAGTATAAGGACAGCATAGTCTTTTAGTATAAGTAGGAGATTGTTGGGATGTATACTGAAAGCCTAGCTCTTTTGTATGAACATCTTTATAATAAGAATCACATGATCATTGTTTGCATATATTTATGCATATTGTCTAATACGTTACATTGTAGATAACATGGTGTGTGGTGTCACATGGGAGATCATGTTATCGGCTCCTTGTAAAGTATAAGTAAAGGCTCACAACCGAGATGACTTTGGACAAACTATCGGAATGGTTGTAGTGTGATTTGGTATTGGTTTGTCTTGACCATAGAATCACACTAGTGCACTTTGTGTGTATTGAGCAGGACCGACACAGAGATGATTCGATTTATTGCTGACTACATAATCGAATCGGACCTCAAATATTATTTAGTACATGCTCTTAATCCCGATATAATAACGGGCACATATACTTGGTACTCATCTCTTTGATTTACCAATGGGCGAGATTTATAGATTAAATCGATAGACTCGGTAAGTTGGGAGATGATATTATTTATATGGTGTGTCGTTGATTATAGGAGGAAACCGTGTCCTATATATTAGGATGATGATGTCCCCTTGAGGAGCTCATAAGGTTCATCATGTAAACCCTGCAGGTGGACTAGGTCCCATGATGATGAAAAGGTTGAGTGGTACTACTCAAGGAGTTAGATGTTGATTAATTAATGGTTAGTAAATTAATTAATCGACGGACATTCGAGATCTTAAACACGGGGAGAAAATGTACAAATAATATATGGAGCCCATATTATCATATGGGGGTTGGTGAGGTAGATCAATGATGGACCTTTAGTGGATTGGACCATCATTAGTGGATCGGACTTTATGTGGGCTTGATCCATGGGTGGCCAAGACCCAACTCCTCCTCATGGTCCCTAATGTAGCCCATTAACACCTCAAGATGCTTAGATCCAATGGATAGAAACAAAACACTAAGATCCATTGGTAGAGATTAAATCTCTAAGATCCGACGGTTGAGATTAAATCTCTAGATCCGACGGTTGAGATTAAATCCCTAGAACCAATGGAGGAGATTAATTCATGACTTATCCCTAACTCTATAAAAGGAGGGCATGGGAAGTGGTCGTGGATAACATGATAGAGAGGGAGCAAGGCTTGGGCGGCAAGAATAGGGCAATCCTAGTTGAGATAGGATTGGAATTAGGGTTAGGGTTTGGAAGCAAGGGTGGCACCAAATAAGGCAAGTTTTCCTTCTTCTTCCTTGCCTTGTGGCCAACGTCCAGCAGCTATTCCAGCCCTTCCCAGCCCTTGGCAACGCCCAAAACACTCCCCTCTCTTCTCCTTAGGTGGTGGAAACAAGATATAGGGTTTCCCTTGGTGTCTTGGTAGTTTTCCATCATCTTCTTCTCCTTCTAGTTGGCCGGCGGCAAGAACTTCTATAGTTCTTTGTTGTTTGAGTTTTTGAAGGAGAAAAACATTGTTTCTCTTCTTCCTCTTGTTTGGGAAAAGCAAGGAAGGAAGTTTTGCGATCTAGGAGCTTCGACTTTTGGTGGATCGTCGCCCACACGACGTCCAAAAGGAGGAGGGTCATACATTAGAAGACCAAGAGGTATAACTATTCTTCTATCTCTTTTATTCATTGCTTGTGTTTGTTTTTCAAAATATAAGCATGTTATATTTCTGTAAATAGGCTAAATAATACTTGGATCCCGAGTATAAACACAAAAACCAGCGATCCAGACATCGTCTATTCCGCGGTTACTCGTAGAATAGAGAATGGTCGCTTGAACAACTAGTTTGTTCAAGTGACCTCTCTAAACGAATAGCACGACGATGACTTGGTTGCTTTGGGAATACCTTTTGTCTAGGATTAAATTTTTAATCCGGGGACATTAAAGGGATCACCATGGTCAAGCAACTGAGGCGAAGGGGAAGCGAAGTTTCCCCTCACGGACTCGACAAGGGAAATCCCTTAAATTGGTATCAGAGCTTCCGGGCAAAACCTTTCAATCCAGTTAGTGGTTCAAAGTTGGGACGATGGATTCTAGTTCAAATAGAACTCATGGTATAACTTAAATCCAAATAGCTAAACACAAAATAATTAGGACACGTGAAATGTCATACAAATAAAAAAGTGTGCAAGGATCACATAAAAAAAGAATAAAAAAATCCTAAGGTTCCTACTTATAGAAATGTAGCGCCTAATAGAGCATAGTACACAAGACAATAATCAAAATAATACACAACCATTATGTATTCAGTAGGATAATCATTTATGGTTGAAAAAAGAGCAATATTACCATTGTGGAAATTAAGGACAAAGTATAAAGTACAAAATTTTACCTCTCGAGAAAATCGATCCCAAACAACAGCTTCTCGATTGGAATCACCTAAACAAAATAGTGAAGCATCAGGGGAGTAATGCTAGTTCCGGAGTCTTAGCTGCAACTACTAAGCCCTTTGGCTGAAACCCAACATCAAGTGGTTATGTATCTCCACATTGATCTCCATTTAGAGGTACTTTTCAAACCTATGTCATGAGAAATATAATTCATGGTTCCAAAGAATAACCATAGTTATCTAAGAAAATAAGAACTTACCTCTCATAAGCCTTAATAGAATAACAAGCAAAATTCTCAAAGCTAGCTCTTATATTCATTATGCTAATGCAAAATCCAACACTTATGATGAAAAATTGGCAAAGAGAATTTAAAATCTCAAAAGTCTATTTGTGCATCCGCTTGCTAAGCAAGGTAAGTCATGGCTCTACTTTGAGTACATGCGTCACAATGCAATGATAATAATTTTACATGTTTAGGATACATTCAAAGAATTTTTATTTTTCTGGAAAGGTTGCTTGCAGCTCATGCACTTTGTTTTGGGACTAGGACTATCACTAATTTATCATGATACTAAGGATTAAAATATTACAAAACATATCATTCCATAGTCCATCCGGGACCCAAATCAATGGGATTAGCATGGATGAGACCTACCTCAACCATATCGTTGCCCACTTTACTTATCTCGGCCACTACCATCTTTGAGATTCAACTCCTATCATCCTATGTCGCTAAAGAACCATGTCTCCACTGTAGTAAATGAGTAACCGAATGAACTGGATGAAGTCCAATTTTATTCTAAAAATTAATACTCTAACTAATTGTTCGCTAACCTCATTCTCTGATAAACCCATTAAACTCATATACATCCAATAGATGACGACAGAGCACTCTAGATATTAAAATACAATTATGAGGAAGAAGGAGAAGGAGAAATTGTATACTTGGCAACGACTTCAGAATCGCACAACGCGTTCAGAATCGAAGTCGTAGGTGCGGCCACCTCACGCGACTTAGGTCGCGGGCGCAGGATAGTGAGCTCGGAGGATAGGCGGGATGGGAAAAAAATTTGAGGGAGGCAGACAGGAGGAAGGAGAGGAGGGGAAGCGGGATAGGAGAAAAAAATTGGGGTTGTCGTTGTGATCGCGATGGCTGTGGCTGCACGGGTTCCCTTTGTGATCGCGACGACGTATGTGAGCGTCGAGCGGGGCCAGCAGTGGGCGGAGATGAGGCTGGACGACAATGGTCGTAGGCGAGGCAACTTGTGGCAGCGGAAACCAACCACGCGGAGCAAGCCGCGACAATGGATATCAATTGGCGACGGTGGCGGGGCGGCGTGTCTTGGCGAAAGCGGCGTCGTGCGTGGCGGAGTCGACGGCGGTGGCCACGCCATAAGCGTAAGCGTGCGTGGAGTGGGTGAAGGCGGCGACGTATGGTGGCAGACGCAAGAAGAAGAAATGGGTCGCACGCGAGAAAAATCCTTAACTCTTGTCTCTATGAGCCTTATATTGTTTTTATTTTTTAATTAGAAAATATTAAAAAAATCGGATTAGAGACCGATTTATAGAATCGGTCTCTAAATTAGAGCCCGGTCCGGATCCGGGTCGGAATCGTCGGGTCCGGGTTGACAAAATATTGACCCTTAATCGGCATGCTCGTGGTCGGTTACGGTCCGGGTTGTGGAACCGCCGGTTCCGGTCCGGGTCCAGGTCCGATTCGGGTCCGGTCCGGGTTCATTTCGATTAATCATCGTCTTAGTTAAATAAATAAAAATTTAAAGAATGATGTAAATTATTAAAATAAAAAAAATTGCGCAATTGAACTTATAAAAACTCTATCGAGGTATTTTGGACAAAGAAACTGTTTTGGGGTATTTTTCATGTTAACAGGGTGAAAAATCAACTTTCAGACCTCAACACACCCCAGGTGTGTTAGTCGACACGCCCATGTTCCTCAACACACCTGGATGTATTAGCCGACACACCCATGTTCCTCAACACACCCCGGGCGTATCGGCTAACACACTCATGTCTCATGTCCTGACACACCCATGCCCTCCATTGGCAGGGGCGTGTCACCCTATTTTCCGTTTTCTCATGCCCAACACACCCATGTTCCTCAACACACCCCGGGTGTATTAGCCGACACACCCATGTTCCTCAACACACCCCCGGGTGTGTTAGCCGACACACTCATATTCCTCAACACACCCATGTCTCATGCCCGACACGCCCATGCCCTCCATTAGCATAGGCATGTCGCTCTATTTCCCTTTTTTTTTATCGGCGGTTCCGGTTCCACGGTCCGATTCCGGGTCGGGTCCGGGTCTGACCCGGACCTTGGCCGGGTCTAAATTAGAGACTGATTTTGAGTCGGTCTCTAATTCAATTTTTAATTTATTTTTTTAATTCATATTTGGATTCCAATAAAAAAATTGCAAAGAAAAAATTCAATTCGATCTAATTTAGAGACCGATCTTAAAATGAGTATTTGTTTTTATTTTTTTCCATTGTGTCTCGTCCTTAATATTTTATTTTAAAAAATTAGAAATAGATTTTAAATCATCTCTAATTCTGAATTTTTTATTAAAAATAATATATAATAATTAATTTATTGATTTCTTTGGTTTAATTAGAGATCGAATTTCAGATTCGATCTCTAACAAATTTGACACAACGAGATTATAGGTGAGACTACTATATCTCATGCGGTTGCGGTCTAGCATGGCCATGGCTTCGAACTCGTCTGGCAGCGACCAAGCCTCGTGTATTGCGGCGTTGCCTGGCGCGTGTGGCCTGCGACCACACAAGACCTCTTTGCGCGACCATGAAGGACATCTTCGAGTGGGCGAGGGCGCGACAGTAAGCTCGCGCGATAACAGGGACGGAGATGGGAGAGGAAAGGAATCACAAGGAAAAGAATCGGAGGGTGAAAAAATAAAACAAGTGAAAAAAAAACACTTGAACTTAGAGACCGATTTTCAAGTCGGTCTCTAATTAGAGACCGACTATAAAATTGGCCTCTAATTTAGAGATCGACTTGAAAATTGGTCTCTAAATTAGAGACCGACATGAAAATCAGTCTCTAATTTAGAGACCGATTATGAGTCGATCTCTAAATTAGAGACCAATTTTAAAGGCGGTCTCTAATTTAGAGACCGATTATGAGTCGGTCTCTATATTAGAGACCGATTTTGAAGTCGGTCTCTAATTAGAGACCGACTTGATTTTCAATCTCTAATTTAGAGACCGATTTTGAGTCGGTCTCTAATTTAGAGACCGATTTAAATTTCAGTCTCTAATTAGATATCGATTTTAAATCAGTCTCTAATTAAAGATTTTTTTTGTAGTGTATTTTATAACAACTTGCTTAAAGACGATCCCAAGGTAGCATAATTAATAAGTTTTTTTTTTGCATAAACATACATGTTAATCATAAACACGCATCTTAATTATAGATAAATAGTCGAATGACTTGGAGAATTAACTGGCTCTTACCTATTATGAGTTTAATTGTCACGATTAACTTGTAGGAATTTGATATACAGTGGCTCTTCTATAACAGAAGTGTGGGGAGCTTAATTTGTTTCTATGTTAAGTGTCATATTGTAATGTTGGTATTAGTATATGGCTGTGTTAGGAGGCTCGGTGTGCTCGATCTGTCTGTATCATTGTTCCAGATTTTAAGATAAGAATGTTCGATAAAACTTCTAAAGGGAGGATGTCAATTTGCTAACTAGTTAGCTTAAGTTACATTCAAAACAAGTATTCTTTAGAAATTTGTAACTTAAAAATTCTATTAAAAAAAATAGATCCCTTAAACAATAAAACACAGTTAAATTTTAATTTATAAAATATTTTTTTAAAAAATAAACTATGTAAAATACAAATTAAAATATAAAAAAATTAATCACTCACAGAGATTGAACATGATAGATAAGATAACAATTAAAATATAAGGAGACATAAATTGTTAGAGAAAACATATTAGCATTGCCTCGTAGTCTTTCTCGTATGTTTATGTTATAAATTTTTTAATTTATTCTTTTATAGCTTGTGATTTAAAAGGAACCATTTTTTTTTTAAATCTCCTATATACTTAAATAATTAATTTATCTAAGATTAAAAAAATTAAAATTATTTTTTAATCTAAAACTAAATTTGAGTGTTTGTCTCGAGATATTTAGTGCATGATCATTGTAGCTTAAAAAATGATTGTTATCCGACCTTTAAATACTTAAACGGGATAATTTCAGGACGAATAACGGTCGCTGAGAAGCAAGCACATTTTCAAGCCCAACCCATTCACAGTTAAACTGTTCGCGACAAGAAAATGGAGAAAAAGAAAAAGAGCATGAATTACAATATATTCACATGGTTCCTGTATCCGCCTCCATTTCTCGTCCTCGCTTCTCCTTCAGATCAAGCATCGACACGCCTCAATCGTAGGATGCCGGAGCAATTCCCATCCTGCTTCGGTGCTTGCTACTCCGGTGCGGCCTCTCCGTCGGCGGAGGCCGGAACCCACCTGACGACATCGATCTACGAGACTCGTCTCGGCGTCGCCGCCCTCACCTGGTCCCGGGCCCTCCTCGGCCTCACGCTTGCAGCCGACCTCTGCCTCTCCGACCCGGACGAAGAGGACGCGGAGTCTCTTCGGTTCCAAGTCCGACCTTGGCTACTTTGGAATCAGCGCGGTTCGCGGCGATTCAGCCTGATCAGTGATCGCCCCTCGCGTCGCTGTGTGGACTTCACGTGGGACCTTTCGCACGCGAGGTTTCGCATAGGCAGCGGCGCCAGTTCGGAGCCCGCCTCTCGGTTTTTCGTCGCCATCTCGGTTGACAGTGAGATGCTACTCGTCACCGGCGACCTGATCGAGGAAGCGTACAAGAAGAGCAAGGCCAGGAGGCCGCCGACGGCAGTTCCCTTCTCCATCCCCGCCGCCCCTACCTCAAGGAGGGAACACGTCGGGCTGGGGGGTCCAGGCGGCCGTAGGTCATACCGCACAGTAGCGCGGCTTGGCGGCAGAGAGCGGGAGATCTCGATCGATCTGGGAGTCAAGGAGAAGGATTGGGAGGAGGGCATGGCGGTGTCCGTCGACGGAAAGAGGATCCTCCACGTGCGGTGCCTCCGCTGGAAATTCCGCGGCACAGAGAAGGTGGATGTAGAGGGCGGCGGTTGGATCCAGGTGTCATGGGACCTTTACGGCTGGCTCTTCCAGACCAAGAATGACTCGGCCAACTCCGGTGGCGCCGCCTCCCTGTTGGCTGAGAACCAGCGCGCAATGTTCGTTTTCCGCCTCGAGGAAGATCAAACTCGGAATCTAGACGGGGTGCATTCCGGGAATAAAGAGACGACCTTGAGGAATCTCCACGGGAAGACGAACGAATGGAGCGAGAGTGGCAGCAATTATGGCGGCCGCGGAAATGTAAGAATGAGACAGAGGAGGAGTATTAGGAGCGGAAGCCTTTTGCAAAAGACCACCTCTTCGTCGTCGTCAACTTCGTCTGCCTCGTCGGCGAGCAGTTTGACGGTGTTGGAGTGGGCGAGCCAGGAGGAGGAGGAGTTGCAGAGGCAGGACGGATTCTCCCTTCTGGTCTACATCTGGAAGAACTCAATATCCTGATTCCTGCAGGTTGCCATCCCATCGGCTTCCTCTCGCTTTGTTTTTCTTTTTCCAAATCCATTTAATTTCCGCGTTGATTGCGGTTCTGTTTCGTAAATCCTTGAATTTAATTTTGAGATCTTCAGCAGATTGATTGTAAATGCGCAGTGCCGCCCAGTAACCATGTTTTCTTGGACTTTTCTCAGGGTTTTAATGTGCAATATCATAAAAATAAAGTAGTGGCCATATATCTATTCCACAATTCATCTCTGACCTTTATTTTGTTTATTCGTGAGCCGTTCAACAGGTGATAAACTGATAATCATTACATATTCATAAAAAAAAAAAAAGATGAAGGATATACTGGCCAAGAAGGTTTCAAATGACAGCTTTGAATTTGACCTTCGTCGCAGCGATTGCGAACGGGAGACCCAAGTTATGCCCAGCTGTCGAGGCAATATACGGATCGTTTTCAGTGGAGGATTAAGTGTAGATACGTGTATTGACCAAGTCGATGTTTATCTACAATGCAAACCTGCGTGTCATTTTGATCTTCATAATTAATTACCAGCTAGATCGAGAACACCTCGTCGACTTCTCTGAGCTTAAGATGAACCGAGTAGATAAAAGAAGAGAAGCAATGGTGAACGACGACGACGGTGACAACAAAACCAGCTCGAGGACAATATTCATCCACATCGCCCATATATTTCAGCCTTTCAGCAGCTGGCGTACACAACAAAGGAAAGGCACAGTGCAAGCTTTGCGAGGGCACTGTGTTGCACTGCACGTAGTACTCCCGCGTGACATGAGCGGGGAGAGTTATGGGACAGTGCATGTGAGGCGTGAGTAGTTTTTTTGTTGGGTAGCGCCATGAACAACGTGGAGAGACGGATAGTTTATAGCCCACAGTTTGGGGCAGTTGGTGGCGTCGCTTGGCGAGACTGGAAGAGGCCTACCTAGGCATGCATGCATGCATGTCCTTCGGCCGTTTCTTCTCCAGCGGCACTTGCTGCTGTCCTGCAAGTACTGCAGTCTGTGATATGTAATTAATTCAATTTGATCCATCGATCGATCATGCAGCAGCCATCGACGGACGTTAGATCGATCGTTCGTTTCGTTCAATATAAATGAGGTGATGGTTAAAATATGATAAGATGATATTTATAGATAAAATATAGATCAATTTTGAATAAGGTTTAAATTTTTTTTTTAAATTTTGATGATCTTATATATTTTGATCATCAGATTAAGATTCATAGAATCTTTCATAATTTATTTTTTTCTAAAATAAATCGATAAAAATCGTTAAATTGATGATTATAATTTTTACATATTTAGGTTCGATATAGACGACGCTATTCCAAATTTACTTAATTGTGGAAGTGAGTCTTTTGCTGCATTTTTTATTTTGAGTATAAAACTAGTTAACCCGTTTGAGAAAGAGTAGTTGGCATTCGACCTCTCGATTGCAGAATTGGCCGAGCGGTTGTTGAGAAAGCACGAGATCACAGACAAGAGCAGACAGAACCGGCTCTAAGGGATTGTCGCACAAGACTCCAACTCCTGAGCGGGCCCAAATTTCTTTTTTTTTAATATATTTTTTTAAATTTTTCTTAGTAAAGATTCACAAAATAAATTGAAATTTCTTTTTTTTTTTCTTATAACCATTTATTCTCTTCGTAAACGTAAAAAAAATAAAATAAAATCTCTTAAATACTCAAACTCTCACAGCCGTTTCAAATCGTAAATTCAAAATTAACTATAGTTTTAGATAGAACTTGGGTTACATTTTGGTACTGAAATTGTATAAAAATCTTTAACTACAAGCTCGACCCATTTCAAATAATTTATTTTAGTATTGAATAATTTGATTTTGAAGTGTTGAGGTATTAGAATTGTCAAATATGATATTTAAAAATTCAATATATGATTTTTGAAAGTGAAATACAAAGTTTAAAAATTTTAAAATATTTTGAAAAAATTAATTGTGTAAATTTTAGTTTAGCATCGTTAAAGTTAAAATGAATATTTTATAATAAATGTTTGTTTAATATTTATAATAAGTAATTATTTAAGAGCTTGATTTATTTTTTTTAGAAAATTAGAATGCCTCTTATCTATCATAACAGAACATGATAATCGGAAAAAAATGAATTAATTTATTTTATATAATGTACTGATTATTAAAAAATAAAATATTTATTATTATTATAAATCTTAATTTATAATGGTCTATTAATGAAATTATTTTTATAATATTAATTTTTTTATTTTTTTATATAAATAAATAAATTATTTTATTTATTTTTGTTTGTATCGACCTTTCAAAGTCCAGGACCGATCTTGAAAGCAAACTTCGATTCACGTGCAACAAAGATTAGAGGAAGCTGATTTTTTTTCTCTGAACCAAATTTGCTGTAAGGGATGACGTTATGGTTAAAGTATGATGATATTTATAAAAATATTATGGTTTAATTTTAAAAGAGATTTAAATTTTTTTCTATATTTAAATGATTTTCATATATCTTAATTATCACGTCAAGATTTATAAAATCCTTTATAATTTATCTCTTTTATAATGACTGTGAAACAAATCGATAAAGATCGTTAGATTGACGATTCTAATGTGAGAGCTAATTTTTAAGATACATTCAAACGAACTCCCCCAAAAGTTCATCTGCCGTATAAAATCATAATCGATTTCGATCGATAAAATTTTATCACACAAGTAATATGTTTTTAATGCTATAATTATAATTACCAGAACTCAAGGTTGTTTTTATAATTATTATGTGGCTTGTATTGAAGGGCTTGTGTTGAAAACAAGTCGACGTGCCCATTCCGCTAGAGCTCATAAGCTTACACGTTGATGTCGGGATGTGATGGAATGTGATGCAGTCATAATGGATTCAGAGAAGCAAAGAGAATTTGAATTTTATTAAATGCGAATATTTTAAAAGTCCACTGCATAAATTGAAATTCAAATTTATTCGAATAAATGAAAAAAAAATCTAAAATTATTTATAAAAAAAATCAGAGTTCGAATTCTGTTTGGAATAAATATTTTAAAAATCAATTTCTAAATATATAAAAATTATACTTCGAATTCCGATATGTAAATCAAAGGAATAAAATCTACCTCTAGAAAGCAAAAATAGATTCAAGGAGACAAAGGAATTAGTGTTGAATTAAGCTAGAAATAAAAAAGAAATATTAAAGTTATTATCTGTTATAGTTGGCTATATTATTTATAATTACGCATATTATATTGTCCAGATCAATAATAATAGATTTTATTTGTTTTGATAATTAATTTATTTTATACATATTAATTTAAATTAACGAATTCATTTACACACTTTATATATGGACACTTTATTCATTTACATGGACGTCCTATGGAGATGGTGCGTTGATAAGTGCGATATAGAATTTACACAATGAGTAAGGTTCGACTCTTCGTATCGACGGGTTATTTAATGTCCGTATCGGATCACATTCTCCACCGCATTTATCAACATACCAAAGTCAGCGATCATTCGTAATTTACTCCCTCTCATATTTATGAGATTAGAAATAGGGGCCACTAGATTAGCGATCAACATGTCATCCCTATGAAAATGAAAATTCGATGTAAATCAACCATAGGAAGGAGGAAAGGATTGTCTTTATGAGCGAGTTTATCTTACGAATCTTCATGATACAATTTTTTTTACGATTCAATATGGACTTTGTAATCGTGTCATTTTTAAACGACGATTCAATATCAAAGTGGTACTCTATCCACAGGAAACCTTTTGAGTCTCAAGACCGTCTAAATGATTTTTTTTTTAAATTCACTATCGAATGATGTCGCAATAGTAGAGAATCCAACTAAGTCGAAGATATCTGTCTATTTTTATGATTGCACTGTGTCACAAAGTCCTGTTTGATTATTTGCAAGAATGGTGGTTGTTGACGCAATGCCCCTCCATGTCCATTTAATCCAGAGTCTAAGGGAACTAGGCAACGAGGAGAGACTTCTTTTGAAGTTTCACCGTCTCAAAAAGCCAATCAAGAAGCTGTTTGATTGTTTTCACAAATAAAGTCGTGAGAAACTTCATTTGAAGTCTTCTTTCCAAGACTTTGGAAGTCGTTCGACCATAAGGAATCCAAGAATCATCGGCCTAATTAAAGTCACTCGGAGTGGCAGCACCCTTGAATTGGAATAAGAGCAAAAACAAAGAAAGCAAAAAAAAAAAAAAACTGCTTTAGACAACCCACTGAAACTCTATCCCCTCGGAGAACGACTGCAAAGCAACAGTTATGCCCATCTTTGATGACCTCCCACGCAGCGAAAATGGAATTCAGAGTCAAATCCACATGGTCTCGGAATTTTGTTTTTGCCCAATTACCATGCACCATATTCATGGGAGCCGAATAATTAGAAAAACTGGCCGATCAGCTATCAATGAGGTTTCGGCTGCCGGGCAGTGGACTCTAACGATAAATTATTGCCGTTGAATTTATATGGGTTACATTAGAGTGTATTTGTATTGGTTCAAATTCAATTAAAGTAATTTAGTCATTGGGATTTGTTAACGGATTTTGAGTTAGTTTTATATAAAGGCTGTGATTCTTTTTTGGCAGAGCATATGGGGCTAATTCTTTTGACTTATGGAAAATCAAGCCCTGCAACTCTTCAGCTTTTTCTAACTTCAGATTTTTCCGGCGATACTGACTTCAAATTCAGATGCATAGTTCATTGTATTTGATTTCACATATTTATTGTAGATCAATAGGTAAGATATTATGTATAGATCGTTTTGTTTTTCATTTGTTTACATAGGTGGATGTGCAATCTATTGATAGATCCGAGGAAATTTTCAATGACTAAGATATTTTTAAAACTCTAAATAAAAGAGACTTTTGATAAAAATAATTTTGTGGCTTTTACCATTGTAAAAAAATATTTTATGCAAAGCATATGAATCTTTAGAGCAAAAATTAAGAAACTGATCCAATTAAGTTGTTCAATTTTTGGCTACTATTTGGCTTTCCTTCGATGCCACGACTGTTATTCTATAGCATGAACCACCTTCCCAGAGAAACTGAAGAGACTACTACCATCTGTTTAATATGCCGCAGACATACTACATAGATAAGCCATGAACGGCTAAATATTCTCCGACTGCATTTATTAACTAGGTAAATGCAGAGTCTCTCTACATGGCAACGGATAATTTTTTTAGAGGCAACGGATAAGACCTCTAAAAGTTTTTATTATTATTTAGCTGTTAATTTTTGTCAGGACCAAGGCAGGCCCTAGTGCATACAGGATAATTTTTTTTTCTGGTAATTTTTGTTTCTGTTTTTATGCTACAGTGGTTATGCTACAGTGTTTTGCTACAGTGGTACATAAATAAGAAAATTGCATCTAGCGAGAGAAAATTTGTGGTAAAACTTAGTTAATAAATGTTTAGGAGCGTAGAGACTCTGCTTCTTCTCTAAATTCTTTCTTCCTAGTGAGCCTCACCTGGTGCCATATTACCTTGCCCCGACTTTTAGAGGTCTTATCCGTTGCCTCTGTCTGCACAGGTCTTACCAGGCTTATGGCAACAGTTACCTTCCCAGGGGAAGGAAAAGGACTGTAGTATCGAAAGAGATCAGGAGAAGAGGTGCATAGTTTCACTCAATAAGTTCTCAGAAACATAGAGAATATTTAGCCGTTCATGGCTTAAATAACGATGATATTAAGATGATATAATGTACAAAAGACTTGCACAATAAGACTCTTTTTTTTTTTTTTAGAAACTTACAGAAAATAGTACAGAAAATAAAAACTTACAGAGGGACTAGACTCTTGACTCTGGACAGCAAACACTCAAGCTCTCAAACTAGTAAAAGAAACTTCTCAAAGGATAGATAGGATGCTTTTGGCGGAGAGACTGGGGGTCTCTTTATAGGAGGGAAAGAAGCTGGTATCCATGGTGCTAGGACACATTAAGTGTTAGTGGAGATATCACGGGTGTAAAGTGGTGTCACGGGTTGGTGCTGTAGATGTCCTTCCTGTCTTTATGGTGGACTTTGTGTCACGGGTTGGTGCTGTAGATGTCCTTCTTGTCTGGTGTGGGTATTAGATTTCCATCATATTATCGAGGTTGGCTTCTTCTGCTGAACCTCCGAGAGAGCCCATGGATGCAACTCTGGATGGGCCTTCTGGTGGGCTATTTTGACGGGCTGCCGCAATCTCAGCCTGTCTTAATTCCATCTGTCTTGTCGCTAGCCATTTGGCGAGTAGTTTTGTTGGATCCATTTTTCATTTATTTTCTGTAATGACTTAGTAAGGCTGTATGTTGGGTAGTAGTTTTGAAGGGGAAGAAAGCAGTACCGTAGCTTGTTGGCCAGTAAATTTTTTCTGTAAAGGTTTCTGCCGCCAGTATGTAATGACGAGTCTACAGAGTCATCCCAAAGCCAATCAGAGCCTTGGATAGAGGCTCTCTTGTGTTTTACTTGCTGTTCTGGACTGGAAGAGCCCTCCCAGTCTAGTTCTTCGTCTGATGGGACAAAATCTTCAATCTTATCTTTTTCGGGATTGACTATTTTGTGGGCGTCCAGCTTAATCAAATGCCTTGCTGGTTCAACTTTTAGGTTTATCCATTCGGGAGGAGAACTTTCAAAAGTACATACTATTATGTTTCAAAATGTTCTTCAACCAAGCAGTGTCTTATGACCTTTGTCAGAGTTTCCATGGGAACTCTGTGTTAACTCAATGTCTCTTATCCATAGCTTATATAATAACCCATAATCCATCAAGAGAAAAGGGTTATTAGCTTGCCTCAGTATCGTGGCGCAATATTTTCATGTCAATTATTACGACATTTACATACATTTTGCTTCACAATCTTTGCATGTAGGGAAATTATCTTGACATTTAAGTTTATAATTGAACTCGGCCTCATGGTGATTGTAATGCCCGTATAAGAGGTGCCAAGTTATGAAGCCATTTAAGAGCTTCACGAATCACTGAAATCTATCCATTTGATTTATCTCGTGGTTACGATGTATGTAGTCGATCCACATTGGTAGGTTTGAACTTGTTGTAATGTCATTCTTTCTCGCTTGTTTCACCGCTCACGTAATTATGTCTAAGTAAGTCATATCTTTTGGGAGCCATGAAGAGTCTGGGGCCATTTTTGTTACTGGTCCTTTCCCTTTTAATGAAGCACTTACAAAATAATTTGGGCCTGCCTTGGTCCTGACAGCTGTTAATGCTTCTCCGAGGTCTTTAAATTCTCTGTAAGTGACTAGGATTTCACTTCCAGCAGCAGCTAGAGCCGCTTCATGTTGGGTGGCGTAGACTCCTGCTTGAGATCCTGTTAGAATGGTGTAATAGATATTTTCTTGGCCACCATGTTTTAATTTTGCTGTGTTTGCTGTGTGGTGGAAATGTTGTATCAGGGCTTTTATAATAGCCACCTTTTGCTTGGTTGTTCCTGGTGTACTGGGAATATGCCACACATTGTCTATAAGGCAGTTTTGTACTTGTGTCAACATGTGCCTTGTGTCAAAATGGAATTGTTCTTCATGTTTGTTATACTGTGGGATTTCCACTTCCCCGAAAGTCATCAGTCTTCTGTTGACAATTGGTTCTGATCTGTGATTTCTGAATTTATCCGTCATGTTAGCAACCTGGAAAGAGTGTCGGCTAAAGAATTATTAATTCCTTTAATATGTTCCCAGTTTATTTTTAATCCCTTATTAATAATAGTGTCAGCAAATTTTATCCACCTTCTACTACTTAGAGATTTTCTAGTTCCTTGGTCATTGGTTATATTTTATTATGGCTTCACAACTGCTCAGTATGGTAATCTCCTTTTTATCACAAATAAATAGCATAAATGAGTCGAGGCAAGAAATAACGCCAATATTTCAAAATCTAAGGAAGTTAAATGACCTTTTTCTATATTTTCTGAGGCATATCTACACAATGTCTCAGTAGATTTTGTATCATATTTTGTAGGTTTTTTATATAAAGCTCCTCCCCATCCTGTCTCACATCCGTCACTTTCTATGACTAGATAATCATTATCTAATGGTAGTGTTAGTTTGGGTAATGTTTTTACTAATTCTTTAATTTGTTTGACTACTAAAACATCTTGTTGATTAAAATGTTTTTGTCCTTTTGTTGATGTTTTATTGTATAGATTTCCACTTATTTTTCCTATATCTTTTAAATATGGTCTTGCATAATTTAAAAGTCCTAGAAAAGCTCTCAAAGATCTGGTATTTTCAATTTTGTCGGGAAATTCAAGTATCTTACTAGCAATATGTGGTTGCAAAGTTATTTTCCTCGCCTATTTCACCCTAAAAATTCAATATGCTTTTTCATAAGTTGCATCTTTTTTCTGGAAATTATTAATCCGTGTTTTTCAAATAGATTAAAAATCATATGTAAATGAGCTGTGTGTTCTGATTTAGTTTTAGAGAAAACTAAAATGTCGTCAATATATATACAAAAAAATTGTATCCATTTTTCTTTGGAATATTTGTGGTGCTGTTTTTAGGCCAAATGGCATAACTAACCATTCAAAATGTCCTTCAGGGCAAGAGAATGCTGTCCAGGTTATGGATTCTGGATGCATCCGGACTTGCCAAAAACCAGATTTAAGATCAAATTTTGAATACCATTGTGAATCTTGTATTTTATTAATTAATTGTTCTTTGTCAGGAATCTTATAACCATCCTCATTACAATTGTCATTTAGGCGTTTATAATTAAACACCATTCTTGACTGACCGCGTTTTTGTTCTGATCCCTTATTTACTATGAAAGCTGGGCTTCTATGTCTAGAAGTAGATCGTTGTATTAGGTTGTAATCTAAGAGTTGTTTAATATGCATTTTGCACTCTTGTGCTTCCCAATTTGTATATTTCAAGTCTTGGGCTTTAATTGTTAAATCTGGATTTATAATATCTAATTTACAATATATTTTATCTAGTTCCCAATATTTAATAGGATTATCTCCTAAGATTTCCATTTTTTCTAGTTTTGAAATTATATCTTCCAAATTCTCTTGGGTGTTAATTAAATTTAGTATACTTCGGGGGGATATAGTATCAGTAGGGAAGTCATACTTATTTCCTGTGTCTATTTCAGATTCATCTGAGTCTGTACAGGCGCAAGAACAATCTTGTGTTTGACAGGAACAAGTTTGAGGTGGGTGTGAGGAGGAACTATTATTAAGTTCCTCTTCCTGATCTATGTAGTCCAAATCTTGGGGCTTTAGTCGGAGAAGTTCGGGTCTATCTAAGGCACCACGCGCTCCTAGCGATGAGAAGGGGGATATTTGGAAAGAATAGGGGCAATAATGGGGGTAGAAAGGAAAATGGCGTAATCAAGGGTAAGCAGGAAAGCACGGTGTGGAGAGAGGAGAAAATTTAATCCGAGGATTAGGTGCACATTGGCAATATTAAGGTTGGTAACCCATAAATGGGTAAGAGTTAGAGGGATACTATTGTTACCGCAGTTGGTATAAAAAGAAACAGTACAACTAGGTAAATAAGTAGAGCAAGCATTTTTAGTTCCATCAAACTGGGTACTGATTTGGGGTTGATTTGTTTGTCGCAAAAAAGAAGAGGGTATAACAGAAAGTAGTGTTTCTTTATCGATAGAAGAGCTAGAGGCGCCACTATCTATTAGGGCTTGCAAAGTTAATGTATGTCCTTTGACTGTTAAGGTGCATTGGACACGCACATCAGTGGCTCTTCCAGTATTACACATACTGAGTTTTAACAAAACCAGATTAGTGTCATCCGAATTCGGAAGAATGTAATTGTTGAGAATCTCGAAAATCCTCATAGTCTTGGTTAGCTACTTGATTTTGTAGTTGTCTAAGTTCAGTTTCAACTAGATTAAGTCGAGTTTCGAGCACAGAAAGACGGGTTTCTAGTAAGTGTGTTCGAGAGGAAACTAGCCTAGGTGTGTCAGGAATGTCAATATTAAAATTTTCTTTTAGACAAGTATTACAAATTTGTTGCCTACATTTCTTGCAAGTTCCTCGTTTGTTGACTGCGGGATAAAACCCACAAGAGGAACAAGGAGTATGTGCAGTTCCTTCTTTAAGTTGCCACTCATGTTCGCAGGTGACTGGTTGTTTTCCTTTGGAGCGGTCGTCTAGACGGTACATTAAATTAATTTCTTCTTCTTCTGTCTCATTATTTAGAAATCCTAATTCGTCAAAATCTTTATTTAAATATGCTGGCATTTGAATGCCATATTTTTCGGCATAACTACCAGGTGGTGTAGTGAGTGAATTTATTAATGAGTAGTCTAGATGGGATTTCTTCCATATCATCTACAGAGATAATTGAATATATGGAGGAGGTATCAAATATCGATTGTATTTCGGAAGATCTAAATTAGTACACTGGACCAAAGTGGATTCCTTAGTGTATAGATTTTTCTATTAGGACGGTGACGATAAATGTCTGTTTGTTACATGCTAAACAAGTAATGGTATTAGCATAAGTCTTTTTGGATTAAATCGCGTCTAACATGTTTATTTTTGTTTAGGTAAGGTTTTGGTGTGCTCTTTCTTAGATAGTATGTTCGTCTAGGTTTTCTTTTGGTTTTGATGTAAATTTTCTATGTCTAGTATTGGCCGTCTTTGTTGTGGCGTATATATGTTCTACAGAATCCATATTCTTGATGTTTCAAATGTTTTTGTATTTGTATAAACGTACATTTTTCTTTTAATTTTGCTATGATATGTTGAATTCGTCTCTATGTTATTATGAATAGGTGACATAGTCATGGCACTCGATCCTTATGTATTTCTCTTCCTAATTCTCCGTAGCTTACTAAAAGTCTTTCTCTAGCTCATTGCTATAGTAGTTAGAGATGGCTGTTAGTGCAAAAAAATCATTACAAAATTCTTTTACTCTACTCCAATCTAATAATTGTAATTGTTCTAGGTCTCTCATTGCTTCTTGTTGTCTTATATTTAGTCCTGTATTAGAGTCTCTAGCGGTAATCATTGTATGCACCGCATAACAAAAATTGTGTATATTGTTTCCTTGGCCGGCAATTCTGGCTACTTCTTCAGGGAAGTTTTGTTTGAAAGATTCCCAGGAGGCTCGTGCCACATCTCCTAAATAGTTTTCTGCAACTCTAAGCATAGCCGCTCCAGTTTCTATATCCATTTCATGCTTAGCCGCGTAGTCCCTTGCTACAGAGACTTTCCACTGTTCAAGGTATAGGTCATGTAATTGTGGGTCACATTCTGTTATATTTAGTAATACTGCATCTTTTCCAAAGAATGTTAGTTCTGGGGGTCCTCTACGACCAATGGTTTTAAGTAGTGGGTTATTGTTAGTATACGGGTCGACTGCAGTTCTAGGGGGATGTCCTTGACTATAGTCTAATGTTCTCATAGTACTTTCTGGGTATGTGATATGGAATGGTCTTGAAGCAGAGGATTCTGCTGTATTCATTAAATTTACCTCTTTGTTTATATTGTTTAAGTTGTTATTCATCTTAGTATCCAGAGGCATGTAGCCGGTGGAGTACTCTTTTGCTATAATATTGTTTTCTTCGTCTTTATATAACTTTACATTTTCCGGGAGGCCTTTGTGTAATTTATCAAACCTTTCTAGTTCTTGTATTTCTATTTCGTTTAAGTGAGAGGCCATTTCTGCTGGCAAATAGACATATTCATTTAAGTCATCAAATGCTCCTCCTATGTTTACCAAGTTGATATTATGTCTTCTTTTATGTATTTCTACTAATCGGAGATGTTTCTGTCCAAATTCTCTTAGTTGTTGTTGAGCAATCAGTAAGGGGTCTTGTTCTTCTAAAAACACAAGGTTTTGTTCTTGGTTTTCAGTGTCTTCTTCTTCAATTAACCTATTGGGTGTATAGTTTGTAAATCTTACACTTAACTGTCCATTCCTATCTTTATACATTAATGATTCTGTAGGTTGTAGAAGAGTTGGTTGTTCTTCTTCTAAATTAATTGTCCATTCTAGATTGGCTAGTTGTTCTGAGCTATACTGTCTGGGTCTTTGAAATTGAATTCCCCTTGTACTAAGAGTCTCTATTATTCCATCGATTTGAATTTTAAAATTATTATGTATATGATTCATAGTTTTTCCCAGAAATATCATTTCAAGTTGGATATTCTTTCCTTGGAAATTTCCATATCCTTTCGCTTGTATCACTATTTTAATATGGTTGGTAAAGTCTTTAATAGTCATGTTGAAATTAGGACAAATGTAGGTTATTCCTAAATTATCATTCATGTCTACTTCGGCTAAGCCAATAATGGCTTTTTCTTTATCCGAAAATCTAGAGTCATATAAGACTATAAGGACCTTTCCTCCTATTCTTTGTCTTGTCATTCCTCTTAATCCAAAGACTATTAAGCCTAGATGTATATAGTGGTGTCTCAAGGTTGATAATTGTCTTCCTGACTGGTTAGTTATTAAATCTAAATGTTGTTCCTCACCGTCTGGGAGATGTAAAGCTTCGCTCGCTGTTTGCTCAGATATAGAAGTTCTTGATGTGAAATATGAAAATCTATTTCTCCCATATAGGAGTCGCGGTTGTAACATATTTAATTGTTCATTATAAAATATTTATAAGTCTCGATCTATGTTAATTACTTCTAATGTTTGGCTTAGACTAGGAAGTGTCCGTATGTTGTCCAACCAAGAAGTACTAGAGACTGATCTTCTTCCACTCAGTGTTCTAGATGTTCCAGCAAAACTTTCTGTTCTTGTTTGACTCATTTTGACTCTTCAGGTTTGTATGTTAAAAATGTATATGTAGTAGGACGATTTCTTATTATTTTTCCCGTAGATAGTTTCCCCAAACCTATATTTATATTGTCCAGAGCTGATTTCCAGTTATCTTCTATTGGCACTTTAGACAACTTTTGTTCTAAATCAAACAATTTTCCTTCCAATTTGGTTATCCTAAAATGCAGGGATGTTAATAAGGCTATTATAGTATTATTTTGTTGTACCTGAATTTGATCACTTTTTCCTGTTAGCTCGGTAGAGGAATAATAACCGTCTTCTTTAGTTTTTGTATATTTTTGTACATAGTCTAAGGCTTCATCATAATGGGTATTTTCATAAATATGTCGGTTCATTTAATGAGTAGTGCATTTATTTGTTCTTGTAGAATCTTGAATTCTGCTTCTATTGTTAGCAAGAAACTTTTTACTTCTGCTAACAGATCTTTATGTTGGATTTCAAAAGTATGTGGTTGGTTTTCTCTAATTATTCTTGTAAGGTTTATTACGTCACTTCTCTTTGGTAGATTTATAAAATTTACTTGAGCCACTTTGGAGTTAAGACTTTCTTGTGAATTCTTTAGATATATTATATTTTGCTTTATTTCATTAAGCTGGATTTGTTGTTGTCTTTGATTTATTAGTACAGTTTCTAGGACGTGATGAATGTCTCTAAACTTAGTTTCTGATGAAATTGAATTCCCCTTGTACTAAGAGTCTCTATTATTCCATCGATTTGAATTTTAAAATTATTATGTATATGATTCATAGTTTTTCCCAGAAATATCATTTCAAGTTGGATATTCTTTCCTTGGAAATTTCCATATCCTTTCGCTTGTATCACTATTTTAATATTGACATTCCTGACACACCTAGGCTAGTTTCCTCTCGAACACACTTACTAGAAACCCGTCTTTCTGTGCTCGAAACTCGACTTAATCTAGTTGAAACTGAACTTAGACAACTACAAAATCAAGTAGCTAACCAAGACTATGAGGATTTTCGAGATTCTCAACAATTACATTCTTCCAGAATTCCAGATGACACTAATCTGGTTTTTGTTAAAACTCCAAGTATGTGTAATACTGGAAGAGCCACTGATGTGCGTGTCCAATGCACCTTAACAGTCAAAGGACATACATTAACTTTGCAAGCCCTAATAGATAGTGGCGCCTCTAGCTCTTCTATCGATAAAGAAACACTACTTTCTGTTATACCCTCTTCTTTTTTGCGACAAACAAATCAACCCCAAATCAGTACCCAGTTTGATGGAACTAAAAATGCTTGCTCTACTTATTTACCTAGTTGTACTGTTTCTTTTTATACCAACTGCGGTAACAATAGTATCCCTCTAACTCTTACCCATTTATGGGTTACCAACCTTAATATTGCCAATGTGCACCTAATCCTCGGATTAAATTTTCTCCTCTCTCCACACCGTGCTTTCCTGCTTACCCTTGATTACGCCATTTTCCTTTCTACCCCCATTATTGCCCCTATTCTTTCTGAATATCCCCCTTCTCATCGCGCTAGGGAGCGTGGTGGTGCCTTAGATAGACCCGAACTTCTCCGACTAAAGCCCCAAGATTTGGACTACATAGATCAGGAAGAGGAACTTAATAATAGTTCCTCCTCACACCCACCTCAAACTTGTTCCTGTCAAACACAAGATTGTTCTTGCGCCTGTACAGACTCAGATGAATCTGAAATAGACACAGGAAATAAGTATGACTTCCCTACTGATACTATATCCCCCCGAAGTATACTAAATTTAATTAACACCCAAGAGAATTTGGAAGATATAATTTCAAAACTAGATAAAATATATTGTAAATTAGATATTATAAATCCAGATTTAACAATTAAAGCCCAAGACTTGAAATATACAAATTGGGAAGCACAAGAGTGCAAAATGCATATTAAACAACTCTTAGATTACAACCTAATACAACGATCTACTTCTAGACATAGAAGCCCAGCTTTCATAGTAAACAAGGGATCAGAACAAAAACGCGGTCAGTCAAGAATGGTGTTTAATTATAAACGCCTAAATGACAATTGTAATGAGGATGGTTATAAGATTCCTGACAAAGAACAATTAATTAATAAAATACAAGATTCACAATGGTATTCAAAATTTGATCTTAAATCTGGTTTTTGGCAAGTCCGGATGCATCCAGAATCCATAACCTGGACAGCATTCTCTTGCCCTGAAGGACATTTTGAATGGTTAGTTATGCCATTTGGCCTAAAAACAGCACCACAAATATTCCAAAGAAAAATGGATACAATTTTTAAAGACACAACAAATTTTACATGTATATATATTGACGACATTTTAGTTTTCTAAAACTAAATCGAACACACTTTCATTTACATATGATTTTTAATCTATTTGAAAACACGGATTAATAATTTCCAGAAAAAAGATGCAACTTATGAAAAAGCATATTGAATTTTTAGGAGCTGAAATAGGCCAAGGGAAAATAACTTTGCAACCACATATTGCTAGTAAGATACTTGAATTTCCCGACAAAATTGAAAATACCAGATCTTTGAGAGCTTTTCTAGGACTTTTAAATTATGCAAGACCATATTTAAAAGATATAGGAAAAATAAGTGGAAATCTATACAATAAAACATCAACAAAAGGACAAAAACATTTTAATCAACAAGATGTTTTAGTAGTCAAACAAATTAAAGAATTAGTAAAAACATTACCCAAACTAACACTACCATTAGATAATGATTATCTAGTCATAGAAAGTGACGGATGTGAGACAGGATGGGGAGGAGCTTTATATAAAAAACCTACAAAATATGATACAAAATCTACAGAGACATTGTGTAGATATGCCTCAGGAAAATATAGAGAAAAAGGTCATTTAACTTCCTTAGATTTTGAAATATTGGCCGTTATTTACTGCCTCGACTCATTTATGCTATTTATTTGTGATAAAAAGGAGATTACCATACGAATGATCAGAAGCCATAATAAAATATAACCAATGCATCAAGGGAACTAGAAAATCTCTAAGTAGTAGAAGGTGGATAAAATTTGCGACACTATTATTAATAAGGGATTAAAAATAAATCGGGAACATATTAAAGGAATTAATAATTTTTAGTGACACTCTTTCCAGGTTGCTAACATGACGGATAAATTCAGAAATCACAGATCAGAACCAATTGTCAACAGAAGACTGATGACTTTCGGGGAAGTGGAAATCCCACAGTATAACAAACATGAAGAACAATTCCATTTTGACACAAGGCACATGTTGACACAAGTACAAAACTGCCTTATAGACAATGTGTGGCATATTCCCAGTACACCAGGAACAACCAAGCAAAAGGTGGCTATTATAAAAGCCCTGATACAACATTTCCACCACACAGCAAACACAGCAAAATTAAAACATGGTGGCCAAGAAAATATCTATTACACCATTCTAACAGGATCTCAAGCAGGAGTCTACGCCACCCAACATGAAGCGGCTCTGGCTCAACTGGAAGTGAAATCCTAGTCACTACAGAGAATTTAAAGACCTCTGAGAAGCATTAGCAATTGTGACCAAGGCAGCCCAAATTATTTTGTAAGTGCTTTCATTAAAAGGAAAGGACCAAGAATAAAATGGCCCTGAGACTCTTCATGGCTCCCAAAAGATATGACTTACTTAGACATAATTACCAGCGAGCCAGTGAAACAAACAGAAAAGAATGACATTACAACAAGTTCAAACCTACCAACAGATCTGACTACATACATCAGAACCCTGGCCGATAAATCAAACTGGATAGATTTCCAGCAGATTCAGGAAGCTCTTAAATGGCTTCATAACTTGGCACCCTCTTATACAGGCATTACAATCAGCTATGAGGCCGAGTTCAATTATAAACTTAAATGTCAAGATAATTTCCCTACATGCAAAGACGGTGAAGCAAAATGTGGCTGTAAATGTCAGGTAATATACAGTTTCAGAAAAGCAAGTATTGACATGAAAATATTCGCGCCACACAGATACAGAGGCAAGCTAATAACCCCTTTTCTCTTGATGGATTATGGGTTATTATATAAGCTATGGATAAGAGACATTGAGTTAACACAGGAGTTCCCATGGAAACTCGGACAGTGCATAAGACACCTGTTGGTTGAAGAACATTTCAGAAACATAATAGTATGTACTTTTGAAAGTTCTCCTCCCGAATGGATAAACCTAAAAGTTGAACCAGCAAGGCACTTGATCAAGCCGACGCCCACAAAACACCAATCCAAAAGATAAGATTGAAGATTTTGTCCTCGCACGAAGAACTAGATCGGGAGGGCTCTTCCACCGTAATGCAAGTAAAACATTTGGAGAGCCTCTATCCAAGGCTCGATTGGCTTTGGATGACTACTAGAGACTCGTCATTACATCCGCAGAAACCTTTACAGAAAAAATTTACTGGCCAACAAGCTACGGTACTGCTTTCTTCCCCTTCAAAACTACTACCCAACATACAGCCTTACTAAGTCATTACCAGAAAATAAATGAAAAATGGATCCAACAAAAAACTCGCCAAACTGCGCGACAGTACAGGATGGAATTAAGACAGGCTGAGATTGCGGCAGCCCGTCAAAATAGCCCACCAGAAGGCCCATCCAGAGTTGCATCCATGGGCTCTCTCGGAGGTTCAGCAGAAGAAGCCAACCTCAATAATATGATGGAAATCTAACAAGACCTACACACTGCATAAGAAGGACATCTACAAAGACTAACCCGTGACACAAAGTCCACCATAAAGACAGAAGGACATCTACAAAGACCAACCCGTGACACCACTTTACACCCGTGATATCTCCACTAACACTTAATGTGTCCTAGCACCTGCGGGATACCAGCTTCTTTCCCTCCTATAAAGAGACCCCCAGTCTCTCCGCCAAAAGCATCCTATCTATCCTTTGAGAAGTTTCTTTTACTAGTTTGAGAGCTTGAGTGTTTGCTGTCCAGAGTCAAGAGTCTAGTCCCTCTGTAAGTTTTTATTTTCTGTACTATTTTCTGTAAGTTTCTAAAAAAAAAAAAAAAGAGTCTTATTGTGCAAGTCTTTTGTACATTATATCATCTTAATATCATCGTTATTTAAGCCATGAACGGCTAAATATTCTCTATGTTTCTGAGAACTTATTGAGTGAAACTATGCACCTCTTCTCCTGATCTCTTTCGATACTACAGTCCTTTTCCTTCCCTCGAAGGTAATCATTACCATAAGCACAGTAAGACACAATGCGCATGAGGCAACGGATAAGACCTCTAAAAGTCGGGGCAAGGTAATATGGCACCAGGTGAGGCTCACTAGGAAGAAAGAATTTAGAGAAGAAGCAGAGTCTCTCTCTCTACGTTCCCAGAAACATTTATTAACTAAGTTTTTACCCCGCGAAATTTTCTCTGCTTTCTGTATGCAATTTTCTTATTTATGTACCACTGTAGCAAAACACTGTAGCATAACCACTGTAGCATAAAAACAGAAACAAAAATTACCAGAAAAAAAAATTGGAGTGGAAAAAAAAATAATTTTTTTTTTAGAGGCAACGGATAAGACCTCTAAAAGTCGGGGCAAGGTAATATGGCACCAGGTGAGGCTCACTAGGAAGAAAGAATTTAGAGAAGAAGCAGAGTCTCTCTCTCTACGTTCCCAGAAACATTTATTAACTAAGTTTTTACCCCGCGAAATTTTCTCTGCTTTCTGTATGCAATTTTCTTATTTATGTACCACTGTAGCAAAACACTGTAGCATAAAAACAGAAACAAAAATTACCAGAAAAAAAAATTGGTATCAGAGCTTTAAGACCTGGACTTTGAAAAAATGTATGCAGTCTCTAGCTAAATTTGATTATCTTGATTTATCTATCCCTCTACCACGAACTACAAAAACATTAGACAAAAGACAACATAGTTGTTATATACACGCTAAGGACTCCACTCACTCCTTGCATTCTGATAATCCACACCTGAACTCCATAACAGACATACTACTAGGACAGAGTTTTTCATCAGAAACTAAGTTTAGAGACATTCATCACGTCCTAGAAACTGTACTAATAAATCAAAGACAACAACAAATCCAGCTTAATGAAATAAAGCAAAATATAATATATCTAAAGAATTCACAAGAAAGTCTTAACTCCAAAGTGGCTCAAGTAAATTTTATAAATCTACCAAAGAGAAGTGACGTAATAAACCTTACAAGAATAATTAGAGAAAACCAACCACATACTTTTGAAATCCAACATAAAGATCTGTTAGCAGAAGTAAAAAGTTTCTTGCTAACAATAGAAGCAGAATTCAAGATTCTACAAGAACAAATAAATGCACTACTCATTAAATGAACCGACATATTTATGAAAATACCCATTATGATGAAGCCTTAGACTATGTACAAAAATATACAAAAACTAAAGAAGACGGTTATTATTCCTCTACCGAGCTAACAGGAAAAAGTGATCAAATTCAGGTACAACAAAATAATACTATAATAGCCTTATTAACATCCCTGCATTTTAGGATAACCAAATTGGAAGGAAAATTGTTTGATTTAGAACAAAAGTTGTCTAAAGTGCCAATAGAAGATAACTGGAAATCAGCTCTGGACAATATAAATATAGGTTTGGGGAAACTATCTACGGGAAAAATAATAAGAAATCGTCCTACTACATATACATTTTTAACATACAAACCTGAAGAGTCAAAATGAGTCAAACAAGAACAGAAAGTTTTGCTGGAACATCTAGAACACTGAGTGGAAGAAGATCAGTCTCTAGTACTTCTTGGTTGGACAACATACGGACACTTCCTAGTCTAAGCCAAACATTAGAAGAAGTAATTAACATAGATCGAGACTTAGAAATATTTTCTAATGAACAATTAAATATGTTACAACCGCGACTCCTATATGGGAGAAATAGATTTTCATATTTCACATCAGCAACTTCTATATACAGGCAACGACGAACAGAAGCTTTACATCTCCCAGACGGTGAGGAACAACATTTAGATTTAATAACTAACCAGTCAGGAAGACAATTATCAACCTTGAGACACCACTATATACATCTAGGCTTAATAGTCTTTGGATTAAGAGGAATGACAAGACAAAGAATAGGAGGAAAGGTCCTTATAGTCTTATATGACTCTAGATTTTCGGATAAAGAAAAAGCCATTATTGGCTTAGCCGAAGTAGACATGAATGATAATTTAGGAATAACCTACATTTGTCCTAATTTCAACATGACTATTAAAGACTTTACCAACCATATTAAAATAGTGATACAAGCGAAAGGATATGGAAATTTCCAAGGAAAGAATATCCAACTTGAAATGATATTTCTGGGAAAAACTATGAATCATATACATAATAATTTTAAAATTCAAATCGATGGAATAATAGAGACTCTTAGTACAAGGGGAATTCAATTTCAAAGACCCAGACAGTATAGCTCAGAACAACTAGCCAATCTAGAATGGACAATTAATTTAGAAGAAGAACAACCAACTCTTCTACAACCTACAGAATCATTAATGTATAAAGATAGGAATGGGCATTAAGTGTAAGATTTACAAACTATACACCCAATAGGTTAATTGAAGAAGAAGACATGAAAACCAAGAACAAAACCTTGTGTTTTTAGAAGAACAAGACCCTTCTTGATTGCTCAACAACAACTAAGAGAATTTGGACAGAAACATCTCCGATTAGTAGAAATACATAAAAGAAGACATAATATCAACTTGGTAAACATAGGAGGAGCATTTGATGACTTAAATGAATATGTCTATTTGCCAGCAGAAATGGCCTCTCACTTAAACGAAATAGAAATACAAGAACTAGAAAGGTTTGATAAATTACACAAAGGCCTCCGAAAATGTAAAGTTATATAAAGGCGAAGAAAACAATATTATAGCAAAAGAGTACTCCACCGGCTACATGCCTCTGGATACTAAGATGAATAACAACTTAAACAATATAAACAAAGAGGTAAATTTAATGAATACAGCAGAATCCTCTGCTTCAAGACCATTCCATATCACATACCCAGAAAGTACTATGAGAACATTAGACTATAGTCAAGGACATCCCCCTAGAACTGCAGTCGACCCGTATACTAACAATAACCCACTACTTAAAACCATTGGTCGTAGAGGACCCCCAGAACTAACATTCTTTGGAAAAGATGCAGTATTACTAAATATAACAGAATGTGACCCACAATTACATGACCTATACCTTGAACAGTGGAAAGTCTCTGTAGCAAGGGACTACGCGGCTAAGCATGAAATGGATATAGAAACTGGAGCGGCTATGCTTAGAGTTGCAGAAAACTATTTAGGAGATGTGGCACGAGCCTCCTGGGAATCTTTCAAACAAAACTTCCCTGAAGAAGTAGCCATTGCCACAAGGAAACAATATACACAATTTTGTTATGCGGTGCATACAATGATTACCGCTAGAGACTCTAATCTGAGGACTAAATATAAGACAACAAGAAGCAATGATAGACCTAGAACAATTACAATTATTAGATTGGAGTAGAGTAAAAGAATTTTGTAATGATTTTTGCACTAACCATCTCTGGGAACTACTATAGCAATGAGCTAGGAGAAAGACTTTTAGTAAGCTACGGAGAATTAGGAAGAGAAATACATAAGGTGAGTGCCATGACTATGTCACCTATTCATAATAACATAGAGTAATGAATTCAACATATCATAGCAAAATTAAAAGAAAATGTACGCGTTTATACAAATACAAAAACATTTGAAACATCAGCAATATGGATTACAGCAAGTACATATACGCTTACTAGACATAGAAAATTTACATCAAAACCAAAAGAAAACCTGACAGACATACTATCTAAGAAAGAGCCACGGCCGAAAACCTTACCTAAACAAAATAAACATGTTAGGCGATTTAATCCAAAAAGACTTATGCTAATACCATTACTTGTTTGCATGTAACAAAGCAGGACATTTTATCGTCACTGTCCTAATAGAAAAAATCTATACACTAAGGAATCCACTTTGGTCCGAGTGTACTAATTTAGATCTTACGGAAATACAATCAGATATTTGGTACCTCCTCCGTATATTCAATTATCTCTGTAGATGATATGGAAGAAATCCCATCTGACTACTCATTAATAAATTCACTCACTACACCACAGTAGTTATCTTGAAAAATATGGCATTCAAATGCCACATATTTAAATAAAGATTTTGTGAATTAGGATTTCTAAATAATGAGATGAAGAAGAAGAAATTAATTTAATGTCTGTCTAGGCATAGCTCCAAAGGAAAACAACCGATCACTGCGAACATGAGTGGCAACTTAAAGAAGAAGCGCACATACTCCTTGTTCCTCTTGTGGGTTTTATCCATGATCAACAAACGAGAACTTGCAAGAAATGTAGGCAACAAATTTGTAATACTTGTCTAAAGAAAATTTTAATATTGACATTCTGACACACCTAGGCTAGTTTCCTCTCGAACACACTTACTAGAAACCCGTCTTTCGTATAAAACTCGACTTAATCTAGTTGAAGCGAACTTAGACAACTACAAAATCAAGTAGCTAACCAAGACTATGAGGATTTTCGAGATTCTCAACAATTACATTCTTCGAATTCGGATGACACTAATCTGGTTTTGTTAAAACTCAAGTATGTGTAATCTTGGAAGAGCCAGCGATGTCGCGTGTCAATGCACCTTAACATCAAAGGACATACATTGCAAGCCCTAATAGATAGTGGCGCCTCTAGCTCTTCTATCGATAAAGAAACACTACTTTCTGTTATACCCTCTTCTTTTTTGCGACAAACAAATCAACCCCAAATCAGTACCCAGTTTGATGGAACTAAAAATGCTTGCTCTACTTATTTACCTAGTTGTACTGTTTCTTTTTATACCAACTGCGGTAACAATAGTATCCCTCTAACTCTTACCCATTTATGGGTTACCAACCTTAATATTGCCAATGTGCACCTAATCCTCGGATTAAATTTTCTCCTCTCTCCACACCGTGCTTTCCTGCTTACCCTTGATTACGCCATTTTCCTTTCTACCCCCATTATTGCCCCTATTCTTTCTGAATATCCCCCTTCTCATCGCGCTAGGGAGCGTGGTGGTGCCTTAGATAGACCCGAACTTCTCCGACTAAAGCCCCAAGATTTGGACTACATAGATCAGGAAGAGGAACTTAATAATAGTTCCTCCTCACACCCACCTCAAACTTGTTCCTGTCAAACACAAGATTGTTCTTGCGCCTGTACAGACTCAGATGAATCTGAAATAGACACAGGAAATAAGTATGACTTCCCTACTGATACTATATCCCCCCGAAGTATACTAAATTTAATTAACACCCAAGAGAATTTGGAAGATATAATTTCAAAACTAGAAAAAATGGAAATCTTAGGAGATAATCCTATTAAATATTGGGAACTAGATAAAATATATTGTAAATTAGATATTATAAATCCAGATTTAACAATTAAAGCCCAAGACTTGAAATATACAAATTGGGAAGCACAAGAGTGCAAAATGCATATTAAACAACTCTTAGATTACAACCTAATACAACGATCTACTTCTAGACATAGAAGCCCAGCTTTCATAGTAAACAAGGGATCAGAACAAAAACGCGGTCAGTCAAGAATGGTGTTTAATTATAAACGCCTAAATGACAATTGTAATGAGGATGGTTATAAGATTCCTGACAAAGAACAATTAATTAATAAAATACAAGATTCACAATGGTATTCAAAATTTGATCTTAAATCTGGTTTTTGGCAAGTCCGGATGCATCCAGAATCCATAACCTGGACAGCATTCTCTTGCCCTGAAGGACATTTTGAATGGTTAGTTATGCCATTTGGCCTAAAAACAGCACCACAAATATTCCAAAGAAAAATGGATACAATTTTTAAAGACACAACAAATTTTACATGTATATATATTGACGACATTTTAGTTTTCTCTAAAACTAAATCAGAACACACAGCTCATTTACATATGATTTTTAATCTATTTGAAAAACACGGATTAATAATTTCCAGAAAAAAGATGCAACTTATGAAAAAGCATATTGAATTTTTAGGAGTGAAATAGGCGAGGAAAATAACTTTGCAACCACATATTGCTAGTAAGATACTTGAATTTCAAAATTGAAAATACGGATCTTTGAGAGCTTTTCTAGGACTTTTAAATTTATGCAAGACCATATTTAAAATATATAGGAAAAATAAGTGGAAATCTATACAATAAAACATCAACAAAAGGACAAAAACATTTTAATCAACAAGATGTTTTAGTAGTCAAACAAATTAAAGAATTAGTAAAAACATTACCCAAACTAACACTACCATTAGATAATGATTATCTAGTCATAGAAAGTGACGGATGTGAGACAGGATGGGGAGGAGCTTTATATAAAAAACCTACAAAATATGATACAAAATCTACAGAGACATTGTGTAGATATGCCTCAGGAAAATATAGAGAAAAAGGTCATTTAACTTCCTTAGATTTTGAAATATTGGCCGTTATTTACTGCCTCGACTCATTTATGCTATTTATTTGTGATAAAAAGGAGATTACCATACGAACAGATTGTGAAGCCATAATAAAATATAACCAACAGACCAAGGGAACTAGAAAATCTCTAAGTAGTAGAAGGTGGATAAAATTTGCTGACACTATTATTAATAAGGGATTAAAAATAAACTGGGAACATATTAAAGGAATTAATAATTCTTTAGCCGACACTCTTTCCAGGTTGCTAACATGACGGATAAATTCAGAAATCACAGATCAGAACCAATTGTCAACAGAAGACTGATGACTTTCGGGGAAGTGGAAATCCCACAGTATAACAAACATGAAGAACAATTCCATTTTGACACAAGGCACATGTTGACACAAGTACAAAACTGCCTTATAGACAATGTGTGGCATATTCCCAGTACACCAGGAACAACCAAGCAAAAGGTGGCTATTATAAAAGCTCTGATACCAATTTTTTTTTCTGGTAATTTTTGTTTCTGTTTTTATGCTACAGTGGTTATGCTACAGTGTTTTGCTACAGTGGTACATAAATAAGAAAATTGCATACAGAAAGCAGAGAAAATTTCGCGGGGTAAAAACTTAGTTAATAAATGTTTCTGGGAACGTAGAGAGAGAGACTCTGCTTCTTCTCTAAATTCTTTCTTCCTAGTGAGCCTCACCTGGTGCCATATTACCTTGCCCCGACTTTTAGAGGTCTTATCCGTTGCCTCTGTCTGCACAGGTCTTACCAGGCTTATGGCAACAGTTACCTTCCCAGGGGAAGGAAAAGGACTGTAGTATCGAAAGAGATCAGGAGAAGAGGTGCATAGTTTCACTCAATAAGTTCTCAGAAACATAGAGAATATTTAGCCGTTCATGGCTTAAATAACGATGATATTAAGATGATATAATGTACAAAAGACTTGCACAATAAGACTCTTTTTTTTTTAGAAACTTACAGAAAATAGTACAGAAAATAAAAACTTACAGAGGGACTAGACTCTTGACTCTGGACAGCAAACACTCAAGCTCTCAAACTAGTAAAAGAAACTTCTCAAAGGATAGATAGGATGCTTTTGGCGGAGAGACTGGGGGTCTCTTTATAGGAGGGAAAGAAGCTGGTATCCCGCAGGTGCTAGGACACATTAAGTGTTAGTGGAGATATCACGGGTGTAAAGTGGTGTCACGGGTTGGTGCTGTAGATGTCCTTCCTGTCTTTATGGTGGACTTTGTGTCACGGGTTGGTGCTGTAGATGTCCTTCTTATGCAGTGTAGATGCTGTTAGATTTCCATCATATTATTGAGGTTGGCTTCTTCTGCTGAACCTCCGAGAGAGCCCATGGATGCAACTCTGGATGGGCCTTCTGGTGGGCTATTTTGACGGCCGCTGATCTCGGCTGTCTTAATTCCATCTGTCTTTATCCTGATTTGGCGAGTTTTTTGTTGGATCCATTTTTCATTTATTTTCTGGTAATGACTTAGTAAGGCTGTATGTTGGGTAGTAGTTTTGAAGGGGAAGAAAGCAGTACCGTAGCTTGTTGGCCAGTAAATTTTTTCTGTAAAGGTTTCTGCCGCCAGTATGTAATGACGAGAGTCTACAGAGTCATCCCAAAGCCAATCAGAGCCTTGGATAGAGGCTCTCCAGTGTTTTACTTGCTGTTCTGGACTGGAAGAGCCCTCCCAGTCTAGTTCTTCGTCTGAGGGGACAAAATCTTCAATCTTATCTTTTTCTGGATTGACTGTTTTGTGGACGTCCAGCTTGATCAAGTGCCTTGCTGGTTCAACTTTTAGGTTTATCCATTCGGGAGGAGAACTTTCAAAAGTACATACTATTATGTTTCTGAAATGTTCTTCAACCAACAGGTGTCTTATGACCTTGTCAGAGTTTCCATGGGAACTCTGTGTTAACTCAATGTCTCTTATCCATAGCTTATATAATAACCCATAATCCATCAAGAGAAAAGGGTTATTAGCTTGCCTCTGATATCGTGTGGCGAATATTTTCATGTCAATACTTGCTTTTACGGCTCGTATATTACCTGACATTTACAGCCACATTTTGCTTCACCGTCTTTGCATGTAGGGAAATTATCTTGACATTTAAGTTTATAATTGAACTCGGCCTCATAGCTGATTGTAATGCCTGTATAAGAGGGTGCCAAGTTATGAAGCCATTTAAGAGCTTCCTGAATCTGCTGGAAATCTATCCAGTTTGATTTATCGGCCAGGGTTCTGATGTATGTAGTCAGATCTGTTGGTAGGTTTGAACTTGTTGTAATGTCATTCTTTTCTGTTTGTTTCACTGGCTCGCTGGTAATTATGTCTAAGTAAGTCATATCTTTTGGGAGCCATGAAGAGTCTGGGGCCATTTTTGTTACTGGTCCTTTCCCTTTTAATGAAGCACTTACAAAATAATTTGGGCCTGCCTTGGTCCTGACAGCTGTTAATGCTACAGTGGAGTGGAGTCTCTAAATTATCCGTTGCCTCTAAAAAAATTACAATTATTAGTACAGTTTATGGCTTATCTACATATATATATATATATACATGTTGAAATGGACGTGATGAATGTCTCTAAATTATCCGTTGCCTCTAGCATAAAAGTTTTTATTATTATTTAGCCGTTCATGGCTTATCTGATGGATAATAAAAGTTTTTTTAGATATTATTATTAACTAGGGCCTGCCTTGGTCCTGACAGCTGTTAATGCTTCTCCGAGGTCTTTAAATTCTCTGTAAGTGACTAGGATTTCACTTCCAGCAGCAGCTAGAGCTGCTTCATGTTGGGTGGCGTAGACTCCTGCTTGAGATCCTGTTAGAATGGTGTAATAGATATTTTCTTGGCCACCATGTTTTAATTTTGCTGTGTTTGCTGTGTGGTGGAAATGTTGTATCAGGGCTTTTATAATAGCCACCTTTTGCTTGGTTGTTCCTGGTGTACTGGGAATATGCCACACATTGTCTATAAGGCAGTTTTGTACTTGTGTCAACATGTGCCTTGTGTCAAAATGGAATTGTTCTTCATGTTTGTTATACTGTGGGATTTCCACTTCCCCGAAAGTCATCAGTCTTCTGTTGACAATTGGTTCTGATCTGTGATTTCTGAATTTATCCGTCATGTTAGCAACCTGGAAAGAGTGTCGGCTAAAGAATTATTAATTCCTTTAATATGTTCCCAGTTTATTTTTAATCCCTTATTAATAATAGTGTCAGCAAATTTTATCCACCTTCTACTACTTAGAGATTTTCTAGTTCCCTTGGTCTGTTGGTTATATTTTATTATGGCTTCACAATCTGTTCGTATGGTAATCTCCTTTTTATCACAAATAAATAGCATAAATGAGTCGAGGCAGTAAATAACGGCCAATATTTCAAAATCTAAGGAAGTTAAATGACCTTTTTCTCTATATTTTCCTGAGGCATATCTACACAATGTCTCTGTAGATTTTGTATCATATTTTGTAGGTTTTTTATATAAAGCTCCTCCCCATCCTGTCTCACATCCGTCACTTTCTATGACTAGATAATCATTATCTAATGGTAGTGTTAGTTTGGGTAATGTTTTTACTAATTCTTTAATTTGTTTGACTACTAAAACATCTTGTTGATTAAAATGTTTTTGTCCTTTTGTTGATGTTTTATTGTATAGATTTCCACTTATTTTTCCTATATCTTTTAAATATGGTCTTGCATAATTTAAAAGTCCTAGAAAAGCTCTCAAAGATCTGGTATTTTCAATTTTGTCGGGAAATTCAAGTATCTTACTAGCAATATGTGGTTGCAAAGTTATTTTCCCTTGGCCTATTTCAGCTCCTAAAAATTCAATATGCTTTTTCATAAGTTGCATCTTTTTTCTGGAAATTATTAATCCGTGTTTTTCAAATAGATTAAAAATCATATGTAAATGAGCTGTGTGTTCTGATTTAGTTTTAGAGAAAACTAAAATGTCATATATATATACATGTAAAATTTGTTGTGTCTTTAAAATTGTATCCATTTTTCTTTGGAATATTTGTGGTGCTTTTTAGGCCAAATGGCATAACTAACCATTCAAAATGTCCTTCGTGGCAAGAGAATCTTGTCAGTTATGGATTCTGGATGCATCCGGACTTGCCAAAACCAGATTTAAGATCAAATTTTGAATACCATTGTGAATCTTGTATTTTATTAATTAATTGTTCTTTGTCAGGAATCTTATAACCATCCTCATTACAATTGTCATTTAGGCGTTTATAATTAAACACCATTCTTGACTGACCGCGTTTTTGTTCTGATCCCTTGTTTACTATGAAAAGTCGGGCTTATGTCTAGAAGTAGATCGTTGTATTAGGTTGTAATCTAAGAGTTGTTTAATATGCATTTTGCACTCTTGTGCTTCCCAATTTGTATATTTCAAGTCTTGGGCTTTAATTGTTAAATCTGGATTTATAATATCTAATTTACAATATATTTTATCTAGTTCCCAATATTTAATAGGATTATCTCCTAAGATTTCCATTTTTTCTAGTTTTGAAATTATATCTTCCAAATTCTCTTGGGTGTTAATTAAATTTAGTATACTTCGGGGGGATATATTATCAGTGGAAGTCATACTTATTTCTGTGTCTATTTCAGATTCATCTGAGTCTGTACAGGCGCAAGAACAATCTTGTGTTTGACAGGAACAAGTTTGAGGTGGGTGTGAGGAGGAACTATTATTAAGTTCCTCTTCCTGATCTATGTAGTCCAAATCTTGGGGCTTTAGTCGGAGAAGTTCGGGTCTATCTAAGGCACCACCACGCTCCCTCGCGCGATGAGAAGGGGGATATTCAGAAAGAATAGGGGCAATAATGGGGGTAGAAAGGAAAATGGCGTAATCAAGGGTAAGCAGGAAAGCACGGTGTGGAGAGAGGAGAAAATTTAATCCGAGGATTAGGTGCACATTGGCAATATTAAGGTTGGTAACCCATAAATGGGTAAGAGTTAGAGGGATACTATTGTTACCGCAGTTGGTATAAAAAGAAACAGTACAACTAGGTAAATAAGTAGAGCAAGCATTTTTAGTTCCATCAAACTGGGTACTGATTTGGGGTTGATTTGTTTGTCGCAAAAAAGAAGAGGGTATAACAGAAAGTAGTGTTTCTTTATCGATAGAAGAGCTAGAGGCGCCACTATCTATTAGGGCTTGCAAAGTTAATGTATGTCCTTTGACTGTTAAGGTGCATTGGACACGCACATCAGTGGCTCTTCCAGTATTACACATACTTGGAGTTTTAACAAAAACCAGATTAGTGTCATCTGGAATTCTGGAAGAATGTAATTGTTGAGAATCTCGAAAATCCTCATAGTCTTGGTTAGCTACTTGATTTTGTAGTTGTCTAAGTTCAGTTTCAACTAGATTAAGTCGAGTTTCGAGCACAGAAAGACGGGTTTCTAGTAAGTGTGTTCGAGAGGAAACTAGCCTAGGTGTGTCAGGAATGTCAATATTAAAATTTTCTTTTAGACAAGTATTACAAATTTGTTGCCTACATTTCTTGCAAGTTCCTCGTTTGTTGACTGCGGGATAAAACCCACAAGAGGAACAAGGAGTATGTGCAGTTCCTTCTTTAAGTTGCCACTCATGTTCGCAGGTGACTGGTTGTTTTCCTTTGGAGCGGTCGTCTAGACGGTACATTAAATTAATTTCTTCTTCTTCTGTCTCATTATTTAGAAATCCTAATTCGTCAAAATCTTTATTTAAATATCTTTGGCATTTGAATGCCATATTTTTATAACATAACTGTGTGGTGTAGTGAGTGAATTTATTAATGAGTAGTCGTAGATGGGATTTCTTCCATATCATCTACAGAGATAATTGAATATATGGAGGAGGTATCTCAAATATCCGATTGTATTTCCGTAAGATCTAAATTAGTACATCTGGACCAAAGTGGATTCCTTAGTGTATAGATTTTTCTATTAGACAGTGACGATAAATGTCTGCTTTGTTACATTGAAACAAGTAATGGTATTAGCATAAGTCTTTTTTGGATTAAATCGTCTAACATGTTTATTTTTGTTTAGGTAAGGTTTTGAGTGCTCTTTCTTAGATAGTATGTTCGTCTAGGTTTTCTTTTGGTTTTGATGTAAATTTTCTATGTCTAGTATTGGCCTGCATCTTGTGGGCGTATATATGTGCTACTGAATCCATATTCGCTGATGTTTCAAATGTTTTTGTATTTGTATAAACGTATATTTTTCTTTTAATTTTGCTATGATATGTTGAATTCAGTACTCTATGTTATTATGAATAGGTGACATAGTCATGGCACTCCTTATGTATTTCTCTTCCTAATTCTCCGTAGCTTACTAAAAAGTCTTTCTCCTAGCTCATTGCTATAGTAGTTCCCAGAGATGGCTGTTAGTGCAAAAAAATCATTACAAAATTCTTTTACTCTACTCCAATCTAATAATTGTAATTGTTCTAGGTCTCTCATTGCTTCTTGTTGTCTTATATTTAGTCCTGTATTAGAGTCTCTAGCGGTAATCATTGTATGCACCGCATAACAAAAATTGTGTATATTGTTTCCTTGGCAATCGCTACTTCTTGAGGAAGTTTTGTTTGAAAGATTCCCGGGAGGCTCGTACCACATCTCCTAAATAGTTTTCTGCAACTCTAAGCATAGCCGCTCCAGTTTCTATATCCATTTCATGCTTAGCCGCGTAGTCCCTTGCTACAGAGACTTTCCACTGTTCAAGGTATAGGTCATGTAATTGTGGGTCACATTCTGTTATATTTAGTAATACTGCATCTTTTCCAAAGAATGTTAGTTCTGGGGGTCCTCTACGACCAATGGTTTTAAGTAGTGGGTTATTGTTAGTATACGGGTCGATCACGCAGCCTAGGGGATGTCCTTGACTATAGTCTAATGTTCTCATAGTACTTTCTGGGTATGTGATATGGAATGGTCTTGAAGCAGAGGATTCTGCTGTATTCATTAAATTTACCTCTTTGTTTATATTGTTTAAGTTGTTATTCATCTTAGTATCCAGAGGCATGTAGCCGGTGGAGTACTCTTTTGCTATAATATTGTTTTCTTCGTCTTTATATAACTTTACATTTTCCGGGAGGCCTTTGTGTAATTTATCAAACCTTTCTAGTTCTTGTATTTCTATTTCGTTTAAGTGAGAGGCCATTTCTGCTGGCAAATAGACATATTCATTTAAGTCATCAAATGCTCCTCCTATGTTTACCAAGTTGATATTATGTCTTCTTTTATGTATTTCTACTAATCGGAGATGTTTCTGTCCAAATTCTCTTAGTTGTTGTTGAGCAATCAGTAAGGGGTCTTGTTCTTCTAAAAACACAAGGTTTTGTTCTTGGTTTTCAGTGTCTTCTTCTTCAATTAACCTATTGGGTGTATAGTTTGTAAATCTTACACTTAACTGTCCATTCCTATCTTTATACATTAATGATTCTGTAGGTTGTAGAAGAGTTGGTTGTTCTTCTTCTAAATTAATTGTCCATTCTAGATTGGCTAGTTGTTCTGAGCTATACTGTCTGGGTCTTTGAAATTGAATTCCCCTTGTACTAAGAGTCTCTATTATTCCATCGATTTGAATTTTAAAATTATTATGTATATGATTCATAGTTTTTCCTAAAATATCATTTCAAGTTGGATATTCTTTCCTTGGAAATTTCCATATCCTTTCGCTTGTATCACTATTTTAATATGGTTGGTAAAGTCTTTAATAGTCATGTTGAAATTAGGACAAATGTAGGTTATTCCTAAATTATCATTCATGTCTACTTCGGCTAAGCCAATAATGGCTTTTTCTTTATCCGAAAATCTAGAGTCATATAAGACTATAAGGACCTTTCCTCCTATTCTTTGTCTTGTCATTCCTCTTAATCCAAAGACTATTAAGCCTAGATGTATATAGTGGTGTCTCAAGGTTGATAATTGTCTTCCTGACTGGTTAGTTATTAAATCTAAATGTTGTTCCTCACCGTCAGGAGATGTAAAGCTTCGTGCTCTGCTGCTCAGATATAGAAGTTCTTGATGTGAAATATGAAAATCTATTTCTCCCATATAGGAGTCATGGTTGTAACATATTTAATTGTTCATTAGAAAATATTTCTAAGTCTCGATCTATGTTAATTACTTCTTCTAATGTTTGGCTTAGACTAGGAAGTGTCCGTATGTTGTCAACCAAGAAGTACTAGAGGATCTTCTTCCACTCAGTGTTCTAGATGTTCGAAAACTTTCTTTCTTGTTTGACTCATTTTGACTCTTGAGTTTGTATGTTAAAAATGTATATGTAGTAGGACGATTTCTTATTATTTTCCGTAGATAGTTTCCCCAAACCTATATTTATATTGTCGAGTGATTTCGATTATCTTCTATTGGCACTTTAGACAACTTTTGTTCTAAATCAAACAATTTTCCTTCCAATTTGGTTATCCTAAAATGCGAGGATGTTAATAAGGCTATTATAGTATTATTTTGTTGTACACGATTTGATCACTTTTTCTGTTAGCTCTGTAGAGGAATAATAATCTTCTTTAGTTTTTGTATATTTTTGTACATAGTCTAAGGCTTCATCATAATGGGTATCTTCATAAATATGTCGGTTCATTTAATGAGTAGTGCATTTATTTGTTCTTGTAGAATCTTGAATTCTGCTTCTATTGTTAGCAAGAAACTTTTTATACGCTGATCTTTATGTTGGATTTCAAAAGTATGTGGTTGGTTTTCTCTAATTATTCTTGTAAGGTTTATTACGTCACTTCTCTTTGGTAGATTTATAAAATTTACTTGAGCCACTTTGGAGTTAAGGCTTTCTTGTGAATTCTTTAGATATATTATATTTTGCTTTATTTCATTAAGCTGGATTTGTTGTTGTCTTTGATTTATTAAATGAGTTTCTAGGGCGTGATGAATGTCTCTAAACTTAGTTTCTGATGAAAAACTCTGTCCTAGTAGTATGTCTGTTATGGAGTTCAGGTGTGGATTATCAGAATGCAAGGAGTGAGTGGAGTCCTTAGCGTGTATATAACAACTATGTTGTCTTTTGTCTAATGTTTTGTAGTTTATCACGCTAAGGACTCCACTCACTCCTTAAAGCATACCATCTCCATGACATACTACTAGGACAGAGTTTTTCATCAGAAACTAAGTTTAGAGACATTCATCACGTCCTAGAAACTGTACTAATAAATCAAAGACAACAACAAATCCAGCTTAATGAAATAAAGCAAAATATAATATATCTAAAGAATTCACAAGAAAGTCTTAACTCCAAAGTGGCTCAAGTAAATTTTATAAATCTACCAAAGAGAAGTGACGTAATAAACCTTACAAGAATAATTAGAGAAAACCAACCACATACTTTTGAAATCCAACATAAAGATCTCATAGTCGTATAAAAAGTTTCTTGCTAACAATAGAAGCGAATTCAAGATTCTACAAGAACAAATAAATGCACTACTCATTAAATGAACCGATATTTATGAAAATACCCATTATGATGAAGCCTTAGACTATGTACAAAAATATACAAAAACTAAAGAAGACTTATTATTCCTCTACCGAGCTAACAGAAAAAGTGATCAAATTCGTGTACAACAAAATAATACTATAATAGCCTTATTAACATCCTGCATTTTAGGATAACCAAATTGAAGGAAAATTGTTTGATTTAGAACAAAAGTTGTCTAAAGTGCCAATAGAAGATAATCGAAATCAGCTCGACAATATAAATATAGGTTTGGGGAAACTATCTACTGAAAATAATAAGAAATCGTCCTACTACATATACATTTTTAACATACAAACTCAAGAGTCAAAATGAGTCAAACAAGAATGTAAAGTTTTGAACATCTAGAACATCGAGTGGAAGAAGATCAGTCTCTAGTACTTCTTGGTTGGACAACATACGGACACTTCCTAGTCTAAGCCAAACATTAGAAGAAGTAATTAACATAGATCGAGACTTAGAAATATTTTCTAATGAACAATTAAATATGTTACAATCACAATTCTATATGGGAGAAATAGATTTTCATATTTCACATCAAGAACTTCTATATACAGCAACGACAATGTAAGCTTTACATCTCCTGACGGTGAGGAACAACATTTAGATTTAATAACTAACGGTCAGAAGACAATTATCAACCTTGAGACACCACTATATACATCTAGGCTTAATAGTCTTTGGATTAAGAGGAATGACAAGACAAAGAATAGGAGGAAAGGTCCTTATAGTCTTATATGACTCTAGATTTTCGGATAAAGAAAAAGCCATTATTGGCTTAGCCGAAGTAGACATGAATGATAATTTAGGAATAACCTACATTTGTCCTAATTTCAACATGACTATTAAAGACTTTACCAACCATATTAAAATAGTGATACAAGTTTAAAGGATATGGAAATTTCAATGGAAAGAATATCCATCTTGAATTGATATTTCTGGGAAAAACTATGAATCATATACATAATAATTTTAAAATTCAATTCGATGGAATAATAGAGACTCTTAGTACAAGGGGAATTCAATTTCAAAGACCTGCATGATAGCTCGTAACAACTAGCCAATCTAGAATGGACAATTAATTTAGAAGAAGAACAACCAACTCTTCTACAACCTACATGTAATCATTAATGTATAAAGATAGGAATGGACAGCTTAAGTGTAAGATTTACAAACTATACACCCAATAGGTTAATTGAAGAAGAAGACATCAAAACCAAGAACAAAACCTTGTGTTTTTAGAAGAACAAGACCCTCATCGATTGCTCAACAACAACTAAGAGAATTTGGATGAAACATCTCCGATTAGTAGAAATACATAAAAGAAGACATAATATCAACTTGGTAAACATAGGAGGAGCATTTGATGACTTAAATGAATATGTCTATTTGCCAGCAGAAATGGCCTCTCACTTAAACGAAATAGAAATACAAGAACTAGAAAGGTTTGATAAATTACACAAAGGCCTCCCGGAAAATGTAAAGGTCTATCAAGACGAAGACAACAATAGTCTAGCCACTGAGGACTCCACCGGCTCCCTGCCTCGGATACTAAGATGAATAACAACTTAAACAATATAAACAAAGAGGTAAATTTAATGAATACAAGAGAATCCTCTCGCTTCAAGACCATTCCATATCACATACCTGTAAAGTACTATGAGAACATTAGACTATAGTCTGACATCCCCTAGAAGGATACTAACAATAACCCACTACTTAAAACCATTGGTCGAGAGGACCCCAACTAACATTCTTTGGAAAAGATGCAGATACTAAATATAAAATGTGACCCACATTACCCTATACCCGTGGAAAGTCTCTAAGGACTACGCGCTAAGCATGAAATGGATATAATGCTTATGCTTAGAGTTTAAAACTATTTAGGAGATGTGGCACGAGCCTCCGGGAATCTTTCAAACAAAACTTCCTCAAGAAGTAGCAAAAGGAAACAATATACACAATTTTTGTTATGCGGTGCATACAATGATTACCGCTAGAGACTCTAATACAGGACTAAATATAAGACAACAAGAAGCAATGAGAGATCTAGAACAATTACAATTATTAGATTGGAGTAGAGTAAAAGAATTTTGTAATGATTTCTTTGCACTGACAGCCATCTCTGGGAACTACTATAGCAATGAGCTAGGAGAAGACTTTTAGTAAGCTACCCGGAGAATTAGGAAGAGAAATACATAACGAGTGCCATGACTATGTCACCTATTCATAATAACATAGGAGTACGAATTCAACATATCATAGCAAAATTAAAAGAAAAATGTACGTTTATACAAATACAAAAACATTTGAAACATCAGCAATATGGATTCTGTAAACACATATACGCCACAACAGTACGGGGCCAATACTAGACATAGAAAATTTACATCAAAACCAAAAAGAAAACCTAGACGAACATACTATCTAAGAAAGAGACAAAACCTTACCTAAACAAAATAAACATGTTAGACGATTTAATCCAAAAAGACTTATGCTAATACCATTACTTGTTTATGTAACAAACAGACATTTATCGTCACCGTCTCTAATAGAAAAATCTATACACTAAGGAATCCACTTTGGTCCAAAGGTACTAATTTAGATCTTTGAAATACAATCGATATTTCGATACCTCCTCCATATATTCAATTATCTCAGAGATGATATGGAAGAAATCCCATCTACAACGACTACTCATTAATAAATTCACTCACTACACCACGTAGTTATAAAAAAATATGGCATTCAAATGCCAAAGATATTTAAATAAAGATTTTGAATTAATTAGGATTTCTAAATAATGAGAGAAGAAGAAGAAATTAATTTAATGTACCGCCTAGACGATCGCCCAAAGGAAAACAATACCAGCGAACATGAGTGGCAACTTATAGAGGGAACTGTACATACTACCTGTTAATATTGTGTGTTTTATCCCGCAGTAAACAAACGAGTTACTTGCAAGAATTTTAGGCAACAAATTTGTAATACTTGTCTAAAAGAAAATTTTAATAATGACATTCTGACACCTAGGCTAGTTTCCTCTAACACACTTACTAGAAACCCGCCTTTCGCGGCTAAAACTCGACTTAATCTAGTTGAAATCAACTTAGACAACTACAAAATCTAGTAGCTAACCAAGACTATGATGATTTTCGAGATTCTCAACAATTACATTCTTCCATAATTCCAGATGACACTAATCTGGTTTTTGTTAAAACTCTAAGTATGTAATATCGAAGAGCCACGATGCGTGTCCAATGCACCTTAATCAAAGGACATACATTAACTTTTCAAAGCCCTAATAGATAGTGGCGCCTCTAGCTCTTCTATCGATAAAGAAACACTACTGCTATACCCTCTTCTTTTTATGACAACAAATCAACCCCAAATCAGACTACTTTGATGGAACTAAAAATGCTTGCTCTACTTATTTACCTAGTTGTACTGCTTTTTATACCAATCATGCAGAATAATAGTATCCCTCTAACTCTTACCCATTTATGGGTTACCAACCTTAATATTGCTAATGTGCACCTAATCCTCTGATTAAATTTTCTCCTCTCCCACAGTGCTCACCCTCGACCCTTGATTCCTTTTCTACCCCATTATTGCCTATTCTTTCGAATATCCCCTTCTCATCGCTTAGGGAGCGTGGTGGTGCCTTAGATAGACCCGAACTTCTCCGACTAAAGCCCCAAGATTTGGACTACATAGATCGTGAAGAGGAACTTAATAATAGTTCCTCCTCACACCCACCTCAAACTTGTTCTCTAAACACAAGATTGTTCTTACGTCAGAGACTCGGATGAATCTGAATAGACACAGGAAATAAGTATGACCTACGATACTATATCCCCTCAAGTATACTAAATTTAATTAACACCCAAGAGAATTTGGAAGATATAATTTCAAAACTAGAAAATGGAAATCTTAGGAGATAATCCTATTAAATATTGGGAACTAGATAAAATATATTGTAAATTAGATATTATAAATCCAGATTTAACAATTAAAGCCCAAGACTTGAAATATACAAATTGGGAAGCACAAGAGTGCAAAATGCATATTAAACAACTCTTAGATTACAACCTAATACAACGATCTACTTCTAGACATAGAAGCCCAAATTTCATAAGTAAACAAGGATCGAACAAAAACGCTTACCAAGAATGGTGTTTAATTATAAACGCCTAAATGACAATTGTAATGAGGATGGTTATAAGATTCGACAAAGAACAATTAATTAATAAAATACAAGATTCACAATGGTATTCAAAATTTGATCTTAACTGTTTTTGGCAAGTCCGCATCCAGAATCCATAACTGACAAGATTCTCTTGCCCAAGGACATTTTGAATGGTTAGTTATGCCATTTGGCCTAAAAACAAAGACCACAAATATTCCAAAGAAAATGGATACAATTTTAAAGACACAACAAATTTTACATGTATATATATTGACGACATTTTAGTTTTCTAAAACTAAATCGAACACCATTTACATATGATTTTTAATCTATTTGAAAACACGGATTAATAATTTTAAAAAGATGCAACTTATGAAAAAGCATATTGAATTTTTAGGAGTGAAATAGGCCAAGGGAAAATAACTTTCAAACTACATATTGCTAGCTAGTAAGATACTTGAATTTCCCGACAAAATTGAAAATACCAGATCTTTGAGAGCTTTTCTAGGACTTTTAAATTATGCAAGACCATATTTAAAAGATATAGGAAAAATAAGTGGAAATCTATACAATAAAACATCAACAAAAGGACAAAAACATTTTAATCAACAAGATGTTTTAGTAGTCAAACAAATTAAAGAATTAGTAAAAACATTACCCAAACTAACACTACCATTAGATAATGATTATCTAGTCATAGAAAGTGATGTGAGACAGACGGGGAGGAGCTTTATATAAAAAACCTACAAAATATGATACAAAATCTACAGAGACATTGTGTAGATATGCCTCAGGAAAATATAGAGAAAAAGGTCATTTAACTTCCTTAGATTTTGAAATATTGGCCGTTATTTACTGCCTCGACTCATTTATGCTATTTATTTGTGATAAAAAGGAGATTACCATACGAATGCAGTTGTGAAGCCATAATAAAATATAACCAATGCATCAAGGAACTAGAAAATCTCTAAGTAGTAGAAGGTGGATAAAATTTGACACTATTATTAATAAGGATTAAAATAAATCTGGGAACATATTAAAGGAATTAATAATTCTTTCTTAGCACACTCTTTCCAAAGTTACAATATGCGGATAAATTATAATCACAGATCGACGTAACCAATTGTCAACAGAAGACTGATGACTTTCGGGGAAGTGGAAATCCCACAGTATAACAAACATGAAGAACAATTCCATTTTGACACAAGGCACATGTTGACACAAGTACAAAACTGCCTTATAGACAATGTGTGGCATATTCCCAGTACACCAGGAACAACCAAGCAAAAGGTGGCTATTATAAAAGCCCTGATACAACATTTCCACCACACAGCAAACACAGCAAAATTAAAACATGGTGGCCAAGAAAATATCTATTACACCATTCTAACAGGATCTCAAGCAGGAGTCTACGCCACCCAACATGAAGCAGCTCTAGCTGCTGCTGGAAGTGAAATCCTAGTCACTTACAGAGAATTTAAAGACCTCGGAGAAGCATTAACAGCTGTCAGGACCAAGGCAGGCCCTAGTTAATAATAATATCTAAAAAAACTTTTATTATCCACTGTAGATAAGCCATGAACGGCTAAATAATAATAAAAACTTTTATGCTAGAGGCAACGGATAATTTAGAGACATTCATCACGTCCATTTCAACATGTATATATATATATATATGTAGATAAGCCATAAACTGTACTAATAATTGTAATTTTTTTAGAGGCAACGGATAATTTAGAGACTCCACTCCACTGTAGCATTAATAAATTGCACCAAGGCAGGCCCAAATTATTTTGTAAGTGCTTCATTAAAAGGGAAAGGACCAGTAACAAAAATGGCCCCAGACTCTTCATGGCTCCCAAAAGATATGACTTACTTAGACATAATTACCAGCGAGCCAGTGAAACAAACAGAAAAGAATGACATTACAACAAGTTCAAACCTACCAACAGATCTGACTACATACATCAGAACCCTGGCCGATAAATCAAACTGGATAGATTTCCAGCAGATTCAGGAAGCTCTTAAATGGCTTCATAACTTGGCACCCTCTTATACAGGCATTACAATCAGCTATGAGGCCGAGTTCAATTATAAACTTAAATGTCAAGATAATTTCCCTACATGCAAAGACGGTGAAGCAAAATGTGGCTGTAAATGTCAGGTAATATACAGTTTCAGAAAAGCAAGTATTGACATGAAAATATTCGCGCCACACAGATACAGAGGCAAGCTAATAACCCCTTTTCTCTTGATGGATTATGGGTTATTATATAAGCTATGGATAAGAGACATTGAGTTAACACAGGAGTTCCTATGGAAACTCCTGACAAGGCATAAGACACTGTTGGTTGAAGAACATTTCGTAAACATAATAGTATGTACTTTTGAAAGTTCTCCTCCGAATGGATAAACCTAAAAGTTGAACCAAAGAAGGCACTTGATCAAGTACGTCCAAAACAGCTAATCCGTAAAAAGATAAGATTGAAGATTTTGTCCTCGACGAAGAACTAGATCGGGAGGGCTCTTCCAAATTCGCGAAAGTAAAACACCGGGAGAGCCTCTATCCAAGGCTCGATTGGCTTGGATGACTCCAGAGACTCGTCATTACATACAGTGAAACCTTTACAAAAAATTTATCGCCAACAAGCTACGTCTGCTTTCTTCCTTCAAAACTACTACATTTTACTAAGTCATTACCAGAAAATAAATGAAAAATGGATCCAACAAAAAACTCGCCAAACTGCGCGACAGTACAGGATGGAATTAAGACAGGCTGAGATTGCGGCAGCCCGTCAAAATAGCCCACCAGAAGGCCCATCCAGAGTTGCATCCATGGGCTCTCTCGGAGGTTCAGCAGAAGAAGCCAACCTCAATAATATGATGGAAATCTAAAATTCTACATAAGAAAGGGACATCTAAAGACCAACCGTGACACAAAGTCCACCATAAAGACAGAAGGACATCTACAAAGACCTAACCGCGTGACACCACTTTACAGTGATATCTCCACTAACACTTAATGTGTCCTAGCACCGCTGGATACCAAATTTTCTTCTTTCCTCCTATAAAGAGACTCAGCCTCCGCCAAAAGCATCCTATCTATCCTTTGAGAAGTTTCTTTTACTAGTTTGAGAGCTTGAGTGTTTGCTGTCCAGAGTCAAGAGTCTAGTCCCTCTGTAAGTTTTTATTTTCTGTACTATTTTCTGTAAGTTTCTAAAAAAAAAAAAAAAAGAGTCTTATTGTGCAAGTCTTTTGTACATTATATCATCTTAATATCATCGTTATTTAAGCCATGAACGGCTAAATATTCTCTATGTTTCTGAGAACTTATTGAGTGAAACTATGCACCTCTTCTCCTGATCTCTTTCGATACTACAGTCCTTTTCCTTCCTCGAAGGTTGCCACGTAAGACTGCGAGCAATGAGGCGATAAGACCTCTAAAAGTCGGGGCAAGGTAATATGGCACCAGGTGAGGCTCACTAGGAAGAAAGAATTTAGAGAAGAAGCAGAGTCTCTCTCTACGTTCCCAGAAACATTTATTAACTAAGTTTTTACCCCGCGAAATTTTCTCTGCTTTCTGTATGCAATTTTCTTATTTATGTACCACTGTAGCAAAACACTGTAGCATAACCACTGTAGCATAAAAACAGAAACAAAAATTACCAGAAAAAAAAATTGGTATCAGAGCTTTTATAATAGCCACCTTTTGCTTGGTTGTTCCTGGTGTACTGGGAATATGCCACACATTGTCTATAAGGCAGTTTTGTACTTGTGTCAACATGTGCCTTGTGTCAAAATGGAATTGTTCTTCATGTTTGTTATCGTGGGATTTACTTCCCGAAAGTCATAGTCTTATTGTGACAATTGGTTCTGATCTGTGATTTCTGAATTTATCCGTCATGTTAGCAACCTGGAAAGAGTGTCGGCTAAAGAATTATTAATTCCTTTAATATGTTCCCAGTTTATTTTTAATCCCTTATTAATAATAGTGTCAGCAAATTTTATCCACCTTCTACTACTTAGAGATTTTCTAGTTCCCTTGGTTTTATATTTTATTATGGCTTCACAATCTGCTCAGATGGTAATCTCCTTTTATCACAAATAAATAGCATAAATGAGTCGAGTAGTAAATAACGCCAATATTTCAAAATCTAAGGAAGTTAAATGACCTTTTCTCTATATTTTCCCGAGGCATATCTACACAATGTCTCAGAGATTTTGTATCATATTTTGTAGGTTTTTTATATAAAGCTCCTCACGATCCTTTCTCAAATCGGTGACTTTCTATGACTATTTATTCATTTTCTATTGGTAGTGTTAGTTTGGGTAATGTTTTACTAATTCTTTAATTTGTTTGACTACTAAAACATCTTGTTGATTAAAATGTTTTTGTCCTTTTGTTGATGTTTTATTGTATAGATTTCCACTTATTTTTCCTATATCTTTTAAATATGGTCTTGCATAATTTAAAAGTCCTAGAAAAGCTCTCAAAGATCCGTATTTTCAATTTTTGAAAAATTCAAGTATCTTACTAGCAATATGTGGTTGCAAAGTTATTTTCCTGCCTATTTCAAACTCCTAAAAATTCAATATGCTTTTCATAAGTTGCATCTTTTCCGAAATTATTAATCCGTGTTTTTCAAATAGATTAAAAATCATATGTAAATGAGTCAGGTGTGTTCGATTTAGTTTTAGAGAAAACTAAAATGTCGCCAATATATATACATGTAAAATTTGTTGTCTTTAAAAATTGTATCCATTTTTCTTTGGAATATTTGTGGTGTCGCTTTTAGGCCAAATGGCATAACTAACCATTCAAAATGTCCTTCAGGGCAAGAGAATGCTGTCCAGGTTATGGATTCTGGATGCATCCGGACTTGCCAAAAACCAGATTTAAGATCAAATTTTGAATACCATTGTGAATCTTGTATTTTATTAATTAATTGTTCTTTGTCAGGAATCTTATAACCATCCTCATTACAATTGTCATTTAGGCGCTTATAATTAAACACCATTCTTGACCGCGCTTTTGTTCGATCCCTTGTTTACTATGAAAGCCGGGCTTCTATGTCAGAAGTAGATCGTTGTATTAGGTTGTAATCTAAGAGTTGTTTAATATGCATTTTGCACTCTTGTGCTTCCCAATTTGTATATTTCAAGTCTTGGGCTTTAATTGTTAAATCTGGATTTATAATATCTAATTTACAATATATTTTATCTAGTTCCCAATATTTAATAGGATTATCTCCTAAGATTTCCATTTTTTCTAGTTTTGAAATTATATCTTCCAAATTCTCTTGGGTGTTAATTAAATTTAGTATACTTCGGGGGGATATAGTATCAGTAGGGAAGTCATACTTATTTCCTGTGTCTATTTCAGATTCATCTGAGTCTGTACAGGCGCAAGAACAATCTTGTGTTTGACAGGAACAAGTTTGAGGTGGGTGTGAGGAGGAACTATTATTAAGTTCCTCTTCCTGATCTATGTAGTCCAAATCTTGGGGCTTTAGTCGGAGAAGTTCGGGTCTATCTAAGGCACCACCACGCTCCCTAGCGCGATGAGAAGGGGGATATTCAGAAAGAATAGGGGCAATAATGGGGGTAGAAAGGAAAATGGCGTAATCAAGGGTAAGCAGGAAAGCACGGTGTGGAGAGAGGAGAAAATTTAATCCGAGGATTAGGTGCACATTGGCAATATTAAGGTTGGTAACCCATAAATGGGTAAGAGTTAGAGGGATACTATTGTTACCGCAGTTGGTATAAAAAGAAACAGTACAACTAGGTAAATAAGTAGAGCAAGCATTTTTAGTTCCATCAAACTGGGTACTGATTTGGGGTTGATTTGTTTGTCGCAAAAAAGAAGAGGGTATAACAGAAAGTAGTGTTTCTTTATCGATAGAAGAGCTAGAGGCGCCACTATCTATTAGGGCTTGCAAAGTTAATGTATGTCCTTTGACTGTTAAGGTGCATTGGACACGCACATCAGTGGCTCTTCCAGTATTACACATACTTGGAGTTTTAACAAAAACCAGATTAGTGTCATCCGGAATTCGAAGAATGTAATTGTTGAGAATCTCAAAATCCTCATAGTCTTGGTTAGCTACTTGATTTTGTAGTTGTCTAAGTTCGCCAACTAGATTAAGTCGAGTTTCGAGCACAGAAAGACGGGTTTCTAGTAAGTGTGTTCGAGAGGAAACTAGCCTAGGTGTGTCAGGAATGTCAATATTAAAATTTTCTTTTAGACAAGTATTACAAATTTGTTGCCTACATTTCTTGCAAGTTCCTCGTTTGTTGACTGCGGGATAAAACCCACAAGAGGAACAAGGAGTATGTGCAGTTCCTTCTTTAAGTTGCCACTCATGTTCGCAGGTGACTGGTTGTTTTCCTTTGGAGCGTGCCTAGACTGGTACATTAAATTAATTTCTTCTTCTTCTCTCATTATTTAGAAATCCTAATTCACAAAATCTTTATTTAAATATGCTGGCATTTGAATGCCATATTTTTCGGCATAACTACCAGGTGGTGTAGTGAGTGAATTTATTAATGAGTAGTCAGTTGTAGATGGGATTTCTTCCATATCATCTACAGAGATAATTGAATATATGGAGGAGGTATCTGAAATATCTGATTGTATTTCCAGAAGATCTAAATTAGTACACTGGACCAAAGTGGATTCCTTAGTGTATAGATTTTTTCTATTAGGACAGGCTGACGATAAATGTCCTGTTTTGTTACATGCGAAACAAGTAATGGTATTAGCATAAGTCTTTTTGGATTAAATCGCCTAACATGTTTATTTTTGTTTAGGTAAGGTTTTGGTGTGCTCTTTCTTAGATAGTATGTTCGTCTAGGTTTTCTTTTGGTTTTGATGTAAATTTTCTATGTCTAGTATTGGCCCGCATCTTTGTTGTGGCGTATATATGTGCTTACAGAATCCATATTGCTGATGTTTCAAATGTTTTTGTATTTGTATAAACGTACATTTTTCTTTTAATTTTGCTATGATATGTTGAATTCGTACTCCTATGTTATTATGAATAGGTGACATAGTCATGGCACTCCAGTCCTTATGTATTTCTCTTCCTAATTCTCCAGGTAGCTTACTAAAAAGTCTTTCTCCTAGCTCATTGCTATAGTAGTTCCCAGAGATGGCTGTTAGTGCAAAAAAATCATTACAAAATTCTTTTACTCTACTCCAATCTAATAATTGTAATTGTTCTAGGTCTCTCATTGCTTCTTGTTGTCTTATATTTAGTCCTCAGATTAGAGTCTCTAGCGGTAATCATTGTATGCACCGCATAACAAAAATTGTGTATATTGTTTCGCGGCACGCTACTTCTTCAGGAAGTTTTGTTTGAAAGATTCCCAGGAGGCTCGTGCCACATCTCCTA